>JAWWEO010000036.1:9163764-9195975 GCA_035582975.1 Ormyrus labotus
ATATATGTATATAAACTATCTTGTTCTCTGTTTGTTGTTCGCTCTGTCCTCCCTACCTTTTTAGTTTTTTTGCTTTAGCTCAAAATAATCTTTGCAATCACAGGTGTCGGTAAGTTCGGGAATTGATAGAAATAACCACCAATAATCTTGCGTATAATAGTAAAACAAGTATAAAAAATAGAAAGCCTTAAAAAACTTAAAAAATAATGTAAAAATATATAAATTTAAGGTTTATAAAAAAATATTCTATCAAATTTAAATGTACATAAGTAAATTTAAATGTTTAAATACTGATAAACAACTGAATTATTAAAATTTTTTTTGAATGCATATTAAACAAATTAAGGTTTATAAAATTTTGAATCATTGTTATGAAAATTCTAAATTTGACAATAAAACATTATAATTCAATATTTTTTTTCTAATTAAGTTTTATATTTTACGATTTCAAAACTTGCATTACCAGCAGTCAGCATTGTACACCCTAAAATTATCTGTCTCTCTCTACGCCTGGTAATGCGCGAGAGCGCGAGGCCGAGGGCTACCTCCAGTAGTATCTAGTATATGCTCGAAGATCCG
The DNA here is from genome assembly GCA_035582975.1 of Ormyrus labotus. Classification (NCBI taxonomy): domain Eukaryota; kingdom Metazoa; phylum Arthropoda; class Insecta; order Hymenoptera; family Ormyridae; genus Ormyrus; species Ormyrus labotus. The sequence continues at coordinate 9,164,344 of JAWWEO010000036.1, forward strand.
CATCAAAACAATGGGGTATATTCCGAAACGGCAACCTAGCCTTAAAACTTTTAAGCTCAAAGCGAGAAAACTCCCTAGTGTTCAACAGTGTTGACAGCAAAAATATTGCTAGTAATAATCACTAATCGGTAAACAAGGCCACGGAAGGCATTTTGTTAGTTTCATAAAAACAGGTCAGCTGTCAAGAAACGACGTTTTTCGTCCAAATGTTTTTCAACAATTATAATCTTTACTATATTTGACGGAGATAACGTCGCGCCAAGGCACGTTACTTTCGGTTTTGCACCAAAGCCAGGTGAGCTGACGCGAAAATACTGAAAACTGTGACGACTCGTCCTGTCTCGCATACGCATTTATTAATGTTTATTGGCGATGGTTTGCAATGATTTCATCATTTTCTTTTTTTACTCTAAACTGTTAGGCGTTTATTATCAGCTGAAACATGACGCTAATAGAAGGAGTGGGTGACGAAGTTTTAAATTTCTTCATGATTGTTGGAGCTTTGGTAATTGGATGGATAGCGTGGTGTTCAACAACCATTGCTGATCAACCATTGATACGCACAGTACTGATTTTGCAGCATCGAACTCGCACACACATTGCTGCACTGCGGGCTAACCAGCAAGCTCTTGTTTTAGCTCAGCAACAACGCAATACAGAAAGCTCTGAGAGTGAATCTAGACAGTCAAATTCAGGTAGCAGTAGTGAAGTAGAAGTTGGTTGCCCAGAATCATCTCTTCCTGGTAAACCTATATAAAATTGTTACTATATTTTAAAGAAGTATCCCAAATTTAGACTAACAATAACATATGCATTTTAGCTACAAATCAACTTTCTGCTGAAACCCCTGAAACACCAGCTACAACAAATGAGGAAGTTTTAATACAAGCTATGGACTCATTTAATAATGAAGAAGCAACATTGTTGCAACAAGAAAATAAAGTAGATGAAATAGAAAAGACTGAGGTGGAATCCACGACAGAAACGACTACGACTACAGTTACACCATCCTCAGACGCAGAAGAAATTCAATCTGATTTAACTGACAGTACTGAACTTAATAAAATTTGCATCAAATTGAAATTCATCAATGACGATCAAAGATTAGTTACTGGTAGTCTTAAGGAGATGATTGGTGATTTTAAAAGGTATTTTCTATCTAAACATTAATACTAACATTAATAATTAAAATTAAAAAAAAATGTTTATAATTTTACATTATTTTGCAGGAGGCATTTCCAATTGGAGTTAGAATCTCGAAAATTGGTTCGCTTAGTATTTAATGGTCAAATTCAGCCAGATAATGTCACATTGGAGCAATGTGGATTTTTTAATAACTGTGTTGTTCATTGTTTAATTCATCAACCACGTCCAGCTCCAGTTGCTTCAAATTCATTGGATAGTTCTTCACGTTTGTACTTTAATCCTCCAACTTTTCAAAATATTCATGCAAGTACAGGGCTGGGTTCAGTGCAAACTGAATGGGACCTCAGCAGACTGTTGGTTAGTATTGTAACTCTAATCTTAGGTCTTGCCTGGTACTTCAGATATCACTATGCCCAATTATTTACTGTTACCACAACGGCAGGATTATTTGGGCTAACAGCAATATTTACAGTTTCATTATTTGGCCATCTATTTCCTGATCAAGAAGGTTTCAGAAATATTGAATAAAAGAAAGTAAGACCATGAGTGCAATATTTTAAGGAATTGAAAATTCAAAATAAAAGTAACGAATCTATTTCTTACAAGTTACATTGGTGCTGAAAAATAAGTTAAATTGCACAGTGGTTTTATTTTAAAAAAAGGGTTTATCGAAATTTGTACCGACTGATCTAAAATTAAAATATTTGCCTGAATGAAGATTAATATTTCACAAAAAAGATCGAATGAAGTACATGAATAATCAATAAAATTGAAATAAACAAACACAAGAAGTCAAAAGGAACTCAGCATAGAAGAAAGATTTGAATTTGTACATTCTTGTATTAGAGGGAAAGAAGCATTTATTGAAGATTTTTCAACTGAGTGAAATGCCACTATATAATGTTTGCGATCATTGCTGTTGTATATTGTAATATAATATTGTTTTTCTTTCACCTTCTTTTTGTTAAGCAGTAAAGTTTATGCTTATGTTTTAAGTAGTTACTTTACTCCTCATAAATAAGGAAAAATTCATTACTTTGCTATTAAAAAACATTTATTTTACTTGATGAATAAAAAAATGTTTTGATTACAAGATACGTAATTTTTTTTATTTATAAATTTGATTACTAATAAATATATAAGAAATAAAATTTAAAAAATAAACTTCTTTTTCTTTTAATCCCTCATTTTAGAAATTTTATGCAAAGTATTATCTGTTATAAAATTTTAAAACTATGATTTTATGTATTTATTTGTAACCATACATAGGCTAGTTTATCCCCAAAATTACAAAAAAATAGTATTTGTTTAAATTTTTCTATAATCAGCACTTATAAACTTTAGTACTGAATTACATTTTCATATATATTAAAATTTGTTATATATATATATATATTCATACACACATAAGTTACCGATCGAGTAAAGAAATGCAACAATCCTAATACTGCAACCGGAAAAATAAAGTTTGTATCATTGTTTGTATTAGAAAATACTGTTCTAAATATTTTGATACCAGGTTCAATAATTGCTAAAAATGATTGAATATCGAATTATGTTACAGATTCGTACCAGTAATTAAAAAATAAGTGCGTATTTTAAAATTTGAGATGACAAGGTGTTGTAACCTAAAAATCTGAATTTAATTTAAAAATATATTTAGAATATAATTATTATATTGCAATAATGTCAAATCAAGAAGTTAATACAGATTGTGATAGAATGAGCAACATTTTTGAAAACAAAAATGTTGATTTAGATGCTTATAGAAAATTAGTCAAAAATTATATTGACTTGGTAAGTAATTAAAAAAAAATCCTGTATTATTGACTAATACTCAATTAATTTTTTAATTTCATTACTTTACAGCATCTGTACAGTGCAGCTTTGTTTTGGGCAGATAAAGTACTTTCATTGAGCAACGAAAATTTAAAAGATGTTTGTGTTTTAGCCCAATGCATGTATTTAATGAAACAGTACCATCGTGCTGCTAACTTAATAAGAAGTCGTGGACTTGAAAAGGTTAAATTGCATAGTCTATAATCAAATACTATATAAAATAAAATTATAACAAAATGTAAATTTTGATTTTGTAGAAAAATATAATGTGTCACTATTTAGTAGTTCGATGTCTGCTAGAAGCTAAAGATTTTACAGAGGCAGTTCAAGTTATCAACGAATTTGAGACATTAACAAATATCAATCAATCAGAAACTAGTTTTGATGATCATTCTATTGTAATGGATGATGCTCCAAAAAATGTAAGTGTATGTATTTTTTGGTGATTATAAACAACTGTAAGAATGTTTTTTTCATTCTTTTATTTAAATTCTCTTATTTGTAGGTACAAAGTGCTATATTGTATGTTAAAGGAAGAGTATATGAAGCTATGGATAATCGAGCAGTAGCAACTGAGTGCTATAAACAATCACTTCATTGTGATGTTTATTCCTATCAATCTTTTGAAGCACTTGTTCAAAATCAAATGCTTTCTGCTGCTGAAGGTATGAAATTTGTATTCATTTGCAGATAAATTAGTTCTGTAAAGAATGCATTAAAAACATTTATTTAAATGTGTAGAAAGAGAACTGTTAGATTCTTTGCCTTTTGCGGAACAATGCAAAGAAGCTGATGCAGAGCTACTAAAATTACTTTATGAAAGTAAATTAAAGAAATATCAAGCTCCAGCAGAGTTTAATTTACTTGTATCTTGTGGAGCACTTGTTAGAGACCGTTTAAGACATAATTTGGATATGCAAGTTGCTGAAGCAGAGAGACTATATTATAACTGTGACTATCATCAATGTTTTTCACTTACAGAAGGGTTTGAATTATTACTGATTATTATAATTTATATTTTGCTCAAATAAAAATTTAATTATTTCTTATTTATAGTATATTGAAACAAGACCCTTATCATAGTGGTTGTTTACCAGTACATATTGCCTGTTTAGTTGAATTAAGGAAAACAAACGGTAAGTTATTTAACGTTTACAATTTTTAAACATTTTGAATTTAATTAATTAATTCTTTTTTTTAGCCTTATTTTATTTAGCACATAAGTTAGTGGATTTATATCCAGATTTAGCATTATCATGGTTTGCTGTTGGCTGTTATTATTATAGTATAGGAAAAAGTGATCCAGCTAGGAGGTATTTAGCTAAGGCTACTTCTTTAGATCGTTTGTTTGGTCCTGCTTGGCTTGCTTATGGTCACTCATTTGCAGTTGAGAATGAACATGATCAAGCAATGGCAGCTTATTTTAAAGCTTCTCAATTAATGAAGGGATGTCATTTACCCTTACTTTACATTGGCCTTGAATGTGGTCTTACAAATAATTTAAAATTAGCAGACAAATTTTTCCAGCAAGCTCAAAGTATTGCACCTGATGACCCTTTTGTTATTCATGAAACTGCTGTGATTTCTTTTTATAATGGAGAGTAAGTCAATATTTATGTTTTCATTATTAAATTTTCTTCAATAATTAATTTAGTTGTTTAAAACAGCTATAAGACTGCTGAAAAACAATTCAAAGAAGCAATGAAAAAAATTCAAAATGGATTAAAAGACGTTATTCTTCCAAATAAATGGGAGGCTTTATTAAATAATTTAGGTCATACTTGTAGAAAAATGAAAAAATATGAAGAAGCTTTAGAATATCATCAGCAAGTATGAACATACTTTTGTTCTTTTTAACAAGTATACAAATATTTTTATTAATAAATTTTATCTTTGTAGGCTTTGCTATTAAGTCCACTGAACCCATCAACTTATTCCTCAATAGGTTTTATCCATGCAATGATGGGAAATACTCAAGAAGCAGTTGATGCATGTCATAGAGCTTTAGGTCTTCGACGGGATGATACTTTTACAACTACTTTATTAGGAATGGTTCTGGAGCGGCTTATAAATGAATCTCCTCCATTCTCAGGTAAACAAAACTGTTTTTACAAAACATTTGGATTTATTTACACCTGGCAAGATTTAATTTTTCTGTTTATCTTACAGATGCTCCAATAGATATACCAAAATATGAATTTTCTGAATCACAAACAAAAGCAGATCAGACAGCTGATACTACAGCAGCTACAGACAGTCAAGATCAACAAATAGAGAAACTGAGAGTGAATTTATTTTCTGCATGGGGTGAAAACTCTACAAAAAATGAAGAATTTTCAACAAGTGAATTAAGTTCTGAAGTGGAAATGCTTGATTCTTCTAATATGAAACAAGAATAAAGAAAACATTTTTTTATATTTTTTTCAAGCCTATTTTATTTATAATGCAAAATGTAATTTAAAAAAAATATTTGTTTTGTTAAATATGAAGAAATCGAACTCGAAAATATATATTTTTTAAATTTATTAGCATTAAAAACAAAGATTTCATTGTTTATAAAAGTATCTTGTTAATTATAAATAATGTTTTAATACTTATATTTCTTTCTAATTGAAACTATTTTAAAATTTATATTTTGAAATAACTGGTCAAATCAAATATCGAAAAAATATTTTTCTTAAACAAATGAATAATTTTTTATAAATTATTTATAAACTATGATATTAAATAATTGATTCAATAACATTAAGAAATAAATTAATTAACATAAAAGCTAATTTAAAGTATCAAAATGAAATCATCATTAATTTAATACAAACAAACGTCAATTTAATAACCATCGAAAAATTAAGGAATTCCGCCTTTTGCTTTCTTTCGCAGTAGAAGAAAGAAAAGGGTCAAAAGGCTGCTTTCCGCGAATCATAGTTCCGAGCTTTCCCCCTTTGTTTTTCTCCCACCCCTCGATCAAATGCCTGAGCATTTCGCGCGCGACGACTTTTCCGCGGCTCGACGCGTCCCCCTCTCCTCTTCCTCGCGAGAGCGCGAGAGTCGAAAAGTGTCCTTTGGCAGTTGCAAGTTCAATCGGCACGGGACCGCCTATGGTCTCACGTCTCTCACACAGCGCGTCTCTACAAGCAAGCTTTTCGAATTTTTATAGTTGAGCGCGCGCGCCAGTTCTCGATGAGTCTTCGAGGGATCCGGACGTGAGGTTTGTTCCTGCAGTAGACGAACATCATCGAAGATAATTTTCTTTGTGTGCTTCAGTGCGCAGGGAAACAGCTCGAGATTTTTGCTTCCGGGCCGACATTCGTCTTTTTTTCGAGGTTGCGCAGCGAACTTTTAACCGCGACACGTGTCTCGAGGGTGAGAAATCGAGGTGCCCAACATTTTTGTGAGAGCCGAATAATTCGACATGACTACTTACTTGCAACAGGTGAGGTTTTTTAATTTCAAAAAATTAACTCGGTTTTTTTCAGTAAAAAAGCAATCGTCTTTCTTTTATTTCGCGTTTTGGTCGTGATATTTTGTTTTCCATTTCCGGCATCTTGAATATTTTCGTTTTTGATTTCGCGATGTATTAATTTTTATTTTGCTGGAATTTACTTTGTAACGACGAAATCGAGAGCCGAAATTTACGTGTTCATCCAAGTGAATACGCAATATTTGTTTAATAATAAAGCAAGCTTGTTTAGAAACGATCTTCTTAAACAAAAATTGTGAATATCAGTTTTTTTGTATACTATAAAGAAACTATAAAGAATGACAATATTGTCGAATTTAGATAAAATTTTGATATAACTATTTTCTACATTCTTTGAATCAAAAACTGAACGTGCAAATATTTTCTGTACAAAACAGGTTTTTTTTCTATATTAATCCCAGTTAAAAATGACACCGGTCATATGTATCTCTGCTACAATATTCATTTCAAAGTAAACATTGAGCCCAATAAATGTACCGCAGAAAGTTTTGTAAGTCGACCCCGAATTTCGGCAAGTTGAAAAAAAGGGGGGGAAGTGTATTGCTGAAAATTAATGTCGATAATCAAGGTTGCTTCGATTTTCCGCGGATCCCTGTATCAAAGTCAGTGATATCGCAAATTACCTTATGTGACCCAAAGATTTTTCAGAGAACAGCAGAAATTCGGACATAATGCGCCCCCACTCAGAATGATTTTCGCGCTCAGCCGCAAGAGTAAGAGAGAGGGTCAGTCTCGAGGAAAAATTCCAGGAATGCCAGGGCGCGTTGTTTGTAAATAATCGGGACGCGATTCGGAGGATATCTGGCGCGCAGAGTCTCTTCTTTTCTAAGAATCTGAAAGGTTTTCCCTGGCGGTCTGCTGTTGGAGAAGAGAGAGAGAGAGAGCATAAGGGCCGAATTATCCGGCGCTGCTTGTACGTGTACACAAGAAAATAGCATAGTTTCGTAAACCGTCCCTTTCGTACTTCGGCTCGTTGCCTTCCGAGAAGCAGAAATTCAATCGATCGGCCGGCTCGCTCGAGCGCAAGCTTAATAATCTCCGTTTCGCGCTCTGTTCTCTGTCTTTCTCTTTCTCTTTCTCTCGTCAGTGTTCCCCTGAGCGCGCCGTAGGAGTGTTAACACGATCTAATGCTGACTTGATTTTTCGCGCGCGATAAGCAAGAGGATATAGTCATTGTATATTCTTTTTAATACGGTTTGTTCACTTTTATTTTGATTTTTTACTTATTGGGCATCCGGTGAAGTAATTTTGTGAGCCTTGCAGTTAGAGTTATTGCGTGGGTAAGGATTACGCGGCAGGCGGAAAAAGCATATAGTCTGAGCTTCGAACGCTTCGAAAAACTAACACTTAGCCGATTATTGTGAACGTGTGTTGAAATATTTATGTAATTTTTTTATTTTGAGATCCTTCAAAAGTTTGCAAAGTTTTTGTTTATATTGGAACTACGGTCTTAGTAAAAATTCTTTCGGGAGGTGAAGAAGTCTGTGCTCTAGAAAAAGTAAATATACGAAATTTATTTTATAAAACCGGTAAATGTAAACAAATATTACTGCAATCAGAAATATTTACGTACGAAATTGCATAAAAATGATACATTCTTTTTGTGTAATACTCTTTGTTTGCTTGGCATCAACCTATGTCCAAACTGCAAAAATTTTATGAATAAACAATAAAATTTTATAGATGAAATAATTTGTATTGTGTATACTCATTATTAACCCAAATTCGAAGAAATTCTACTTGTATTTGTATGAGACAACAAGGCGGAATACATATGCAACATGTTTATTATTGTTAATATAAATATATTGATTTCACAACATTAATCGAGAACGAGATACATTTAAAAACTCATTTGCTGTAAGTACTATAGTTACGATTCGATTTAATTTTAAAAGCTTAATGAGAGTAAAATTAAAAGATTTTTTCATTGATGCATTATTTAAATATTTCTAAAACAATTGGATGATATATAAACGTTTTCGAATAATAACTTTCATTCAAGTTAGAACGCGCAACGGTGTTATATTTCCTGCAAATTATCTAATGCGACAAAAACTCAAATTCCCCATTTACATTCCTTTGAAACGTGTTGCACAAAACTCAAGTTCAGAATCCATTCAACTTTCGTCGAAAGACCAACTGAACTTTTTACGAAAAAAATATGTTTGCAGCTCGCCTATCAGTACGAATCGGAGAAAGCCGCCACAAAGTCGGGCGACTTGACGATGATGGACTTGAACAGCAATTCCTTGAATCTGCAGAACCAGATGATGCAGCCAGGACAGCAGGAGCGCGAAGACAGTTTTAAAAGCAACGCGAGCAGAGAGCGGGATATCGCAGCTCAGCAACGAGAGAACAAGCTGCAACTGCAGCAACACGAGCGCGATCAGCACCTCCATCAGCTCAAGTCTATCAGCAATTATCTGATAGACTTGCCCGCGTCAGGATCAAACTCCAACTCCTATCCCGGATCTAAGTTCTCGCCCGACGGCATCTCGCCTACAAAAGGCGCTTCTGCTAGTCTCGAGGGTAAGTTGCTCCTTTAAATATAGGTATTATTTAATGCAATCTTCCTTTAATGATGAAAGTAGTAGAAGCTTTTCAATGAATTCTGTTGATAGAAATTTTCACAGAACTTGAATTTCTCTTGAATTGGTTCGAAGCAATATATAAATTAATTGACCCTACATATTTTCCGATTTTATGTTCTTAGAATTAACTAAATTACTCCTATTTACCTTATAAACAAAGTTGCGAGATAAATATTCCGATTTCTCTGACTAATTTTGAAATGTGAAATTCAAAATTTAATTTGTAGTACTTTATAATTGAATTGAAGCTAATCCTAATAACAAATAAACAATAATAGCTGCTAATATTGTAAATCTTATCATTAAATTATTCAGATGGATTAGAAAATTGTAAGCGTTGACTTATCCTGTACATTTAATCACTGATTAATTAAAATTTGAGTAATTTTATTTGAAAAAAAAATCAACTTTAATTAAGGGTTAGACGATTTTATTACGCCAATCTTTTCTTAAAATACCGAAATTTATTTTTAATGTAAGTTGAAGACCTTGCTAGTGATTGTTTCCCAAGCTAGATTAGTATTAGAATTTCGATAGTTCGTTTATTAATAATATTTGTGAAGAGAGTTGTATTTCGTGACCCCGCGAGCAGCAATCGATGAATCTCGGCGCACCTCATTCGGCTATTTTTCTGTCCCTAAAACAAGTTCATTCGATTAAATAATTAATACGATTTCGAAGGGCATCGGCTCGCATCGGAGTTTGGTTCCGATTTCTCACATTTTATCGCTGACTACGGTTTTATAAGTTTTGTTATAAAATATATCATTTTTTATTTTGAAGATCAATTATAATGAAAAAATAATTGAATATATAATAGAAAGTTTAAATTTGATAACTTTTCTCAATTATGGTAGCCTTTTCAGAATATCTAACAAGTGTCCAATTTTCATTTTTTATATTTCGTTTTCGCTTAATTGAATTCTTCTGTTAGAATACCTTTAAATTGTCTGTAATCTGATCTATGCTGCGAAACGATTAAAAACAAAATAATAAAGTAAAAGTACATTCTCATAAATCGACGAAACGTCTAATCGGTCTTTTTTGTTTTATTCCTGATGGCAACAGATATGTCAATTTGTGACCTTTTTGGACTGGCTATGCCACGAGGATCCCTAATGGGTGCTGGACAAAACGAGCAAGGAGGAGGACAAGCTGGTTTTGAGACCTCCGCGAACCGCAACTACTATCAAGTAAGGAATTTAGAGAATTCATTTTACAGGGTTATGGTTACTCTAGATTATTTCCGCAAATAAAATGTTTCACTTATTATTTAGATCCATTCGTCTATCGAATTTTTTTTAATTAATAACATTTAATTATAATATTTAAATTTTGTATCACAAAGTTTATTTTATGTTCTCTGGAATACCTATTTACCAAGAGTTGTTAGTCATTAAACTATTACATTTTTTCGAAAAATATTTTACCTTTGAGGAATTGCTTTGCATTAAAAAATGGATATAGAAACATTTTGAAAAAGAATTTCAGTCGGGAAAATATTAATTTGCTATTACTTACGAATTTATTATTGATTGCTTTTTTATTTTGTTTATGTGCAACGGCAACAAATATTTATTATAGAATATTTTTTTAAAAACAACTTGTTTGAAGTATTTTAAAATATAATAATATGTCTTTTACTAATATATTTTAGTTTGTTGTCTTCTGCTGGTCAAAACAAAAAAAGGAACACTAAAGCATTGATTTTTTTTTCCTAGCTGTTTCTTCTTTCCGTCTAGTTTCGATCGTTCTCCGGTTTATTTAATGCTTACGCTGACACGTTGCTACCTATTTCAGTGCATTAACGTGTTTTTACTCGTGAAAAAGATTTCCGGATAAAATATTAATTATACTCTAAATATTGAATTTTTAATTTAAAAATATCTTTGCTATGAAATCCATATTTTTGCATTTATTTCTATCAATTTTAAATGTTTAATTTCCATTGTAAAAAAAATACTTAATTTTTTTTTTCTTTGATTTCCTACTTCACAGTTAAGTATCTGTTTGACAGAAAATTGATACTATGTGATTACAGTAACAAACTATTTATTTTTTTTCATACTACAAAAGACTTATTTTTTGTTGTAGATTACCTTTAAAATCAGTGCTCCTCATAAAAAATTAATTTATAACTTATATCCAGATTATCCATTTTGCATCCTTGCCGATGATACAGGCGGTAATCGGTTTACGACGGGAGCTTTTCTTGGCAACTTATAAACATTATGCGAGCACGAGAATAAAAGCTTCAAATGTGAAACGCATGACCATTTCCTCTTGCATATAATACATACGTGCAAGTATTGTCAACTTCGTCTTGAGCCTCCATTAAGTGGCAAGGCAATAACCAAAACAATACTCATCCCCTTTGGATGACGTCCAAGTTTTGATATAAGTACTTTAATGTTAATTCGCAAAATGAAAAACAAAAAAAAAAGAAACAATAATTTCGACCAAAATAAAGCGAAGGATCCTTAAATAAGATAACGATAAACGGTCTATCTCTTTTTATAATAGCTGCTATTGAGAACCAGCATCTGCAGATGCATTGTGGGACTGATTAAATCGGATCTTCTCAATATACTACACAGTGTTCAATAACTTTACCAAATTGGAATTTTAATAATATACTCAATGGTAGTCTGTAAATTGATTCAGAAATACAGATAATTGCAATTAAAAAAAAATCATTGGAGCTGAACCATGAACGGGAAAAAGTTAATTTCAATTTTTCTTACTACTTTAAAAAAAAAACTAGGCGAAGACCTTTTTTTCGTACAAAGATGCCCAGTAGCAAAATTATCTTGATTGATTGGGAGCTCGTAAAAGTATCTCGAGTCACACACAATAGGCCGTTACGCTCCGCGACTGTTGTACTTTTGGCGCTCACTTACGATTGGGACAATAACAATTTCTCAAAGAAACGGGTATTAGTTTTGCACGGCTTAGAGTATTCGTCCAATTGCATATACTAAATCAAACGCGAACACGCATTATGGGGGAGGAAAAGCGTGTTTTGAAGGAGACGACCCGGATTTCCAAGGAGCCAAGAATCGTCTCCGCCAGAATTGCTCTTCCTCCTTTGCGTTCTTGTAGATCACTAAATGTCAGTTCTCAGGCTGTGAAAACGTCAGTTCTGTTCGAGCCATCGTTGGTTAAAAGTATGCGAGTACTTTGAAATTTTTCCAGAATTTTTTGTGGAAACAAATAGTTTTATAATACAGTGTAATCATATATAGTGTAATTTTGCAGCTATTTAATCTGTTTTTAAAAATAATTTAAATGAATATGATTTCAAGGGTTTTAAATCTTCGATTTCAACTATCTAGAAAGGTATATGCATGTAAAGTAACATATAAAACACGTATTTTTTAATACATAAATGTAAAAATGTTCTACACAAAATTATACTGCAACGCCTAAGCTGGTTAAAAACCTGAGGGCTTTTTTTACGTTTTTTGTGTTTCCTTCTATCCCTTTCTCTTCTCTCATTCTTCCCGCAAGCCTTTCCGCGATATTATTTTGGAGCAGATCCAAAAAACGGTGTCTGGGAGCTAATTTGAAACAATGCAACTATTTTCCCTCTTCTTTATTCTTCGCGTATTCTTCTATCATAAGCTGTTACGCCATTGTTACTCGTCGTCTCCAGATGCTTTCATTCTCCTCTGCAAGAATGATAAAAATTTTACACTAGGTTTTACTAGAAAAAGTAAAGCTACATAAAATATTATTGATAAAAACAAAGTTTCTGTATGTTTATTACGTGAATGGACGATACCGACATTACATATTACGAACTTCTTTAGTCTTTATTAAAATTTTTGAGAATGTTTGTAGTATATTTTCTGTTTATCTATAGTTTTTAAATAATCCCATCATTTCATGTCTACTTCACTTTAATTGTTATTATTCAATATTATTATTTTTCCTATTTTTAATTATTTATTTCTTTTACAGCAACGTGATAATTCTAGTGGATATTACTCAAATACAGCAAACGAGGTACTTTATTTATCAAAATAATTTCTAAAAAAAAAAAAATTTTTCATTAAATACAATTCATAGTTAATTTGATTTAAACTTTGTTATATAAAGATGTAAAATCACCTTTACACTAAGAAAAAGTTTTAATTTTTACGTTATTCGCCATAAATTTCAATTTTCGTAGAATTTCGTTCAAATTAAAAAAAAAATAATAATTATTTTAATTTTTTCAATATTTTATTTTACAGCACGACAATATGAACAGTTTTTATTCAATGTCAAATAATACTGACGTGCCGAGCTCTCCGAGTACAATTCATACACCTCTAAGTCCTAGCACTCCAGGCAGTGTTTATTCGAGTCATTATTCAAGCGTTGGAAGCAGCAGTCCGTATACCTCTGATTCGGCTGGCTCAAATACTTACAATAAACGATTTCCATCGTCGCCTGGTCGATCACCTTGTTATGGAAGACCTATTAGAGGCTCTCCATCGTATAGGTAACTATTGCTTTTTAAATAGTCATCTTCACGTAAATACGTAAACGCAATAAAACTTGAACTGTAAAGCGATTGCAGCAGTCCGTCTGCAGAATATCCTCCTCATACTTTTGGTTGTAATGGATCAAGATCCGACTCTCCTGCAGACTCAGAAATCAGTGGTAATAGCGTTGAGGGACCTTTGTCTGACATTATGGTAAGGCATCAACAATTGTAAAATTTGTTTTATATCCTAAATGAAAAAAAAAAAAATTATTATTCCAGAGTTGTTTATCAATGCAGTCACCGAGCAATCGCTGCTATCCTCCCTACCCTAACGTATTTCTTGAAGCAGAGAAGTTACTGCAAAACAACGGAGCCTCGTTGGATAATCCTAAGCTGAAAAAACTATTGTATAACCCTCATCATTTAAATCAACAGCAACAACAACCACCATCACCGCAAACATCAACACCGTACAATCACCATCACCATCACGGACGCGCTCATTCACGGAATCATGGGAATCAACAGCACAATGGTTCTTACTCCAATCCTGCTTTTGGAAATAATAAAGTTTGCTGCCTCGTTAATCCCAGAAACTTAACAGTTAATACACTGTCAAATATTGGAGGTACAAATCATTTGCCTTTAGATAAAGCAGCAAAATTCCATCGCAATGCTGCAGGTAGCTTTTTTAATTAAAAATTGTTGCTGGATCGTATATTTTTAATGGTTAATTTTTATAAAACTTTTAGCAGCATCAGATGCAACTTACACCTGGAGTGGTACTTTACCGACGAGGACACAAAAACCGGTTGGGTATTCGTCAAAGGTCTTTTTAGGCGGTGTACCATGGGACATTACAGACTCTATTTTGATTCATACATTCCGACAATTTGGACAAATTCGAATTGAATGGCCTGGAAAAGATCAGGAAACGAATCAACCAAAAGGATACGTGTACATCGTATTCGAGTCTGAGAAACAGGTAATACTTTTTTTATGCAATTTTTTTTTGTTTGTAAATATCAGTAGCATCAGAATCTATATAAATTTTTATTCCATGTAGGTTAAAGCACTTTTAGCTTCTTGTACCCATGACTTCTCTAATGGCGGCAGTTACTATTATAAAATTTCGTCACGGAGGATGAAAGGAAAGCAGGTAAATAAAAAAATAATTTTGAATTTTTTTCTGTCTATTGGTTTAAGACGATCACATTGTCGATTAATTTATTATAGGTACAAGTTATTCCTTGGGCTTTGAATGATAGTAATTATGTTAAATCATCCTCTCAAAAGCTGGACGCCGAAAAAACTGTTTTCGTGGGAGCTTTACACGGCATGATGACTGCTGTAGGATTGGCAACAATAATGAACGATCTTTTTGATAATGTTATTTACGCAGGTAAATTTCAATTTATGCTTATAATAAAGAATTAATGCGAGTTTTAGATTTTACATGTTAGATTTTCATAATTAAAAATTGTTATTGTTATTTAGGAATTGACACTGACAAGCATAAGTACCCCATCGGGTCAGCACGGGTAACATTTAGCTCTAAGCATTCATTTCACAAGGCAATTAATGCCGCGTTTATTGAAGTTAAGACTGCCAAGTTCACCAAAAAAGTTCAAGTTGATCCCTATATTGAGGACGCACCTTGTTCAATTTGTTTTGTTCAACAAGGGCCATATTTCTGTCGCGAATCGGTAAGATAAAGTAAAAAAAAACTTCTATAAATTATACGGAACAACTAAAGTCTTATTTATTGCAGGTCTGCTTCAAGTACTTCTGTCATACTTGTTGGCACTTGGTGCACAGAAGTACCTCTTTCAGCTGGCACAAACCCATGTCTCGTGTCTTAAAATGTAAAGCAATATGTGCACCACCAGGGCAAGGACCAAATCTTCGCTCTTCGTTAAAACCGCTGAATCCGTACTTAGTATCTTATTAATGTTGCTCTGCTGACATCGTTCGGTCAACGTTCTCCGATCGATCGATCGATCCGTCTTTCCTACTGACCGCAAACGATGGATGAGCAAAACTGAGCGTTTATTAGCAAAAAAAGAAAAAAAAACGAAAAGCGACGGTACGCAAAAATGATTTTATATTTCACAATTTACTGCGTAAAGAAGAGGCTAAGTTGTTTCTGCGATTTAGGAGAGTGTTGTAACGTGTGAATTTTTGCGTTTGTTCGTTGTGAACAAATTGAGGTTTTCAATAAGTATAAAGCGTAAACACTTTCAGTTCCTATTATGTGCAGAGATAAATATTTTTTATTTGTTGGTATATCTTTATCAAAAGCACTGATCTGGGGAAATATTGTTTTAATTAATATATTTATGAAAAGAGAATAATAATTATTGTTATAATTTCGATTGTCATAGGTGCTAACCGGAAGGCCCCTATTGATATTTGGACCCAGTCAGTCAATGATATATTTCGATTTATAATAATTATTATTATAATAGTGTTATCTACCAGTGAAAGAGCATTTACTGGTAGCTGGATTTCGTGCGTTTATTAGATTAGCAGTCGATAAAAGGTTTTTGCCTCTTTAAAAAGGTCCTCTTATTTACATGGTCGTTTAAACAATGACGAAAATGAAGTTATATTCGGGCTACGATTTTGATTGTAGAACTTTGATTTTTTTTAATTTTTTTTGTTATGATTTATTATTTTCGCAATTAGCGTGTTGCGTAATATTATTTAAAAATGCTCATTTTCACCGCGTCTTTAATATGTTTCGTTTTTTTATATAATTCTGTTAAGTTGAATTAAACTATTTCAGATTTTCGCATAAAAACTTTTCTTTCACTTTTTTTTTAAACCTTTCTTTCTTTTCCTATTTTTCCTATCTTCTATGCATATATGCTAATGTGGTAGTGGGTTTAACCGAAATATAATAGTAAAGAATTAGGCGATTTTATCTATTCTAAGCATGAAATTGTTAAAAAAATTGTTGTATTTAATGGTTGAACTTTTTAATGGCACGGCAAAAAATCTGTTGATAGAATCTAGTTACTGTCAACGAGTTTGTGATAGAGCTTTTGAAACGTTTGAAAAACAAAAAATTTACAATTAAGTACTTAAAAGTAGAATATTAGCCTTAAACAATTGTTACAAGGTGTTGCAGGACGGTTGCTTACGCAAAATCCTTGTGAGAAAATTTTAATAATTATATTTTATTATCCCCAAATCTTATTTACTCAATTTTAATCAGTCGTGCCTTTTAACGTGATCTCCATAGTTTTATTGCGGCGAAAAGCAAAAGAAATTATTTTTAAGTCCACAGATGTTGAGCGATTTACTAAACTTATACAAAAGCGCATTCGATAAAGTGATTTAACCTAATAAACAAGACTGTAACGCATTTAGCGACTAAGCTTTTCATGATGTCAACGTCTCAATGAGATATTATTTTAAGTTACATGGAAGTGCCTCTAGTTCCATTAGTTTTTTTAGTCGATCCTTGTAAAAAGTTTTTAAGTAGCTAAAAAATTAAATGTTTTAATTCTTAAAATTACGTATTGCTTAGCCTTTAGCTTTATGTTTGTTAATGTAAATGTGTAGCACAAGATTAATAAATTAGAATAATTAAACCTTTAGTCTTTAATTTACCAAAATAGTTTTCTTTTTCCCACTAATTTTATTAAAAACGTTTTATATATAATATAATAACAAATATATCTATAATACGTAAACAATTAATTCTTAATACAAACACCGGCCCTCAACCAAACTTCATACTGTTCTATATCGCAAAATCGCAATAAAAAATAAATCAACTGTTTTTCTGTGCGATTCTTTTTGAAAGAGCCTGGTATACACCAATGAGTGAAGATATAGTGCCGAGTGCGCCCACTTGCCAGGCTGAGAATCTGCCACCCCACAATGTACCAGGTGGCAAATAGCTTACAGCATAACTTAAGTCCAGTATTAACCTCAAGCAAATTAGAAGTTCATTGTTCTGTTGGCTCTTGAGCTTATCTTTGTTGAATCTATTAATTCAAAAGATGTAGAATTTAATAGAATAATAAGTTTTAAAAATATGAAATATCAAAATAATTGTTTACCTTGGATCAAGCTCAGCTTTTTTAAAACTCATTTCCTGTTTCTTTAAAAGCCTATATTTTCTTAATGTTCTGAAAAAAAAGCAATATTGAAATGATAAATTTTACAATGATTATTTTAATTTTTTTGATATTTCTTTTCCTTTTTTTTATTAATGCAATGTTTATTTAACAATCTTTTAATTTTATATTTAATAATTCTTAAAGATATAGGAGAATATCAACTTTACATTTTGGATTAAAATTATTGTTATGTATAATGAAAGAAATTTTTCCTTTTAATTCTTTTATAAAAAATTAGTACTTACTTTAGAAGGGAAAGATAAAGTGAAGCTATCCAAAACCAAACAGTAGCACTCCCCCACCTATCTACATCTATAGAAATTAGTTTATTTTCTCCAGCCCAACAAACATGTTCCACTGGTCCATAAAAAAGATCTACAACTATCTTAATAAGTTCGATATTTCTAATAAACCAGTCAGGTTCCTTAATAAAAAAGAATAATAGTTATTTAACTAATTATTATTATACCATACT
The DNA here is from genome assembly GCA_035582975.1 of Ormyrus labotus. Classification (NCBI taxonomy): domain Eukaryota; kingdom Metazoa; phylum Arthropoda; class Insecta; order Hymenoptera; family Ormyridae; genus Ormyrus; species Ormyrus labotus. The sequence continues at coordinate 9,182,486 of JAWWEO010000036.1, forward strand.
GAAATAGATTTAAATATTACATAAATAAATAATATACCTTTTGTACTCTACCAATAGTCATGACTTGATGAATGTTTGGAATATCATCTAATAATCTTAATATCACTCTAGCTCCGCTCATCTTACTTCCAAATCTTTTAAATTTATCAGCAGTATCATTAGAGGAAGGGAATCCAGATGCTAGTTTGGCTGCATAGGACAGTGTTCGTAGGAACTTATCTCGCCCTTCATAACTATCCAAGTATTCGGATACTAATGCGATGTTCATTGTGACAAAGTTCTTAATTTATATAAAAAAAATTCTAATATGTAAAATAAATCAGAATTGTTCAGCAGCTGTTAAGTTTTAAATTGGACCTCAAATAATACTTTTAAAAATTACAAGTCATCAAAATTAAAGATGCAGGAGATGCTATCATTAATGCAGTACAAAGTGCACTTATTACATTGACAAGTATATGTAAACAATGGAGGTAACATGAATAACAAAAAAATTCAACAAATATTTTACAATATGTTATACTAAATATACATAACAATATATGGCAAGATGCTGAAGTGGTAGTGTTATCTTCTACATGACTATAGTTTATTGAATAATAAGTATTTTTTTAACGCAAGTATAACCTAACATCTTATCAAATGACTAAACCGCACATCACTAAAAAGTCTGTACGTACCTACACATATACATACTTCATCAGGCGTGGTTAGTTTTGATACAGGTAAAGCTAGGTGGAATTCTATTCGATAAAGCCGCGTATTGTAAATTAAATATTTTAATCATGCAGCGATAAAAATCTTTTAGTGATACAATAGCCGCTACTGTCTAAATTTTTTAATATTTCAAGATACTAGAACAGGTTTTTTAAGAACAAGATTATTTATCATATCTGCAGATTTAGCAATAAATCTTCATTAAGTTTTAATGCGTAGCGATTACCAATACCGTTTTATAAACAATGTAAGTTTTGAGCTTTATTGAAGCATGTCGAATTTCATTAAAAATTTTAAAAACATGCTTTTAATATAAAACTAGTCAAAATTCTCGCTCGTTCACACTCGCTCGAAATGATAAAACTTGATTATATATATGTGCAATGAAAAATATAATAAAATACTAAGTGCTGAGTCACGATTTCGAAAATCGGAGAAACAACAAATCAATATTAGATAGATAGATTTATACTTCAGTATGCCCAAAATAATCCATATTATTTTGGCATATATATATATTATTATGCGTACAGTCCAGCGAACCGATCGAAAACTTATCGACGGAGTAATGACCCTCTCTCCAGAGGCCAAGATCCACGCCCTGAAAAAATGTGGGCTCGAGTTACCGTTCTTCCTTGATTCACCGTCCATGGCCGCACTCATCCGCAGACGCAGGCGCACTAGTTGCTCGACAGGTGACGTCAGAGCAGTCGTGGTCTCACTCGCTCGCTCGGGCGACACGCGCTAATCCGAGGAAGAAAAGGAGGTGCTCGCTAGCGAGAGAGAGACGACCTTAGGGGGGAAAAATCGAGCCAGCTATCGGCGGCGCGCCGCACTACGGACGTTGTACGTCGCTGCTTTGGAGCGTATATCGTAGTGGAGAGTCGAGGCTCGGTGCGACCGCGCAGCAGTAGGCCGTACATAGATCCAGACGGACGGACAGCCGAAAGCGAGGAGCAGAACAAGCCGCAAAAGTGTGCGCGTCGCATTCTGAAAGCGAGAAAGAGAGAGATACAGAGAGGCCCGTAACAGGATATACACATGAGACGCGCGTGCGGTGCATTCCTAGTCGATGTGCTCGAGCTTCGATGTGTGCCTCAGCTGCGGTGTGTATAAGGTGAGCTCGCCGCTCGCCTAGATAAGGGACGATATTAACCGTCTCACTGTCTACATTATCGGGAACATACACCTAACCCCCAAAAGGAGCGTGAGCACTCGTGTGTGTGTGCGTGCAGCGATAAATACGCGTTCTCTGACAAGCGCGCGTCTGCCCATGTAGTGGGAAGCTCGTTGGCCGCCAGGAGGAACAAGCACGAGGGCATTAATCTAAGAGAGCCGCGAGAGAAAGAGAGAGAACATTCCGTACCTGGAAGGAATAATGCGCCCAGCCGACGATAACCGTCCGGCCTGAGGAAGACTTTCGGCGCGAGAGCGCGAGCTCTCGACAGCCGTATATGTACGTTTGTGTAGGTGCACGACCGAGGGTGGAAGACGTAGACGAAGAAGAGGCGGCGGAGGAGGAGGAGGAGGAGGACGAGACAAGACTGCTAGTAGTCGTCGACCGTCGTTTTCGTTGTCGTAGTTTAGCGAGAGAGTAGCTGCGGGAAAGGTTGCCGCAGAGGCAGGCAAAGAGCTTGTAGCGAGCGCGAGCGAGAGAGAGAAAGAGGGAGAAAGCAAAAACGTGTGTGCTAAAAGAACTATACGGTGTGCGCGTGAGAGTGTGTGCCTGTGAGAAAGTGCGCGAGGAGGCAAGAAGAGGAGGTGTGCAATAATGTTTCGCTGCATCCCGATCTTCAAGGGCTGCAACAGGCAGGTGGAATACGTGGACAAGCGGCACTGCTCGCTGCCCAGCGTACCGGACGACATACTCAGGTACTCTCGGAGCCTCGAGGAACTGCTGCTAGACGCCAATCACATTCGCGAACTGCCCAAGGTGAGTACTCTAGCTGCTCTACACTCCGCGACCTCTCCAAACAGATATGGAGAGAGCTACGTAGGAGTGCACTTTTTCATTCCTTTTTACCTCACACTATGACTTTTGTACTATGCATTTTGGCACAATTCTGGTGTGGTCGTCTTACCTTCGCCGAATATCCGAGTTTCCTGCTCGAAGCACTAGTTTTTCTGTGATGATAAGGATTCCCTTCGGAATCTGATCCCTTGGAGAGTTTGTGAAGGCTTTTAAAGTTAAATTTAAATCTAATGAAAGCGATTTAAGAAATGTAGCTGTAATACTTAGAACAGCATTTAAAGAGTATCATGAATCACGTGTGAGTCACGTCGTGTGTGTAAGTTTCAACACTTTCAAACTATTACAAAACTTTAATGCTGTGATTTTGCATGGAAGAATTTGTACCTATTTGACTAAACGTTCAGTTATAATTTCTTTACTGTACAAATGTTTAACCGTCGAAGCAATGACTGCTATTGGAACAAGTATAGTAATTTAAATATTTATTCAACAGTATTCGAAGCACTTTGACTATTTTTTTTTAATCTCTATTTTTAATCTTCCGAAAGCAAAGGCGAGCTTACAAATTTTTCTCTTACATTAATATAACTCGCTGCATTACAAATTCAGAATGCATTTAAATTGATGAATGCACACACCTCGCGTGCAGCGAGACGCGATAGCAGATAAAGCCACCTCTGAAAAAGGCTAAAAACGCAGAAAAGCATTGATTTATTACGGTTTTCTTGCTCTCCGGAGTGTTGCTCCTTTTTCATCGCTTCTTGCCGATGATTCTTCAACGTTTTTCTCGTGCCGGTGTGCGCTGTTGCGCTCTTTTTCCTCCGAAGGGAGGGAGGGAGAGAGAGAGAGGGAGTCCCTCGCCCCTGTTGTTTTTATTTCGAGGTGAGGCGACGACTGAGCGCGCTTGTAAAAAAACATCGAGATGAGGAGAGAATATCGCAAGGACAGACGAGCCAAGAGAAAGGGAAAGAGTCACGACACGACGACGCGTCGGAAGAGGAGAGAGAGAAGAGAGGAAAAAAAAGGGGATATAGCGGCTGTCAAACTCGTTTCTAACCCCAAAAATGTCTCTCTCTTTCTCGTGCACACGCATTTTTCTGGCTCTGTCGAGTGATAGCGAGCGATGCGCGACGACGGTGTTGATGACGTTGCATCGGGGTTCATTAGCCTCCGCGAGGACTAGGCTTTGTTTTTCTCTGCTCAGAAGATTTTTCGAGAAGGCTACTTTGTATTCTTTCTTCCGCGAGCTTTCATGGCCCTCTCGACGTGTGCACTCACCTCCTGTGTGTTAGCCTACACGAGATGCAACAGCCGAGATCACTGTGTAATGACAAGAGAGCACCGCAGGATTTTATTCTTTTTTTTTTTGTTTTCAAGAAAGTACGCAATTATTTGGCGATGTTTCTTCTTTTATTAAGATTCCAACTAAGTTAGTCGGTAAATGTTCGCGAAAAAGTTGTTAAATTACTTGTAAATATTTATGCATGCTGCTTTTGTATGCCTTTGTCATTTTCATGACATAGATATTTAACTTGTAAACAGAAATTCTGTCAATCAAGGGAAACGTCTAATCCTTAATTGTACCGTCAAGCAGACATATAATTACGCAAATGCTTACTTACTTCACTCTCATTAAATAAAAAGCTGTTTTATTCACCTGATGTATCTAAATAAGTGTATTTTAATCTAAATTTAACATGTATAAGCAGAGTTAATTTAAAAGATCTATAAAAGCAAGGTAGTATATGTTGATTATAAATAAAAATACAAAAAGAATTATAATATTCCTAAAAACTTGAACAAGAATTAATTTTCCTGCGTTGTTTGGAGTTATTATTTACACAGTGGATTGCCGTGTACACCAACTTGAATGCTTGTAGATTTCTTTTGACTTATTTAAAGCTCTCTTTTTCCCTCGGAGACTCGTGAAAAGTGCTCTCTGCTTTTAACGGTTAGCTTCTTCTTAAGTAGCAGAGTTTTTAAAAAAAAACTGGAGAAATTTAAAAAAAAAAAAAAGAAATTTCTCCAACTGCTACCTTCTTTCTCCGCCGTGCCATTTTATCAGCTACCATCGGAGGGAGGCAGGCTTGTTCTCGCGAGCGAGCGCCGACGTTTAAAAATGTCAGTCGGGTTCTCTTTTAATATTTCCCCTCTTTTCCGCTGTTTTTAGTATTAATCGTTGCATAGCGCGTCAAGAGTCTAAAATAAAACCGACTCGCATCCTCTCGCGCTGCCCACCTTTGCCAGAAAGCGAATTGATAAGCTTTTCTAAAAAGGGAAGATTAAAAATAGAAATAATGCAATCATAAATTTTATCCCGTCCTCTCTCTCTCTCTCCTCCGAATGCATAATGAGCGCGAAGTTTTATGCATTATTCCGCCGCTATCTTTCTGAAAATCCCGACGTTTTCCACGAACTGCCGTTAGCTTCTATATATTTCCTTATCCGGCTCTCCTCGACAAGTCCCCCTGGCTTCCAGTTCCCGAGCGGAGACGTCGTTGTCGTCACTAATTCTGCGTTTTCGCCTCTCTTTTTTCAGAATTTTTTTCGACTCTCGAGGCTACGAAAGCTCGGATTAAGCGACAATGAAATCCACCGGCTGCCGGCTGATATTCAGAACTTCGAGAACCTCGTCGAGCTCGACGTCTCTCGCAACGGTAAGTCACTTCGAGAACACAAAAAAAAAAAAAAAAAAAAAAATGTACCCGTTGAAGAGGCCGACCTAAACTTTGGGGGGACGATGTCCGCGCGCGTATCTTTATTTACCGAAAGTTTTTTTTCACGGAGCGTCAACTTGGAAGGTTATTACAGGCGCTGAGCAAGTGTGGACGCGCGCGAAACTGGATTATATCTGTAATTAATTTAGTGCCGTGTACCGAAAGCACCGGGGAATTAGAAACGACAGATGTACAAGACCGTTGTAAGGATATACTCTAATATCGGACACCTCTCGCTTCGCTAATACTCGATAAGCCGAGAGTCCCGACGGGTAAGCTCCTCTTTCACCGTTTTCGATTTTCCCGTTTTTCGAGCGGCGCTGACGGCGGCAGATATCGGAAACCCCTTGTCGTTTTTCGAGGGACATGTATAATATTTTTGTTTGTTGCGACAATAGTTTTCTTTTTTTTTTTTTTTTACGAAATTGGATATTGTCGTCAAAAGTTTCTATCTTTTGTCGACATATAAATAAAATTTCTGCTACCCGCAGGTATGCTCGAATTAGTTGAGATATTTTTGGGAAGTAATTTTGGTATCGACAATTTGATAAATTGATTTCGTTCGAATATAAACTTCGGTAATGTACTTTATAACGCCCCAATTAAACAAAAATAGAGTTTTAGAGTGAACTGATTGAAGAAGGACCTGTACTCGTCTCGACTGCTAATACAGTCGGGGCAGAGGCGAAGTAAAAGTGGCGCGAATCGTTCTAAAAGCGGCTTCAACTGCTGCTCTCGGCTGATGAATTTTTTAAAAGATACAGATAGCCGCCTGTAAAGCGTGACTAGCCTACTTCGAAATGGGAGATTTCATTGAATCGTGAAAACGGTGTAGATGTTCCAGCCGAGATTTTCGAGGCTCTTCCATGAAAATATCACTCCGCCGGTGTAATAAAGTTTGCGAGAGAGAGAGAGACCCTTCCGCTAAAATCGATACTCCCTGCCAGAGAGAATTATGAGCGGGGAATATTTATTTTCAGATAATGACGATTTACGTACAGTGTTGTTCGAACGCTGTGTTTTAAAACATCGCTCCGCCGCTGCAGCTTGATTTGCATTTTTTATACACACACATATATACGTATATATATTTTGGTTTGAATTTAGCTGTAATTGAGTTTTGCAATTTAGATGCTTGTTACGAGCGAGTTTTATATGCAGGCAAACATCGCGCGAAACTCCGACTTTCTCCACTGTGAGAATTTCATATTTTTATACCCGGCTGGTAACAAGGATTTTATTAACACTTTAAAAGTGCACTTTTATCCGAGGTAAGGAAAAGGCATTCTTTTCCCAAAGAATCCTCATTCCAAATAGTAAATCACGCTTTATTTTCAAGAAATTAAATTGATGCGCCATTATGATGAATAGAGCGTACCGTAAAGGATAGCATGCTTTAATACTTACCTCACGATATCGTTTATATATATACATCAGAGAGAAAACCGCAAGATGCTCTTTGTGCGTTCCCTCTCGTAATATACAACAGCCTTTATATGTATATATAAATACGCTTAATACCTGATTTCGAAAACCCCAAGAGAGGAATCGACGTTTTCTTTTGATCTACCCCAAATTGATCGTCCGACATTATATCGAGCCCGTCGTTCGGCCGTCTCCCGTACTTCCTCAGCCGTAAAGCGTAAAACCCGAGGCTCGTCGAGAGCGGACGTTGAAATTTTCCTCCGGAATGATCGGGCAAAAAAAGTTTGAACCTAAAAATACAGGCAACAACTTCGGAACAAAGCGCGCGAAATGCGTTCTCTCTCTCTCTCTCTCTTCCGGCGCTCGGAAAGTTAAATTATCTCTCTCTCTCTCGAAACTCGGCGCGCGCGTCACGTGAAAGAGCGCGGCCCGCGGAAAATGAGCATTGGCGCGCCATGCAAAGGCTCTCCGGAAAAGTAGCTCTCGAGATCCAGCCGGCCAGATAAAAGTAATAATAAAAAAAAAAGATTCCACGGCGCGGCGCGGTGAGCCTCTTGAGCGTCGGACGAGAGTTACCGTTACTCTCTCTCTCCCCTTGGTTCTGTGTGCGCGCGCGCGCGCTTGGCTCCGATCTTCATCGACGCTTTCCGAGTCTCTCTCTCTCCCTCTTTCTCTCGTGGTTTTGTTGCCGCATTTTTCGCTCTCCTTTTTCCCGCGCCTGACGCGAGAGGGAATCCGAGAGGGCCCTTGCGGGTTGCACGCGATTTTGAGAGAGAGAGAGAGCTGCGGCCGAGAGGCTGCTATAGTTTTCAAGGAACGGACTCTCGGAGTGCCAGTTGGGGCTTTTTTCTCGGCGAAGAAAGTTACACGGGTCGCTCTCTCGCTCTGAATGGCAACAGGTGAACTTGATTTGAAAGCTGTGTTTTGCGGTCGAAGGCCTTTTAGGACTTTTTGGGAGGTGGGATTTCGAAAATTCGTGTATTAACAGCTGAGAGCCTTTCCTTTCACGGCTCGGGGGTCGTTGATTTTAGTTCGACTTTACAAGTGCTCGGTAGAGTTTGAATTGTTGTTTCGTTGTTCAAAGAACTTTATTACGGAACGAGAAACTTTAAAAATGGGTCACCGAGTAAATTAAATAAAATACCATCAGTACAATGCCAAGATATTCTCGTACAGTTCTTATCTCGTCCCTTTTCACGAAAGCCTCCCCTTTATTACTATATTTTTCCTCATTCCTCTGCGTTTACACGCTCATTCTCCTTTTTTTTTTTGTTTAACTTGCGTGCTTTCCTTGCTCTCGCCGTTCATTTTTTTTCCCGCCCCCCGGCTCTCTTATTTCTCGGTCGGGCATTTCATTTTACAGAGCTCTCTCGCCGCTCTGCAAAAAAAAAAAAAAAAAATGCTTCGGCGCAAATTGAATTTGTTTAAACTGGCTTCCCGAATGCGAATATAATACCAGTCGCGGCGCGTAAGAAGAAAAAATTCCTTGGTAAATATACTAATTCCACGGTGCGCGACTCTGCTCAATTTAATCAAAGAGATAGGAGTCACGTGAACCGTAACCGAGTACTAGATATTATCGTCGCATTAATTTTCTTTTTTTCTTTTTTATTTGTGAAAGGGGGACTCCTGGAATAATAGGAGTTTTAGATGCTAATGCCACAACGCAAGGTTGGACGGCACTCTGTTCTGTAAAACTTAATTTTGCGCAAAAGTTGGGTTTCAATCGGAGGAATGCATTTCTTGTTGAAAACAATGGAAATATCCGAGCGTGAGAAAAAGTTTGATTGGATTGCGGAGAATGTTAGAATATACCTAATGATTACCATTTTTCATCTCTACAGTAATATGCAGAGATAACTTTGAAGAGAAGATGAAAGCTTGTTAGCTGTTCTGTATACGCAGCTATAAAGTATGCCAATAGTGCCTTCGAAAAAACGTTGTAGCAATATCTTTTTGTAATTAGACGCGTCAAAATTTACGAAATTTTTCGTTTATTTTACATTCACATTTTAAAATTTTGCGTTTTGCTTGAAAATCATAAAAATTAAATTTACACGCAAAGCAAGTTGTAAAATTTTTATCCTATATAATCCAGCCTTATATTTTGCGATTTTACAAGATTACGCCCTAAAAAGCCGTATTCCGCATAAATTCCGTATACTATGTCAAGAGCCCTGCTAACGCATAATTATTCGAATTATGCAAATAAAAACCCGCATAAATCCTCTCCACGATTTGACGCGATCCCTTTCCCCGTCGCTCGTTACCATACCCAAAGCTCTCCATGTACAACACTCACTTCTATCCGCAGCCGCACTTTTCCCCCCCATCCAATCGAATCCGCAGTATAAAGCGCCGGTGCATCCCCTGCTTTCTCGAGCGAAACCCTCCGCCCTCGATGCACTTTCCTCGAGCTTTTTTATCTCTCTCGCGACTGCGGCGCAGCGTCGCGCAGGACTCTCGCACGCGCGGGCTTTCAGCCCTGGGAGAACCAGTTTTTGACGCTCGGCGACCGATGCCCGATACTCTCTGCTTTCCCAGCATCTCTCCTGGTCGGCTCTCGTTCCTTTTTTTTTTCTCTCCTCTCCTCGCCAACGAGTTTCATTGATTTTTTTTTGCTCTGCCGCGGTGTGCCCGCAGACTGAGCTGTGTATGTGCAAGCTAAAAATAGACGTCGCGCTCGGAGATGCGCGCCCGAGATAATGCCTTGTTATTAATTATTTTAGAGCCGTTTAATGCCGTCGCCGCCGCCGCCGCCGCTGTTAGCGTGCGCGTGTTTATCGAGGTGTAAAGGGACGAGATGAGGTCCTTAGAGCTCTTTTTTTTTATTACTGTTTACAGGTAAGCGGAGCTATTGTAATTACGTAGCCTAGTGAGATCGGTGTTGAACGATAGGCTTTTATTTAACGTTTCATGCCGCCGATTTCGTGTCGGATCCGTTGAATTAAATGCGCACGCGTGCATTTTTAATTCATTGGTCGATTAGAAACGTTTTCCAGATCGTCGTTACCGAGCGATAGCCGCTCGGTTTACTTTAAATTATAGCCTATTGTCTTTGTTTATATAGTGGATTTAAATCACGACGCGTTCAATTTGCATTATTGAACTGGATTAAAAAAAAAAAAAAAAAAACTCGAAGGATAAACGCCGCGTATTATTAAAATGCGTTCAATTTCCCTCTCCTCGGCGGCAATTCTCTCCCGTTTGTGCAATCGGGTTAAATAACGATGAAAACCGTTTTCTCGACATCGACGACCTTGCCGACGAGCGTCCATTCAACAGGCTCGGTATAACTCTAAAAAAAAAAAAAAAAAACAGCGCGAAGGAAGTTCTTCCCTCGTTCCCGAGAAAAGTGATAAATCTCTTCGAAAGCTCGTTTCCTCGCGGCGAATAATCGCGCTTATCCGTGCTTGGAGCGCGTCGGCGGCGGCTTCGGCGGCGTCAATACGGAAATAGAAGCGCGCGCGCGCGAAGTATTTCGCTCTCGCGGAGAAATGATTTCGCAATCCTCTCTGGCCGGGCTTGCGCTCGGCATTGAAAAAGCCCCCGGATAATCGATTTCCATGAAATTTGGAAACTCCGTCAGAATTAAACCGGGGAGGTCGTACCCGCACGCCGCACGCGAGGCTGAATTAAACGCACGACTTTGGTTTGCAAGCTTTATCGCCTCCTTCGTCCTTCGCTCTTCGCTTACGGGCCGCGAATGTGCTCTCTCTCTCTCTCCCTCGCCCGTATACGCTTCGTTCCTGCGGTGTGTGCTGCTTTCGGAGCTTTTGCTCTCTGCGTACGAGGAAAAGCGTCGTCGTCGTCGTGTGGGTTAGACTGAAAAAAGGCCTGTGGTCGCGCGCGGAGAAGAAATTTTTTTTCTTCCGATAATTAGATGTGAACGGGGAAAGCGGTTTTATTGCGTTCATATTTTTGCGGGAGCCGGGGTTTCTCGTACATGGATTGAAATTCAAACGGTGAGGGGGGGGGGGATTTTCCGGGAATCGTAACGTAATACCGCGCGCCATCTGGAGCAAAGGATTTCGCGCGGATTTGGAAACGTACAGTGCAGCAGTACTTTGTAAAGAAAAGTGTGAATAGTTTTGTTGACGTCAAAAGATTTAAAATTTTCATTTGAATCTAAAATTTTACGTTTACAAAAATGGACGTAAAATGCAGCGCGAGTAACAAAAGAGACCTACGTAAATTCAGCGATTTGGCACTAATATAATCGAAATGCAAAACGCGCGCCGAGCAAATGTTCTATTTATTGTAAACACCAATAAAAGATAAGCGTACTAATTTTCACCTGACCTCATAAACCCGAAAACGGTTGACTTTTAAAAAGTGAAAATGAGTCACTCTTGCAAAGCAGTTTTTTTTTTGACGTTGTCGTTGTTTTTAATTTAAAAAGAGTACAGGAGGCCAGTTACGAAATGAAATGTCGACGTTTCTCTTTTTTTTTTCGTCCGTCATTGTTTGAAATGTGAGTTGTCGAAAGAATACCTTGTTAGAATGTTAATTGTAAGCGTTTCTAATTTTAAAATATTGTCAGCTATTTTCTTGTTTACACGAAACTCAAATGTATCTATTAAAGAGTCGAAATCGATCTTCGTATGACTTGCAAGGACAAAAGCTTTGTAAAGAATAATTTCCTATTTGAAAATCACTATTACTATGTATGTTTTATGTATTAATTGCACTATTTGAACAAATTTTTAATAAGCGCAAATAAATACCGTAATGTAGAAATTCTTAGCCGCTAAACAATTTTAATTTAAAATCTAAAAAAAGCTGTTGTTTCTTTCGACGAAGAATTTTAATTACAGTAATTGATGCAGCTAGTTCACGCAATATCACTCTTTTCGCAGTAATTTTCGCGTATGAAAACAAACAGCTGGAAATAAGTGAATTGCGATAATGCTTTAGAAGCATTAAAAAATACTTTTTACGGAAGCAATTAACTCATTATTGTGTACTGCTAACAAAACAGGCATATAATATTTAAAATGTATACGTACTCATCGCATTCGCTACAAATCCCCGCGATTGAAACTCGGATTTATTACCGAAAAACCTATTTAATCTCCAAAGCAGGAAGATTTACGACTAACAGGATGAAGAATTGCCGCAAAAATGGAAAAATGGAATGTGCGCTCTGCACCGATGACAAAAAAATCCTGATCGCCGATGGACTCTCCCAGAGGAGATCGCATAACGACATTCCCTCTTTGAATGCGTCGCACGACAGCCTTCGTGAAAACTGTCAAGGCAAATAAACGTTTCGTATCGTCGTTTCTGAAAATTCCCCCAGTGGCAATAGAGAGAGGCACCGAAAATATATACGCACAATTCGTCCTGGTTGCACGGCGAGCCGCGCACAGCGCCGAAATGCCCGCAAACACGCGTAGGTACATACATACGAGCACAGACGCACGTACGCTCGTCCTATCGGTCCATTGTACCCAATAGAGCCGCGTATTGTGCGCCGGCAGGGCCTCGGTTATGAGCGAGCATAAAGTGGAACGCCGACGAGAAGCGTCGATAAAAGATCGGCGGCCGCGGCGGCTGTATATGTCTGTCTTGAAATTCTTTCCCTCCCCCGGTCGACGCATTTAGACAATATAAACCGACACATCGAACGCACGGCGGACACACACTCTCACGAACCTGAGCTCTCGCTGATAAGAATCGGAAGGAGGGCCGCTCGGGCGTGTCAACGCCCGGCATAACGGAGACTCGATGGATATATGAAAAAATTGACGGCCCGGGCAATAGACGTCGGCGGAGAGGCGCTTACCGATAATTGACCGGAGTCTCTCTCTCTCTCTCTCTCTGGCGGGCGCAAACACAATGGGAGACGGTGTAACGATGAGTTCGAGTATTATTATTGAGATTTTATTAATTTACGGGGCGCCGCGAGATGCGTTATAGACCTGCAGGAGAGAGAGAGAGTCTTGAGAGGTACCGCAGGATGACGCGCTCGATATTCGGTTGAGAGAATTTTTTGTAACTTCGTTAAACAGATTTTCGAGATGGAGATATGGTTTAATTGCGTACGGTTTTGTTCCTCGGCAAACAGGATTGAATTGGCTCCGACGTTGCTGCTCCTTGACGTCTTTATAAAAAGTGTGCTTTATAGGTAGACTAAAGAAATTAATAATTCATTTGCAAAAGGTGGGAAAACGCGGCTTCTTTATTATTATCGATGTTTTTTAATGCCGATCGAGTATTTACAGGCGGGAATTTAATATCAATTGAACGATTCCGTATGCGTATTTTCCATTAATTTTCATCGACAGGTATAATATCGATCTCTCGCGCGGCTTGTAAATGCAATATTTTCAAGGCGCGTGCCGCCTGATTTTCCTCCGCGAACTTGAGAATGCCGGTTATTAAATTGCGAATATTAATTCTTTTTAAAATATCTTACGACACGGCTGTTAGAAGGAATTTCAATTTTTAAATTTTGAAGTCGCAAAGATAAAAGCTTATTGCGAATAAATAAAGTAGGCGTGCAGTATTAATATAACCGTCAGATCGTTTGTAAATGAAAATAAACTGAATTCCAAGCTATATAAAACTATACGGCACATCCCTGGTAGAATTTCCAGCATTGAAAATGGCCAGAAAAATAGTTAATAGATAAGTCCCGTGGCTATTTAATAGGT
>JAWWEO010000036.1:9196075-9261227 GCA_035582975.1 Ormyrus labotus
TTAGCTCGTTGCTACCCAATCTTATTTTATACTACCTATTTCCTAGGTAAGAAATGTTTTCTATTTCTACCAGGGATTCCTTTTTTTTTTAATTCAAATAAATCGATACATTCGGCATCAGGATGCCGTCGCACTCTCGTTTTAATCTCGCAGTATGATTTTAATTAAACCTCCATTGTTATTTCCACCTACACGATCGCAGCAGAAAAACGTTCGCCAGCTTATACACGGACGAGAAAAAATGTAATAGCCCATCGAAAATATAACAAATAAAGCCCGCAATTTCCGAATACCGCGTTAACATCGCCGAAATATTCGGGCTCCGAATATTGTTTATATAAATATCGACAGCACACACTCGTTCAGCAGCGAATGACTTCACGTACGAGGCACGTGAACGCATTTTCATTAACGCTGATTAATAACAATCCTTTTCCGCTGACGAAGGCGCAATATATGCACGCGCGCGAAACGCAATCCAAACATAAAACGCGAAAAGCTCTCTCTCTCCTCGGCCCGGCGAAAAGTCGCGTGTAATAATCCGAGACGGCTGCAAATAACATAATGACAAGCCGGTATTACGTAAAGCTGCAATCATGACATTTCTCCCCTCCCCCCAGCGGCGCGCCACACATATAAAACCTAAAACGAGTCGACGCACACGCGGCGCCTCGTAAACGAAAACGCGAAATGAGAGGAAGCGGAGACCTCTTTCGAGCGTGCATTTTCTAGACTGACAGTCGGTCCCCCTCCCGGTTTTATATGCATGCGTAAAACGATTTTATTATCGCGAACGCCGGCAGTGTCGGAGATCCAGCCACCTGGGGAACGGACGCATTTTTTTTATACGGGGACAGTAAGAGAGACAGCGGAATTGACAGTATCGACGGGATTCTCTCTCCTTCCAATTATAATTAGCGATTAACAATTACGCAAAGATAAAGGCACGCCGTTAAGCGGCGCGCTTCTTTTGTGCCCCGTTTGAAAAAAAAAGCGCAGAGCTCATTGTGCTTACATATACACGCCGGCGCGGCTTTGATCTTGAATTTTCGCCGGGAGAAGGAGAGCTCGTAAATTTTTCAGGTTTTAATAAAAAAAGCCCGCACTGGCAAAAGCTGCAATGAACGGAGCGCCCGGCCCCCGAGAGTCTATTCATTCGAAAAAAGCAACACGTATACGCGGGAGAAAGAGAGAGAGAGGAGAGCGCGCACACGCGCAACAAGCGATGTACACGTACATGTGCGACTTCGTATATACACCGAAAATAGAACATCGCCTTTCGGAACGAGAAGAAGCTGAAAAGATATCCGGGGTTTATTCGGAAAAAGGACGGAGCGCTCGATAATACGTGTATGCCGAAGTACTCGCTGCGCGCTGTACTGATGAAAAATTGAATAAATTTCGCTCGGTGTATCGGAAAATAAATTGTCCTTTAGTAGAGTATTATATTAGATGCTTTAAAAAAGATAAAATTGCTGTTTGACCCGTTGGATATATATGCATTTTTAAAATCCGTCGAACAATCTTATACTCCGCAAGTTTCGCTTCCGAAGCAAAAATCACTCAGCCGCAAAGCAGATTCTATTGTTGCATTCGCTCGCAACAAAAAAAAGAAAAAAAAATACCCTCCCACCGCCAAAAGCAGAACAAGCAAATCGTTACTTGGCATATCCCGCGAAAAACTTATCTCCCGACGGAGAGACAAGGTCAGGGTACGGAAGGAAGAGAGAGAAGGAGCCCGCGTGCATTCAACAAGTTTTCCCTCTCGCTCTTTTCTCGCTACCGTGTCGTCGTCTGGCGCGGCACCGGCCGAGAGACTTACGTATGCACGTTACACGCGGTGAGAGAGAGAGAGAGAGACCTGCCACGGGCGGAGAGGCGCGCACGATTTCCAGGTCGAGCCGCCGGTGTTGCCACGCTGTTCGCGATATGCCACGTTCGTATACGTATCGGAAGTTTTGTTGTCTCTCTCTCTCTCTCTCTCTCTCTGGCTTTTTCCCCCGGCGAATATGTCGCAAGCTACGTGCTTAAACGAGCAAACGTCGAACGCCCATATAGGTCGGCGCGTTTAAATAATAGTAAAGCGACGCGAGCTCTCCGCTCTTTATGCGCCGCGGAAAGCTTTCCCCGGTCGGATGTTCGGGCGCCGAAATCGCGCGTTCCCCTCCGCAATTTTTCTCGGCATATCGTGCGGGATCGTCGCTCTTGATTAAAAAAAGGTAATTCTATTAGTTTTCGCGTCGTTATGCCGGCCGGTCGTTCGGCAAGTCAGCCTTTTATAAAACAGTTTTTTTTTTTTATAATCCCCTTTTTGCCGGCGGTGCGTTATTTATAGTTCAAAATTGATTGGTCACGCTCGTTTTTTTTTCTTTCACTTGTGTGTGGAACTAACCAGCGACTCGCGGGCCTATGTCAACGGTTAAGCACCGTGACAAAAAGTCCTTGAGAGAGCGAAGATTTATATCGCAAACAGAGCGCCTCCTCTTTTCTCTCAAATACAAAAAAAAAATTAAAACGGAAGGCCGCGCGCAAGCGCGCGCCCTCGCTTTCGACACAAACCGTCCGCTCGTAATTTCATTATACGGGCGCATGCAAACGATCCATTAACAAAATTGAAAAACAACGAGTCCAAAAAAAGACGTACACACACCAGTGGAGAGGAGAGAGAGCTCCAGCCGCGGAGAGAGAGGCAGCGAGAGAAGGGCGCACTTCAAAGGGGATAAACTCCATTAGTGGCTCTCTCCCGGCTATACACAAAGCGCCGCGCGGCGCGCGCTGCTCTTGTTTGTGCACAACCCTTCGATGTGCACACACGCGACGGCGACCGACGCGAAAATCCGATCGAAGACGAGGGCGAGGTGCGCGCGACAGGTGGAGGTGTGCGTGTATACGCCGTAAACAAAGAGCCGTGTGCCCCCCTCCCCCCTCCGACGCGTTGACCATTTTTTTTTTTTTGCACGCTCTCCGCCGAGGCACACACGGTGTTTTTCCCCGCGGGAGACGCGCGCGACGCAGCTGTCCGCGCGCGGCTGCGGGCTTTTTAAAGGGGCACGCGGGACTTTTATCGAGAGGCCTTTAAATCGAGAGAGAGGCTCCCGGTTTAAATGGCGCCGATGAGAGAGAGATGAGAGAGTTTTTTTTGGAGTTACTGATGTGAAGGTTGGCTCGGGACGGTTGGGAGTGTGTGATAATGCGCCGGTCTTTTTTTCGGGTCGGACTCGCGGGAGTAATTGAATCTTTCGAGAGGTGAGTTTGGACGGCGTTTGATAATTGATGGCTACCGCTTGTTTTAAAATTTCACACTTTTTATGAGATACTTGAGGTTTGATGGAAGTAACGTGATTGGGTCCGAAAATGATGGATTTATTAAGAACCGATAAAAAAGGCTAATGGAAGGTTTTTTCTACTATTTTTGTAAAAAGTAATACCGCGGATGTATTAAAATAACAGTTTATTTTCCTACTTCTTTTCGAGGTTCAAGGTTGAGTAATATTAATTAGTAAATTAAATTAATTAGATTCCGGTACACGCTCGCCTGACAAATTGAATGTTTTTAATCAATCTAATCCCTGTTTATTATTAATGCACGTCCAATGAGGCTTCATCGATTTTCCATTATGAAAACAATGCATTATTAAAGTCGATTGCGATTGGAAGTACTTTGAGATAGAATCGCGGCGTAACGCTCTATTAACTTATTACCCTAATTAATGTCCACTCAGCGTTCAGATCCGCAGCGACGTGATAAAGTTGATTTTCAAAACCAAACAAAAAAAAATCCACCCGACAAAGTTTCAGCGGCTGAAAAGTTTATATATTTTTCTCACGGGCGCAATATTCGCTCGCAGAGCAGCGGCGACGCAACTCTCTCAGGAGAGAGAGAGAGAGAGAGAGAAGCCGAGCCCTCGAAATTAATCCATTCAGGCCTGATTTACTTCTAGTCGCACCGCTAACTCGCAATTTCGCCTTCTTTTCTCTGCAATCAACGCTCGAATTTATTAGGAGGAGGAGGAGGAGGAGGAGGCTGCTCATAAAAGTTGTCTCTCCTCGTTCCCGGCTCACAATTAGACGGATAATTTAATATCAAGGCATTCCTCGTGCTCCCCCTGGTCGGCCCACTTTTTCCCTATTCATCTGCTTCTCATTCATTGAAGAAATTGCTTTCCCCCCTCCCTCGCTCGCTCTCCGGCTCCGCGAGTAATCGCTTGTACATATATTTTTTTTTTGCTTTTTAATAAGCTTTCTAGCTTATCTGCAGGAAGCGCAAAACGCTTGATTCTGGGTTACTGCGATTGCTGGTTGGCGCGTTGCAAACTTGACCGTGACGGGGGACTTTTCATTTTCTAACGGGTGAGAAGATGGTTTTTTATTTTATTGAGTTCCGAGAAAT
Organism: Ormyrus labotus; assembly: GCA_035582975.1. NCBI lineage: Eukaryota > Metazoa > Arthropoda > Insecta > Hymenoptera > Ormyridae > Ormyrus > Ormyrus labotus. The sequence continues at coordinate 9,200,466 of JAWWEO010000036.1, forward strand.
TTTCCTTTGCATTAAACTTTCGAAGGATTTCTTTGAAGAAATTTTTCTGAGAACGGATGAAAATACTTTTTTTTTTCTTTACTTTCGATCTTTATTAAATTTTCTCGAGAAATTCATATAATCCAACGGCTATTTTTAAATTAAAAATCAGAGCTTAATAACGCGCTTAATAAAAATTCTCCCGGATTAAGATTAATGCGCGAGGAATTCAGTTTTCTTATTCAGGAATTTTTTAATTGTAGTTTCACGAGGAGCCCGAAAGAAAAGTAGGTCGATCATCGCGATAGAAGGCGGTGTCATTTGTTCTAAACGCTCCAATTCTGAATTACCGAGCCTAATTTAATTAGATTTCCACGAGCGTTAAAAGTGTCAGTGGATAGCCGATGCATAATACGTGCCCGCAGTCGCGTTGAATGAATTCATTCAGCTTGGCTTTTTTTATCCTTCTAGAGTTACAGGAGTACTCGAAATACGCCCCGATTTGCGAAATCCATTACGCGCTCAATTGGACGTAATTTTACGTTTTACGTTCGAGCTTATCGCGGGCGTAAAAAAGAGAAAAAAGGTTCGCCTACATAATCCAATCTCTCCGACCAGATTGCTTGACGCGGCGGGAAATTTCGAATTCGGAGCAGTACTTAAAACCAAACGTAAAAGCAATAATAAAATGCGCACGCGCAGAGGCTGCTATCGTTTTCTCTTGTTTTACCGTCGAAATTCCTCTTTTCTTCGAACGAACTCTTGATCGTTAAATAAAGGTTTTAAGAACAAACGGTGTCTCGAGGTGAAGAAAAAAAAAATATGAACTTTGACAAATTAAATAAAATTGCCGCAATTCTGCGGCCTTTTAAATTGCCTTTGCCTTTTGAAGGAAAACCGCGAAACGCGTGCCCGCCTCTTTTTAACGGACTCGTAATTTGTCCGTCAGCGCGACAAGAGAATAAAGAATGTAACAAACGCTCCACCTGTTAGAGCGCTTTACGACGCTCGGCGGGACGTCTCTAAATCAGTGGCGAAACAATATATTAATCTCGACGAAACGAACGATAAATAATTTACGGCCTCGCGGCTCGCTCACGAAAAACTTCGTAAAAGCGTGTTGGCCAGGCACCTCTTCGGCGATTAAAGGAAAAAGTGTCTGCCTTTTTTTCTCTCTCTGGGGGCGAGCGCTTACGGTAAGCCGCTTTAATTCCCGTCGCGTACGAGAGAGCGGGAGAGACTCGTTTCTGAAAATGGAATCCGGCGTTATTTCAAGAAGCCTCGGCCGCTGTTATATACGCCGCTGCAGGCACATCGGGCGGCCGGAAATGTAAGGGTGAGCGCACCCTGGAATCTAGATGCGCCGCCTGGCCCTGCCGACTCGGCATGTCGCTCCGCGTGACGTCGCTCCTCTCTCTCGCTCGCTCGCTCGTTCGGCCGACCGCGGTTTCTGGCCCCGACGTAAATGCTGTCCGTGTATAGGAAGTGACGTACGTGCTCGTTTTCGCTCCGAGCCGGCCTAACCTTATTTGCGGACCTTGGTCGAGACTCTCTCTCTCTCTCTCGCTCTCTCTCTCTCTCTCTCTCTCTCTCGCTCTCTCTCGCTGTCTTTCTCTGCGCGGGAGGTGGACTGTAAAGTCGATGGATGTTGGGGAGAGTCGACTAGTTTTGCTTCGGGCTTCGTTTCTCTCGCTCAAAGTCGATTTTCAATGCTTTTTCGATATTCTTCCTTCTCACAACGAGTCTGTCCAATTTTGACGATTTTAATTTAAACGAATTTCAAAAGACATTATAATAAAAGACAGAAATTCCAAACATATAATTAAAATAAAAAATAGGACCACTTCGAAACGATCGAGATCACGAAAAACCCCCCGCCCGTGCAGCGACGGCGTTTAAAAGGCGCTTCGCACGTTCCCTCTCGCCAATAAAATCTCCGGCCGCACTAAATCTCAATGACATTAATTTCGCGGCTACTCAACGTTCCCCGGTAGCGCAGCAGCACCCCGCGCGGTATATATCGGCTCCTACATCGGCTGCTCCTCGAGATAAGTATATCGTCCGTGAGTAGGCTCCGTTCCTCGTATCGCCGGTGCACCTCGACGCATAGACACACAACAGGCCGCTCCCGACGAGAGAGAGGAAGGACTTGGCGGGAGAGAAAACAATAAGGCGCGAACGAGGCGTTCGCATGGCGCAGCGTGAGACGGGCGCATTCTCGCTTCCTCCCTGCATGCATTAATGCTCCTGCTGCTGCTGGCTTCTTCTTGCTCCCTCGCATTTTTCTCCACCGACGACCGCGGGTACCGTTTCGACGAGGCACTTGTCGAAGCATTAGCGGCCGTTAGCCCTGTTGTATATGTATACCCTGCTGGCTCTCGCTGGATTTATTGGGGAAACTTTCTCCTACGAGTTTGCAGCGCTTGTATTTTAAATCGAGCGCGGATATATGCCGTGTTTTAATTCCGCCGATCGAATCGGAAGCACGTTTTTCCGAAATAATATTTGCCGAGAGTTAATATTTTCGCAACGCTCCTGCAGAGATGTATTCACTTTTTTCGTTTCGCCGGTTCGATGTAGAAAAAAAAAGGCCGGCGCGCGGTTAAACAAACAAAAGCTTTATTTACTTTCGATAAAACTTTTTTGACGGGCAAGAAGAAAATTCCAGCCGTGGCTCGGAGCAATATTTTTTCGTTAGAACTCGAGAGCGAGTAATCAGTTTTGCGAGCGTATGTACGGCTTGTCGAACGGAATATGAAAAAAGGGTAACTGTAATTGTATCAAGGTTAATTGGCGCTGAAAGCTAAAGTGAGATCCGTAGGCATTAGGAGAATAAAAAAAAGAAGGAGGGGAAAATTTCTTCTACGGCTCGACCTCGAGTTATGTATGTGCACGCGAATTTTATGGGGTTCCTGCGAGCATTACAACTTGCGTTTTATCGATCTCTCCTCTCCTCGGGTTTTGCTCGTTAAGCCCCCCCGTCCGTAACGCTGTTACTGCAATCGGTAAATGGCGATTCATCGAAAATTATTATTGGCCGCGATTCGGCGTGTTAGATAAGATCTCCCAAAGCACACAATGTGTTTTAACTGTAAAGGCATTATCGTAATACGGAGGGGAGAGAGCACACTTTTTCGTCTCTCAACCACCGACTCGGGGAAGATTTATAGCGAGGAACGGTAATACAAGAGCCTTCGCTCGTCGTACTCTCGTTTCTTACGGCGATTAGTGCACGCCTTTGATGTTTCGCCTTTCGACGCGCGTTTCCGAAACGGCTCGGCGGATTAACGTTTCGCCGACTTTCGTACATTGCACGCTCCCCCCGTGTCTATATCGTTACAGCAAATTGGCATCTCGAGCCGAGTATATATCGATTAGTCGGGCCGCAAGTTTAGACACGTACACCGCTCAAAAGTTTGGCTCGTAAAGCGCCGCGGTAACTAGTAATAGTGTTACACAGTGCAGCGGCGGCAGGTGCTTAGGGTGGAACGGACAGCCGATTTCTCGTACAGTCGTTGGCAAAGTGCATTACGCGCGCGTATATAGGCGCCTGTTATTCCGCTGTTTACTGCGCTGAGTGGAATCAGGATGAATTCTTTTTTATTGGATGCTTTGAGTAATTAAATGATATTCCTGCGTCGGCTGCGTCGATTTGAACGAGCTATTTTTGCCGCTCGCGACTTTTTCAACGACGCTATTCCATTTAGCGGCTTGGATTCGATGCTTTTAATCAATTTTGTTCAAAGTAAATATAGATCGTATTTTTATTCATAAAAACGTACAAATGTGTACATATATGTAGGCGCTGACCCGATAACCCAATACACTCAAATGTCTGTAAATATTAACGCTGCGCGCCGCAATGTGTATAAAAAAAAATAATCCGAATCTATTTAACGCCATTCCCACGAAATTCCCTCGGCAAAGTCAATAAATTACAAAGCATTATTAAAACTCGGGCAAAAGCGCGGTATCCGATAACTCGCTCCCGGCCTCGGCAAAACCGCAATCTATCGCAAGCCTAAAAGCTACTCGATACCGGGCGCATCTTCTAATACGTCGAAAACCGAGCGCGGAGCGGTGGCTCGGGAAAAAATGCCGTACCGTACGCTAATTAAATATTCAAAAAGCCCCTTCCGGTCCGCGCGGCATCGGCCCGGAGCCAATATAACTACCGACGGAGCCGCGCGCACGTGCGCGCCGATCGACGGCGGAAGTGCGCTCGGCACGGGTGCTTATCGCCCGCGGCACGCACGCGTGCGCGTGTGTGTGTGCACCAGCTCTCCCGGCTGCTTAACCTGGTTTTCGCCGCTGCGCACTTGTCACGGATATATATTCGCGGCGACGTCGTTGCTGGTGCCGCTGCCGCTGCTGCTGCTTTGTCACCGCGAGCGCCACTCAAGGTTATATACGCTCGAAGAAAGGAAAAACACGCAGGCGCTCGCGCTTTTTTCCTCTCTGTTTTCCTTCGCTCCGCCGCTCGGTCGGTTGGTTGTTTTTTTTTTTTCCTTTTTCCTTTTTAATTGTTGGCTTTTGCAATTCCAGCTCTCTCGCGCGCGCGATTGACTTTAGCGAGCGCGAGAGAGAGAGTTTTCCGCGGCGCTCGATTTAGCTTCAATCGGCGGGAGCCGGGATGGATTCCCTTCTTCTTCTTTTTTTCTCTTGGCTCTCGACGAGTGCTATGCGTTTCGTGATTTCGAGGGCACTTGTCGCTGGATACTCTCGGGCCGATTGTCGGTATTTAATTTGGCGTGTAACTCTCGCGCGATATCGCGATCTTGATTTTGCGCGATTCAATTATAGATTGGCTTTTATGGCTCATTGAGTAACTGTTTCGCTTTTAAGTAAACATCGTAAAAACGCTTATTTGCGCATTGTAAAGATGCGAGATTTGGGTTTAGAATCGCATGCGTTCACCGAATATTATTTGCCGAAATTTATTTGCAAAACACAGAGACGGTGAGAATTTTCGAACAACATTTGTTGTGCAGTTGTAAATTTGTTATAATGATTAAATAAACAAATAGACAGTCTAGAAAAAAAAAGAACACGACACGAAGCGAAAAATTGCCTTTACAGGCCGGCGTTATTCAATAACCTCGGCTAGATTCGAATAGCCCGCGATCAAAGAGAAAGAGTAACGAGTCAGAATGAAAGTGGTTTATTTAGAATCCACATTGTGATTAAATGTGAAACATACGCCCCGAGCGGACGAGCGGCGCGTCTATTTTCTAGAGAGTATATAGATACGGTGAATTTCGTTTTTACTTTCTCTCTCTACACCTTCCGACCTTTAATCTTGTTTTCTCGGACTCTGCGAAATATCCGCGAGCAATAAAGCTAATGCATGTTTTTCAAATTGTTTAGTTTCCGTAACGAGGAACGATGCTTCATGTTTCAGTGTTCTTTAGACGGAAAACTTGATACGGTTCTTCCCCAATAACTTTTATTAATTTCAAGTAACCTAATCCAATCTACGCTTTTCAGTGAAAATTCTTCACTTCGAAGCGTAAAACTCGTGAAATTATTGCAAAATCTTCTAACGAAACATCCATCTAACCACCGTGCAATAACCGTCTTAAATGTAAATGTAAAAGTCTCGACGTTTTCCCTCGCCAACCCGATCCCACGTTCCCCGCACTTTTAGTCGAAATAATCAACGCGCAATAACGTCCGGGCAAAGTCTCGCTTACAAAGCCAACGTAACCGTCAGAGGCGATGACCAGAGAGAGAGAGAGAAGCTCTCTCGCAAAGGGTCGCCTCTGTCTGGGGAGGCAAAAGGGTGCGCCGCCCCGACGATGTATCGAGGCAGCCTACGACATCAAACGCTCTCTCTCTCTCCCGGCTAAAAGGCCGCTACTCTTCTCGGCCCGTCCACCGCCGCCCGTAGCGGTAAATATTTATGCTCGATCGCATACCGAGCGGCCGCTGAATTATATATACGACGATCGGCCCCCATACTGTCGTCGGCCTCTTCCCGCTCGCGAGCTTGCGGCGATCGAGCTTTCTTTCTTTCCTTTCTTTTTTCCTTCCGAGTCTCCGCGGGGTACGTCGTCGCAGCGCGCGAGAGCCGCCTTTCCGAAGTATCTCAAGTGCGCGACGCGGCGACGGCGACGCTTTAAATGTGTCAGCGACGTCTCCGCCTACTGCAAATCGTTAATTGAGGCCGATGGTACACATAGTTTAGTTTCCCTTTCTTTCACGTCGACGGAGTAGTTGCGCTATTGGCAGCTCGGACTGCTATAGCTAATCGTTTCAAGTTTCCTGAAGTAGTTATTGGACCGGAGAGCGAGAGAGCTTTTAAGAAACGTTCGCCGAATGATAGCAGAGAATTGGCTTCTTTTCTTAAGTAGGCTAGCCGTGTTTGCTGATTTAAAAGTAAAGCCTCCAGCTTCTTTTCTTTTTTTCTTTAAAAAAAATATATATACATTTCCAACCGTTGAAGCGCTTCCTTCTTTTACAGTCAATAGCAGCCTGTTCCCCGCAATCCACATTCAGTTTAAAGCGTTGTTATTCGACGAAGGTGCTTCGAAATGAACACCTCAATTTGACAATATATAGAGCAACGGCGCTCGTGACGCGTTACCCCGCATCGATGGCCGCCGAAACAATGAACGAACCGAGCCCCCGCCGACGGGCGACTCTCGCAATAAAAGCGCACACACACAGACACAGAAAAGCGAGCTTTGGAAAAACCTCAATCAACCCATCAGCCTTCGAAGAAGCGATTTTTGCGCGTGGAAACAGAAAAAAAAAATTTTAATCGAGCCGTCCCGATCGTTTTACGGCTCCCTCCTTTTTTGCGCGGCCGGGAGTTCCGGGAACTGCTCTGTGATGCCACACGGCGCGCATAAAGAAAACCCATCAGCCGAGCCGCGATTGTGTCCTCTCTCTCTCTCTCTGCCTCGGCGCATAATCGCTCTCGTTAAACAATGCGCACACGTTCAATCACCCAGGAAGCACCCACAGGAATTACACCGGCCGAGCAGTACATATATACATATACAACGCCGCCGCCGCGCATAAACCTAATCGAATCAATCGGGGGGAATTCGTTCAATTCGCCGGGGCTTAAGTCATTACCGGGCGAGCTTTTTTCCCCCCTTACGTAATTCGCCGCGGAGCGCTAACGAGAGACACTCGAGCGATCGCAAGCGCTTACTTCATCTCCGTTCCACAAAGCGCTCGTTTAGCCGATCGCTCCTCCTCTTCTCTCTCTCCGCCCGACGACCGCGAGGAGCTTTCAAAGGCGCGTAAAAACGCTCGACGGGGGGATAATGAGAGCTTGTTTGCGGGGGGAAACCCCGCGGGATTTTCAGCGCTACGAGCTCCTTCTTTTTTTCGTTCGCCACACACCGCCGCCGCACTCGTGGAAAACACGAGTGCGGTAATTTCGTTTGTCAAACCGAGAGTGTAGCCGCTGTCGACTTTTTTACGAGCTAATCGAGTTAATCTCCGGCCGCGTAATCGGACGTGAATCACACACCGGCTATTCATTTATTCGTATTACGAGAGCGACACTTTATATTATTTCGTCGCGCCGAGGGCTTCGTTAAAACCGCGGATTTTTGACGTTAACTCGGACCGCAGGTCGCAAAATCGAAACCGCGACGAACGGCCGAATAATTAACGAAATAATTCCCCCCCCCCCTCCTCTTGTCCCCGTCGTGAACGGACTTTCCGGCCCTTCTTCGCCCCGCGGATTGCGGCCGGCTGACCGAATTATAACGAGCGGCCGCCCCCCCGTTACCGCGAAAAGCAATTAGAGCATTCCCGATCCGCAGCGATTTTCAATAATCCCCAGTCCCTTTCCCCTCCGTCCTCCTCGACGCGATCTAATTAAGATGCGAAAATTTGCGCGAGCCTGCGGCCAACGGGGAGGGTTACCCGAGCCGAGGCGCAATTAAACTTTTGTTTGGGGATTTCGAACTTCTCGCTGCTCGGGGGAGTTTCGCGCGACTCGCGCAGTTACGTCGCTTATGCAAGCGCGATGATTCCCTTTTTTTCGTGCTGGCTTCTAACGAGCGAGCGGAAAACTCGCGTATTAATGCGTGTTTACGTCGTGATTGCTGTTTTTACGAGGAGTAATTAGAGGAAGACGTTTTCCTTTTGACGCGAGCGGAGAGCAGCTCGTATTTGAGTCGAAACTCCGTTTTAACTCTCGGTGAAATGCCGTTTGGCGCGCTGAAACGGGGATTTAAAGTTTTTCAATTTTGAGCTTTGCGAGAGAGAGAGAGAGAGAGAGCGTTTCGTCGAGATAGGGCAGTTATATAAATTTTACCGGGTTTTTGCGAAGCTCTCGAACTTTTGTTTACGTTATACGCGACGGTGTAAAATGAGCCGAGAAAAGGAAGCGAAACGCGGAGTTTTAATCATTCGCGGAAAGAGTTCACGCGGGCCGCTTATAAAGCAAATTAGTTTCCTCCAATTAAAGTCCCCGTTCTGATCCGCGAAAAACTTTCGTTGCCGCTCTCTCGCTCGAACGAAATAGCGGGAGATTTATTTCGGTCGGATCGACCGGCTCTCCGCGCGCACTTTTTTAATCAAATAAATCGGCGCTTCTTAAAACAAAAACAAAACAAAAAAAAAATGGATTTCGTTTGAAAACTAATTTTAAACTTTGATTGCGCAACGGATCGCCCGCAGCATCAAGCCGTAAATCCCGCCGTTTTCAATGGAAGTCTCTCTCTCTCTCGCTCCTAAGCTCTTGCGGAGTATCAATTAACGATACTCTCTCTCTCTCTCTCTCATCTGGCTCGCGTTTTATTTGCCAAAGTAACAGAGCAAACAAGGAAATGTGCCTATATCGGGAATCGTATTTTCCTTCCCCCCGCAAAACAATAAGCTATACATTTCTTACACTGTAACAATAATTTCCCATCAAAAACTACCATTCTCTCGGCTGGAGTACATCTTTTATTAACTCACTTTACAGCTCCTATCGACGATTTTCGCCAGAATTATTAGCCAACAAAACCTGCGCGACTTTGCGTTGCGCGCTTGGGCTCGTTATTTTTCGCTCTACTGATAACGGGCCGTACAATTATTTCGTCAATTTAAAAAGGCAGCATAACGAGCCTTCCGAAAAAAGAAACTCTCCTCGCTCAACCCCCCGAAATTTTTCGCTCCGCCGCTCGTAATTGCCCCTCTATTCAGTTCCCACGACAGAGTCGTCTCTCTCTCCCCGCGCTTCACGCTTCGCAAAGTCGCGCTCTCGCGCACAGATGGGGGGGGAGAAAGAATTTGGCAGGGGAAGTAAACACGGCGCGTATCCGCAACAGGTCCCCCCGCGCGGTCGAGTTCATGAAACTTCGGACGCAGAAGCCGCCCACGCACCGCGAAGGCAGAAACCCTCCTCGTATACAGCCGACCTACAATCCGTCGAAAAATATATCGCGCTCTCGACACACACGTATATATATATATCGCACGTGGCCCCCCGCCGGCTCCGTTTCGGGGCCGCGCGCGCGCGCGCGCCTCGATTCGAAATTCAAATTCGAGCGTCGACCGGAATTATGTCGGAGCTGCGTTTAAGGTCACGGCGGCGGAGGATCGTTCGTCATCGCGGGGACAATGATGTGCGGGAAGTCGCCTCGAGGAGGCGCATTTCAATATGCGAGAGAGCAATAATAATTGATTTTTCGCGATCGATGCGGAGAGAGAACGTGTGTACGAGAGAGAGGACGCCGTTTGATTTTCGGGATTGATTCGCGTGCGCCGTTTTTTACGGCCCCCGCGCGCGCGCGCCGAGTTTTACAGCGCGGCTATAAAATCGGAAATTTTAAACTTGCTTTTGATGTGTACCCTTCGACTGATAAGGGTATCTCGCGCGGGAGAGGAACGATAAAAATTGATCGAAGCCTTTAGAAAAAAAATACGATTTGTTTATGGTTCACGGAAAAGTGTATATAAAGAGCTCGGTTCTCGAAAATCTCCCTGTTTATCATCGAAAAAGCATTGTTTCAGTTCCCGCGACGCGTTCCATCACAACAAGGATGTATTAATGCAATTACCGCTAATCCGAAATCCGATAAACCGAAAATCTCCGCCGGTGTCCGCTTACCCGCGGCCGAACAAATCGCATTAAGTCATTCCTCGAACGGCTCTTACTCCCATTCTCTCTCTCTCTCTCTCTCTCTCTCTCTCACGTACGATATAGACTCGGGCGTGAATGAAATTTAGTCTGCCGCAGCGACGCGTACGCGCGGGTATGGGTATGGAAAGAAAAAAAAAAGAGCAGGAAGAGGATCGAGAGCGACGACGGCGATATTTCTCTCTCTCTATCTCTGGCATGTGCACGTCGGCGTCGAGCGCTCCTCGGAAAGTAGGTCGCTCGTAATGTGGAAGCACCGAGCGGAACGTGTACAACCGAGGGGGGCACGCGGCGGCGGCGTCGGGGTGAATTCGTTCTCTCAAAATGCCTGTACGCGCCGGGTCTGATTTTTTCTTTCCTTTTCATCCGCCGCGGAGGCTCTTTGGAGGAAAGGCTTTTCAGAGGCTTTTTGCGTGATTGATGCCCGCGGTTATTATTGTGGCGGTAGTTGGCCTCGCACTGTTCGGGGGTTGATCGAATTTTGGCTGTTTAATAGAAGTGCGAGCTTCGACTAAGTAAATTACGGTGCGTTTCGACGAGCGAAACGAAATTCTTCTGGTTTATACAGCGCGGAGATATAGCAGCGGCGCATAAAAACAAAAAAAAAACCGATACGAGGATAATTATTGGCGAATCGATCGCTAATGTAATAAAAGCCCCTCTCTCTCTCTTTCTCTTTGCCTCTGTCTCTTCGCGAGTGCATATCGCTGATACATAGACACACTGCAAAAATAGAAGACTGCCAACAATGAATTTCAATTCAACCCGCCGCGCGTCGATGCATTGTTTCGTTGTTTTATTGGAGCCGACGGCTATCACGTGGCCTGGGCTCTCTCGCATCCAGATAGCCCGTCGCGTGCACGTACGCGAGCGTAAGGTTCACGCGAACGCATAGCCATCATCGGCAATATTTCGCGCGGATGTAAAACCCGAGTTTTCGCGCCTATTTTTGCGCCGCCTCCCCCTCAAAATTGATACATACCCAATCGATTTTATCGCAATTTCCGACGACACTCGTTTACCGCCGCCGCGTACGGAGCTGCGGAAATGTGATTTTCAGCCCCCTCCCCCTCTCCGTCAGGCCTTTTTGCCTTTAAGAGCCGGAGAGGAGGCCGCTAAATTGACGTCACGTAACCGTATGACGCTGAACCGAACGTTCGGAGATGGAAAGGCTGTGGTGGCGGTAATGCGTCAACGTGCTTATTCGCTGGAAACTTTCAAGGACCCCTTTCCCCATCGCGACGAATATAATTTAGCCTCCCAACTATATTAAACGAGAACTCGATCCGCTGAAAACGGACGACATCCCCGGCTCCTTCGACTCGAAAGCCGCGCGAGCGGCGGGGCCTCCGAAAGCCCGCGGAAAATGCGTATATTGAGAAAACGAGCTGTCAACACCTCGCGATTAAAGAAGCGGTGTGCAGTCCGCAGCTGTCGCGGGCATAGAGTGTCAAGGTTCGAGCTCGCCGGGGAGGAATCCCCGGGGGCTTCTCGTCTCCCGACGACAAGAGACTGTATACAGGTACGCGCGCAGGTGCCCTCTCGCATTATCATATGTGCCTGGTTTTTTGAAGGCACGATGCGCGCACGCGAGGGGGTGGACGGGCGCCCGCGTGAAATAGAGCGGCGAAAAGAGCAGCGCGCGCGCGCCGCTGGGAATAGAGACGGGGAAAAGAGCGGCTTTTTATAGAATCGCCGACGGCGCAACCGCGGGATAAGGAGTTTATAATCCATTCATCTCTCACGGGTCTCGGGCTACGCCGCCGCGGAATAATGTTTTTATGCCGACGATCTCGACGCGTCTCGCGGGTATACGGCGAATGATTGACTTTGGTTTTTGCCGGCGTTTCCTTAATCGGAGAGGGGGCTGGAGGTAAATTAATTATCGATTTTTGCCGCCGTCGAGCTTTTAGCTTCGTGTTTATATTTGGGAAAAAAAAATTTCATTAAGATATTTTGCGAGGGAAATTGCTTCCTGAAGTATGATTTTCCATTAAAATGAGCTATTGATTTTGGTCTTTTTTTTTACGAGATATAATTAAATCTTTACTGTATCCATTATTTGTTATGGGATTAAGTGACGTTACTTTATATAAAATTTTAAAAACTCTTTAGAACATATTTTAATGAATAAAAATTTTAAGAAAGCGTATTTCGCTTTCAATTTACAGATTTTTTTTATCGCTCGTAAATAAATATTTATCTTGATTTTATTCAATCACGAATTCATTCACGAGTGAAATCACGTTTTTCATTAATCGCAATATTTTTTTTATGCCTATTTACATCATTTAATACTTCGATACGTAATATAAAAAACGACGTAAAATACACGATTCAAAAAACCAGTCTAGAAACGCCTCGCCCACTCACTCGCTGTGCCGTCGGTAAATAACCGATCGAGTACGACTTAACCTATACTATGTAAGAGTACGCCTCTACGCTTACTATAGCAAAAAGCATGTCGGCTTGGCTTGCCGACATCGTTTGGTCACTTGGTCGGCGTAACCGAAGCTGCTCGGAACGGGAGTGTTTTCAATTGTTGTTTGTGCGAAATAAGGGTGAAATCTAGCGAAAGAGTGTCGTTAAAGTTGTGTTTTTGTATTACTCTTCGCCATGGCTGAGTATTTGGCTTCCATCTTCGGCACAGAGAAAGATAAGTAAGTACATTTTTGCAATTTTATGATCAGCCATAACCCTGGTAGAGAAACGATGACGATAGAGGTGACAATAATACAAAACGACTAGACGCGTGTATTTATATTATGAGCCACATACACTTTAATTAAACGTATTATCAAACCTCGTAATCTGAAAATTTATAACTTTTGTAATAAACGCCGATAAGAACTAATTATTAGTTGGCAAGGACATAAATAATTGGTTAATAATTGGTAAAACCTTTATTTCCAAAATATCTGCCAAATATCAACGTAAATACATATTTTATAGGAAATACCTACATTATCAATATAACGTACGTTATTAATGAACTTTTAGCATCTTTTTATGCATTTAAACAACTTTTTTTTAGAAGTTATGGAACATTAATAAATTAATGTAGCAATATAAGCTTTGTATGAAAGCTTGAAATGCAATAAAAAAAAAAAAAAAAATTATTATTAACTCAATAAGTACCGTGCATCAACACACATTTATCTAAACAAAAATTGTTCGAGAAATAACATAACCTCTTAAGCAGACGATTGAAAAATGCAGTCGGAGAGAGGTGATCGACGCGGCGAGCTACTTTTCATGCGCATGCGTGAGCCTTGAAACGGGCAGCTTTCATTTTTTTGTTCCATTGTTTTTTTTTTTACTTGTTAATACTAATCGAATTAGTATCAACAAGTAGTTTGTAATTACAAATGTTTATTACACAAAAGATAAAATTTCTGGTCTAAAATTAATGTTAAACTCAACAGTAGATTAGAAATAAGTATTAATAGTTCTTTAAGACTTGTTATCATATTATAAGAATATAATGATGATTATTCTGAGAATTACAAGAGTAAGGAAAATTAAAATAAATAAATAAACAAGTACGACTGATGTTGTCAAAATAAAGTCAAAATCTCTACCAGAATTATTGTGAATGTTGAAAAGTGTACATTTAAGTTCATCGATATTAATTATTTATGCATATTTCAGGGTGAATTGCTCATTTTATTTTAAAATTGGGGCTTGCCGACACGGAGATCGTTGTTCTAGAATCCACAATAAACCTACTTTCAGTCAGGTAAGGATAGATATTTTTTTATCGTTTAATCAATCTTGTTGAATCAAAAGGTTTTAATTATCAATTAACTTTTCTTTTCTCAGACATGTGTTTTGCAAAATCTTTATGTTAATCCTCAGAATTCTGCAAAAAGTGCAGATGGCTCCCACTGTAAGCAACAATTTTTATATTTTATAGTCATCTTCCATTTTTTAAAATTAGTTTATTAATCATTACACATTTTTTATAGTGGTAGCAAATGTTTCTGATGAAGAAATGCAAGACCATTACGACAACTTCTTTGAAGATATATTTGTCGAATTGGAGGAAAAGTATGGAGAAATTGAAGAAATGAATGTATGCGACAACTTAGGAGATCATTTAGTTGGCAATGTCTACATTAAATTCAGAAGGGAGGAAGATGCAGAAAAAGCTGTTAATGATTTAAACAGTAGATGGTTCGGAGGAAGACCTGTTTATGCAGAATTGTCACCAGTAACAGATTTTCGTGAAGCATGCTGCCGTCAGTATGAAATGGGGTAAGAAATATTTTTTTCCTTCTAAAAGCATAAATTAATTGTATTTTATCTGTAAATTAATACATCACGAACGTATTTATTTTCTAGGGAATGTACAAGATCCGGATTTTGCAATTTCATGCACTTGAAGCCAATTTCTCGAGATCTGCGCCGCTACTTGTACAATCAAAAACGAGGTGGCGGCAGAGGCAGATCAAGATCGCGTTCAAAATCTCCTAGACGCGGTGGCGGTGGTGGTGGTGGTGGCGGTGGTGATCGCAGGCAAGACCGCAGAAGATCCAAGGACAGGCGCAAGGGCGGAAGGAACGATCGTTCTGGACGCTATTAATTTTTCAAGAAAATATAACAAAACTTTGATTACGTGTAAGATAAGCTATTAAGTCGGTATATTAGTTCTACATCTTAGAATGACGGGCAAAAACTACGACGTGATTGATAATAAATCATGAAAAATAATATTGAAAGTACCTCTAAATGTTGAGAAAACACTTTTTTAATGTAATCAATGTCTTTAAGACTGACAAAGTATTTTAATGAATATAATCACCCTTAGACTAATTTGTACTTTTCCAAATTAAAATTCATAGAGGTAAAAGTGGTTTCGGTCAATAATTAATACACATTCGGAGATTTGTAATTATTGTGTAATAACGTGTTTTTCCTTTGTAATATTGGTTTATTATTTGTAAAGGGTAATAATTAATAATACCCACTGATCAATTATAATAAAATACATCAATTTTGAAAACAAATTTTCAGTCCACTCTTTACCGCCTCTAAACTTCCACTGCTCCCAAGTTCCAACTAACCAAAGCTTAAAACTCGAAACCCAACAAAATCCCCGTACTTACCAAGCGTCTGCCTCAACTAAATGCGCCGGCAATCGAGCCTCGCGCGCTTGTATTCCTCGATTCGCGAGGCGAGAGAGAGAGAGAGACTCCAGCCGGTCGCGCATATCTGCGGCGGCGCGCTCCGCGGAGGTGGAGGGAAAAAAAAAGAGAGCCGGCTCGAGCGAGAAGGGCCGGGGGAATTCCTGCCCCGGCGGAATCACGGTTTGTTGTAATTGCCCGGCCGAGCGGCTGTCATTACACGCTGCCCCGTTTCGCGTAGCGAGCGAACGCTTAGCCGCGCGCGCGCTGCTCCCGACGAGGAGAGGGTCTCTCTTCTCGTGTTTTTTTTTTATCTAGAATCCTCTCCGGTTCGAAATTTCACGTAACGGGACGATTGGATTTCGGAGACCCTTTCCAAGGAAATTATGCGGGGATGATTGGGTTTTCGCATATATTAATGGGATATCTGATTTTAGAGGGAGAGGATTCGGTACTCGGGAGGGAATTTCGTTTGAATTTTTATTCTCGTCAAATATGCGCATCGATTTTTCCGCGGGAATGTCTTTGAATTCGTAGAGGCTCTCCTTCGCTGTTGACATTTCTGCTTTTATGAAAATTGACTTTTCAGAAATATATATCTTGCTCGATAAAAGCAGCGCAAAGTAGAGGAATGTTTTGCTTATGCAACGACTAAACATTTACAACTGCCTTCATTGAAACTATAAAATATAGGTGAACCTAGACTTTAACGAGTCCAATAAAGTTTCAGCAGCGATGACTCGAGCGCCTCTTCTTCTTTTTCCTCTCCGCAAACAAGCTCTCGTAATCTTATATCCCGACTAGGCCGGCGTCGGAAAATTTTCCGAAAATTAAATAAACTCCCTTCTCCAATGTGCGAGCGGCTGCGTAAAAATACGACTCGCGCAGACGGCTCGCGATTCTAAATCGCTCAAGTGTCTCTCAAGGAACGTCGCGAGAGCGATACTGCTTACGTAAAAAAAAAAAAAAGAAAAAAAAACAAGAAAAAAAAAGATGAGGCCGCCGCCGCTTCTCGCATTGAATCGCCGGCGGGCAACAGCAGCTTCCTTTGAGACTCATTGTTTACTCGCGCGTGCTCTCCCCGCCGCCCCTCCGGCTCGGATCAATTGTTTTATAAAAGGGACTCTCCGCGGAGCTTTTAACTTTCGTGAGAGATAACGTCGTATGGCTCTCCATTGTGCCGGGAGGAAAAGGAGCGGAGATCAATCTGCGGCCCGGTTTTCCTCTCTCTCTCTCCGACGAACTTCGACGAGATAAAAATTTTCCGAAGAACTCGCCGTGTAATCGGACGATTTTCCCTCCCCTCTGGGAATTCAAGTCGTACCAGTTGTTCACTTAAATTTCAGCCTCTGTGCGTCTAATTGCTGATGCAAATCTATCCTTTTCTCGGGACTCATTGCCACCGAGACAGTTTCGCAATCGCGAGACTTTTCCCCTCGAATTCCCGTTGATCTCGCAATTACGAAAAATCGAAGCTAAAGCCTCGGGAGAGAGCTTCAAAGTTTCGTCACTTCCGCGGCTCTAAAAGGCTTCTCGAAATCAAATAACACAAACGCTCCCGTCCAAACACGAAAATAAGCGGCGCCCGGAATTAAATCATAATAGACGGCCCGAGCTTCCTCTAACTCTCGCGGCCCGAAATATGCGCGGACAAATAAACGAGGAGCGTTAAATTAACGCTGTACGCGCGGGCGTTAATTAATTTGTCCAAATTCGAAATCTCTCTCTCGCCTGCCTGCCCGCGCTTGGCAAATCGAACGGACAAACAAGACAGAGGCCGAGAGCAAACACCGGCGATAATTCGAAGTATCCGCGCGCACCGCTTGTTATTGCGGCACCTACGGCTCTCTCCTCTCTCTCCTGTTTTTCTTTCCTAGAAAAGTAAATGGAAGCCCGTTTATTTTAGGTCTCACGCGAATGCAAATGCAAATTTCATTGACACGAAAATCGCTTATCGCTCTCTCTCTCGCTGTATATTCCCTTTTATAATGAGCCGCCTTATATATATATAAAACGCCGCGCGAAAATAAGCACTCGCCTAATGAAGCCATTTCAATACCATTGACTCGAGTAATTTGAATTTTCCGTCGTACCTCCCTGCCTTATATACCTTTCTCATCGTCGAGCCAATTCAAGCGTTCCCAGGCGCAGAGAGCGAGCATATCTCCCGCTACACCAAAAGACGCGCTCTCTCTCTCTCTCGCGATCAGAATGTCGCAAATTGACATTTTTATCCGACGAATAAACGCGCGCCGTATATCTGACTCACTCGTTGCGCGCCTCTCGCACACACGTATCTCTCTCGGTCTATAGCGGCTTAAGAGGCTTCTGTTGATCGTAGCCGTATACATACGAGCTCCCTCGCCGGCTTTATGAATGGAGAGGAGGATTTTCAAATCGCCGGCAATGCGCGTCCTAATGAGGGAAGCCTTTCCCGTTGCGAAAGCCGAGTCGGCTCTCTTTCTTGCGCTTCTTCGTCGAGCCGCTCGCTCTCGAAGGTGTCTTTTGCTGCCTCGGTGTGCCAACGCGTGGAGAGGTGCCACACACCGAGCGGCGGGGCAAACTTTTCGAGTGAAAGTTTGCGCCGTGGCGTCGAGGTGGAGTTTTAATAGGATCGGAGAATTGGATAAGTCAATGCGTCGCCTCTAACTTGTTTTACGGCATTACGAGTGTCGATGACTGGGTGGGAAACGATTGTTTGTACAAGTCCTTTGTGTACCTTTTGAATTTTTCAGACGTCGAAAAGCTTGATTTAGTACAGTTTCGTTGAATATAAGTTTCAGTTGCTTTAGGTAACAACCTGTTGGCTCTATGAATTATTTTGTTTTTGAATAACTACCTGCGCGTGCACTCTGAAACTTTAATCAGTGTAAAGCATTTCTATTTATATTCTTAACGCAATAACAATATTAAATTACATAACAAACTAACCGAGCATGAATAATTTATCTTGAACGTTATGATTATAGATCTTTTATTATTCATTATAGTATAAAGTATCTTTAAGTCGGCTCTCGTTCTCTTTAATAAAAAAATCTATGAAATACTATATCCCACCGCCGACACTTTTTACAAGTTCATTAGCTCCTGCAATTAAATCCCGCTGTAACGGACATATCCGATAAACAAAAATCAATATCTCATTAATCCGTCAATCGAAATCTAAAATTGAACGACAAAAGCATTTATTAACCCTCTCCCCCTCCCGGCGGCCAATTCCAATACGCACCGCAAAAGCGTGTGTCAATTTACGTGTCAGGTAAAGAGGGGAAAACGTCCGACTTACATAAACAAACGTCGTCGTCCCGAAGCGCCTATAGGCGCTCGCGAAAATAAAGCAAACGCGGCGGCGATCGTTTCACGGTGAAATAAGAAGCGCGAGGCGCCGCTCTTACGCAACGGATCGGCTCTCCTCTCTCGAGGTCGGACATCACACGCGAATTCCGCGTCTTTTCCTCCGGCGGCGACGGCGGCATGTGCAGGTGTTGCGCTGGCCCGCGTGCCGGGGAACGCCTATAATGTATGCGACGCGCGAGCCGCGGGCAATTGCGCCAATTGACCGTTGATTGACGTGCCGCTCTTTCGCTTTCTGTTGCAGACATACCAGAGATTCCGGAGAACATCAAAAACCTCCAGTCCCTGCAGGTCGCCGACTTCAGCAGCAATCCGATACCCAGGTGAATTTTTATATATCGCTTCTTTTGGGAATGGTTTGTTTCGCGCTGAAAATATTGCCTGTTTACGCGTTACGTAAGGGAATTATTGCGTTAATCGGGCTTGGAGAGAAACGAAGCTTTGAAGTTTAAAGGTTGCTGCTACGTTGGGATAAAGGGATTAAAGTATTTTCTGCAATTTTACTGTTTATTATTGTAACAAAACTTGTTTGTAGGGCTTTTGTTTTGTATAACAGTTCCAGACTTGGAAAAACGTAGATGACAACTATAGTAGTACACGTAAACATAAGATTTCCTTTTTTAATAAAAAAAAAAAAAAAAACATGATTACTCAAATATATGATGAAATAAATGCTGTAATGGATGCAACGATTGCTTTGAAATAAATCAATGTTTTAAATAGATAAACGATGTGGTGAGAATTCTTGTAAAAAGTTGAATCGATTCGCGTTATAGTTTCAGAGAATCTATTAACAATTCCTTTCAATTTTGCGAGCACTCGGAAAATTCAATTGCCAATAATATTTTCTCACATTCATGTAAATAATTTCCATTAAAGTTTTCTTCGTCGATGTATAAAAGCAATAATAGCGGAATCCGCCCACACATTTTCGACGAAGCGAAAACGGCGAGAGCAAAACGTGACAATTCTTGAACATTAAGAACAAAGCTCCATTCTATTTTTTTTTACGACAATCATTAGCGAGTTTTCTATAAGATAGAGATTTTCTGCGCGCGAGAAGTGCCACTGTCTCATTAAAATTCAAAAACCAGCATGCTCGAAAGTGGGTGCTCGAAAAACTTGAAAACGAGCTTAAAGTGTTACGTTTTCAGGCTTCCTTCCGGGTTCGTGGAGCTGAGGAATCTGACAGTCCTTGGCCTCAACGACATGTCGCTTACGCAGTTACCGCCAAATTTCGGAGGGTAAGTCGTTGTCTTTGTAACGAATAACAGTGATGAAAATGTACTGCATAAGGTATTCTTATTATGGAGAGATGTTTTCTTTATTGCGCTGAGCAAACTTGCAATATGAAGTTATGTACGTAGAATAGAAAGTAGAAATTTTTATTTTAGAGAAACTGAAATTTATCAGTTTTTGTAATTACGCCTCTGAAAATTTTGTAAAATGTGATTTGTAAATATAAACAACATACAATTGAATAATAGACCTAAATTAAACATTTGACAAATATTAACTTACTTTAACAATAAAAATGTTAAATAATAAATTTGTATTATCACGTTGTCGAATTACTTAATTGCGCTGCCGATAAGGAAATCGAGTAATTGTAGCAAAGATAATGAGTAAAACAAAAGGAAGAAAAGCAAACATCGCTCTAAGTATAGAAAACCTCCGGGAATCTACCCATACTAATATCCGTAACTGTTTTTAGAAAATTGTTAAACAGTCCGTTCCGTTCTATTTCAGTCTCGAAGCGCTACAGTCACTGGAGCTGAGGGAAAACTTGCTCAAGTCATTACCCGACAGTCTTTCGCAGCTGAAAAAGTTGGAGAGGCTAGACCTTGGGGATAATGACATCGAAGAATTGGTAATTCCTTTTTCGATCCGACGTTATCATTAATCAGTTTTGGGGCTCGGTGAAGTTCGCCACACCGACCGACATACAGACTCATCGCCTCGGCAGGATTGTCCCTAATAGGGACGTTGGCATCTCGCGATCTATGTTTGATGAGATGACGAGGCGTTCTTTCGCGGACGAAATTTTGAGGCTCGCTTTGTGTGGATTACGGGGCTTTGTAATTGTTGCGCCAGTTTTGTTTGCTCTTTTTTTTTTAACGTTACCACTGTGTGTACTTTTTTAAATAGATTGCTCTTTGAATGACGAATTTGTCAAGACTAATATTAAACTTAAATGATAATTGAACTAATTTTTCAAAGATTAGAAGGCATTTAAATTTAATTTATAGCAAGACTACAAGTAGTTTATTGTTTAAGTATTTATTTTTAATAAATAAGATCAATTGATCGATCTTAATTTCATGATGATGAAGTAAAATCTTTATTATTGCTGCTATAAGATAAAATTGTGAATACAACTGGCATTAAGAAGCTTATTTATTAAAAATTAAAAAAAAATTAAATTACCAGAAAAGAAAAAATAATAAACTGAATCGCAATGAGGAGTCAATTTCGAAAATCCGCAATTCGAATTCTATCTTGAGCCCTTATGAAAAAAGACAATAAAAAAATGCGTGAATCATGAATATTCCATCTTTCTTTGAAAAACTGGCTCGATTTGAAATTCAACGAGCGTCTTAAAAATCCAGCTGTCCGCGCTAAGCCACCGTAGCCTCACAATGGGCACTTAAAGAAGCTCCTCGTTTCACGGCTCGGGTAATTTTCAGCCGGCGCACATCGGCAAGCTGCCGTCGCTGCAGGAGCTCTGGCTGGATCACAACCAGCTGCAGCACCTGCCGCCTGAGATCGGTGGCCTCCGGTCCCTGGTATGCCTGGACGTCTCGGAAAACCGGCTGGAGGACCTGCCAGAAGAGATCGGCGGCCTCGAATCCCTCACCGATCTCCACCTGTCGCAGAACGTCATGGACAAGCTGCCCGACGGCCTGGGCAACCTCACCAACCTCACGATACTCAAGGTCGACCAGAACAGGCTCTCCGTGCTCACGCCCAACATCGGCAACTGCGTGAACCTGCAGGAGCTCATACTCACCGAGAACTTCTTGATGGAGCTGCCCGTCACGATAGGCAAACTTGTCAATCTGAATAATCTCAACGTCGACAGGAATAGCCTGCAGTCGCTGCCAACGGAAATTGGTATGATCCGCTGAGTTTTTCGCCTTTGTTACTTTTAAATAGACGTTCGAGTTTTTAGACGCGGAATATCGTTCGTATTATGTGAGGAGAAATTCGTTAGTAACTTTTAGAGTTTGTAGGTACGTTTTATTTGAATACTTCAGTTTTAGACAGTTTAGACTAAGGATTAGTTTTCGTTCTTTGTTTTTGCATGATTTTCGTTATGAATAAAAATCATTTTTTTCTCAGATGAGAAAGTTTTGTAGTTAGTGTATAAATATTTAATGTAAAGATTAGAATTAGTAATAAATAATAGGATTAACATTATAATACAACATTACAATACAATTCAATTGCATTTTTCATGAACAAAAATCAATTTAGGTGAACTGAAATTATGCTTTAGGATTATTAAATATTAAATTATGTAATACATATATTTTGAACATCAACATTGTTCTGGTGTGTATTTTTGATCGTTAAAAACAGAATTAAAATAACTGCACAATGAAATTAAATTTTCGTTTATTACAAATTCATGAGTTCAATCTGGGTAATTGAGTATGTATATGTTACTCGCGAATAGTTAATTCCTTTTCATAATAGATAGTTTAATTTAGAGGACTTTTATTATTTCCAATTATTAATTTGAATTTTGAATCACCCTCAGATTTTATGTTAATGAAATAGCCGTTTATTAAAATTACAATAAAGAGTTTTTAATTCAAGCAGCGTCTGAAAGAATCTAAAAAAACTTTATCATTAAAATAATTCTCAACAATTTAAATTCTAATTAAATAAATAAGGAGCGACTATTTAAAAGTAAACGAGACATTGATCGTAGCCTGAAGTATCAAATGTTTAATTTGCATTCATTTCAAGGCGGCAATTAACTATTAACCTTTATTTTCTCTCTTTCTTCCATTCTCCGCCGACGATTCTCTCACGCGCAGGCAATTTGAAAAAGCTGGGCGTCCTGTCGCTAAGAGACAACAAATTGCAATTCCTACCGGCGGAAGTCGGCCAGTGCACCGATCTCCACGTACTCGACGTCTCTGGGAATAGACTGCAGTATTTACCGTATTCCCTGATAAATCTAAATTTAAAGGCGGTGTGGCTGAGCGAGAATCAGGCGCAGCCGATGCTTACCTTCCAGACTGACGTCGACGAGGAGACCGGCCAAGAAGTGCTCACGTGTTTTCTTCTGCCGCAGCTCGAATATCACAATGACGGTGCGTATGCTGCTCCCTTGCAGCAAATTTTTAGCGATAAGATGTTTGCTGAATCTTTCTTTATCTTGGCTATCTTGTGCTTTCGGTTTGAAATACATTGATTTTTTAGGTTTGGAAATATTCTATGGAATTCTTTTGAAATGATGTCATGGGAAAAAATATCGATACGAGTCATACTATTTCGAAAGCATGTAAATTCTTTTCAATTTTCAGTCTTTGTATTAAAAACTGTAATTATAAGAATATAAAGTGTAAACAGTATTAAAAAATTGTTTTTTTTTTATTTATTAATTGACACAGTTTCGTTAAAAATTCAGTCAACAAAATAAATTAATAAACCGGATTGGCAAGTTAATCTTTTACTTTTATCGTCAACGTCTTAATTTCAACATTTCAATTTCATAAGATGACTCGATAAGAGCCAAGAAAAAAAGAGAAGCAATCTTTAATGAAATTCGAATCAGTTAAGCATGAAAAGGCGATTAAATCTAAAGTACGAAATTGCATTGGTCTGCAGAGAGCTCTCGACTGGGCATGATGGTGGGTATGCGAAACAACGCGATGTCAGCGATGGGCCCGACCGGCGAGATGCGCGAGATCGGCGCAGGCAGCGACGACGAGGAGGGCTGGTCCGAGCGCGAGCAATCCAGGACCCACTCGGTCAAGTTCTCGGACGAGCCGCCGGAGGCCGACAAGGAGGTGAGCCCGCCGCTCCTGAGCGCTCGCGCCTTTACCGCCGCCACCACCGCCGACAACTCCTTCTCCTACTACTTCTCATGCAATACTCTCTCGTACTATCTCACGTATCTGTTGGGCCGGGCGACTACTCTTTGCATGCAGAGATCAGCCTCCTACGGCTCTCTTTCGCAGCAGTAGTGCGATATTTAACTAATGCACTATAGATGACGACAAAGATGCTACCTACTAGGCAACTGCTTTCTCTTCTGTCTTTTGAAAAAAAAGAACGCTCGCGATCTATATATATATTTATATATTTTGTTACGCATATGAGGTATATACACTGTCTGTCGGTGTATAGTTCTGAACATGTAAATCTTGTCTTGCGCGAGAGATTTTTTGTGTATCGTATCTTCATTGCAATACTGAAGCTACAAGAGAACGAGTATTTTTGAAATTTTCTCCACGTTCTTACCCTTCCTCTGAATACTATAGTTTTTATCGTTTAGTTAGTTAGTTTGTTTTACCGATTCTTTAACCCTTGACTAATCGCGACCATCTTTTTACTACTAAACCATCAACAATGCTTAGAGATTGAACCAATTTCGAACGCTTTTCTGCGAGAAGGAAGCGTTTTTTTTTTTATATCATACTTAAGACATTTACTCATTAGTTTCAAACATTAATCATTCGCTTATTGAGACATTATTGACCTGCACGATTTGTCGCAAAAATCAGAAAACTATGGCTATTAGAATAGTGATGATTTTTCAGGTTAAATTTCGGTTTCTCTTCTCTTGGTGCCTCGGAGGTACCATGTGAGCAATTAACGGTCCAAAGGTATCTAGTGTATCTACGTAATTCTTTTTATGTTTTAGTTGTTATACGGTAATGCACTGATGATACGATATGCTCCTATGTACAGTAGTGAGAAACTTTTTTGATACATATCTTAGGTATCTAATGTGTGTGCGTGTGTAAAAGATTTGCATGAAGAATATTTATATACTAAGCACGTCACTAATACTTGAATTAGTTTCTAAGCACTGACTATTGTCGAATACACATTTATATATATATCTATATTATACACGAGTATATAAATATATATCTATCTTCATTTCTTTTTTTCTATTAACAACCTCCACGACTCAGTATTAACAATTATTAACGACCTTCACTCGAAAGATTATTTATTTTATTTAATCGCAATTGCAAAGTAAAGTAAAAATGTAAGGGGAAGGCATGCCATATAAGTGAAACCATGTTTCCCACAGACTCCGTTCGTGAGACAGAACACTCCTCATCCGAAAGAGCTGAAAGCGAAAGCTCACAAGCTCTTTAGCAAGGGAAAGAACGACAGTCGTTCTACGTCTGCAGACGAACAGGTGAGTAACTCTTTTCATACCAAGTATTGGTTGTGATGGTTATCATTAAGGCTAAGAGGGGAGGGCTCGCGAGGGAAAGAAAGCTACAAGTAGCGAGTTGACAACTTAAACTTCTGCTGTTACTACCGGCAGGATGTCTCGCAAACCTTCGGCCTGGACAAAGTCGAGACGGACACGTCGACGCAGGACGCCTCGTTCATTCAGCGGGAGGTCCAGTCCGAGATGTCGACGAAGGTAACCGGCCCCGGGCAGCCGGAAACGACGAACGGCGGTAGTGCTGCGATCATGAAGCCAGAGGCCATCGGCGTAAGTGTCATTATCAGTCATTTGTCGCGCGCCCGCGCAATCCCGCAATCACCGTACGCCTGTGTGCATTACCCCCATCCGACCGTCCACTAGGCTGCTTCGTTCGTTTATATACTCAAATTTTTAACTCGCCAACTATCGATCAACTTTATCTTCGAACCTGGATCAATTTTCCTTATTTTTTTCAAAAGATTATATTCGTTAAACAGATTATGCCTCGATTCGATGCTTGACTTTGCTTTAAAAAACTGATGAATGCATTTTCAAGAATCCTTTTCTAGATTAATAATCTATGTGCAATTAGCTGTTAACAGATGCTGAATAAAGTGTTTATTTACCTTGCTAAAAATAAGGAAATTTGTCTAGGTTTGATTTGCTTTAAACGCCTTTGTGCGATAACGCCTCGTAGCGAAATTCGTACTAACAAAAAAAAAAAAAAAAATATGTAAAAAGGATGTCAGCGATTGGAATATTAGTGAGCTAGTGTGAGAAAATGTGTACATACGGGTGGCGTTTGTGAGCGAGGGATCGCTGTTTGCAGGACGCAGACATGGCAGAATCGGTAACGGGGTCTCGGGTTAGGTCTGATGACGATGATGATGATGTTGATGGCGTGGAGTCTGAGAGCGAGGAGATGCAAAGGCATGTCGATTTTGCTATATCCGAGGACGCCGATTACGAGGGTGGGGGTGAGTCCGGAAAGACGAATAGGCTTCATCGTCGGGACACTCCTCACCACTTGAAAAACAAGCGTATTCATGGCTCGATCGACAAGGAAAAAGTTGCTTCCATCATTGCTCAGGTTAGCCTTCTCTCCTCTGAAGTCACCATGGACTCTCGACGTTATTATTTATCTGCTGAAGCTTAAGACAAAGCCAAGCAAAAGAATTATTATTTAATACGGCGTTAGCCTGCATCTATTTCTTAACATTTTACAAGTAAACAATACAATTCAGTTCTAAATTTTGCACGAGTTACGTTAATAATGAAGGTAAAACTAATATAAGTAGAAATAGGTACAAAGCTACACCTTATTTTTTTTATCCGACTATTTGGTTTCTCTCTGTTGAGGATCACCGGTCCATTTATTTGTTATTTATTGACTGTTTCTTTTTACTTTTATTATTCTTTCACGTACTAAGAAAAAATTTTCTCTGAACTTTTATGCGCTATTCTTTATGTGACAGCTTTGTACAATAGATTTGGCGGATTCAGGTTGCGTGCTCTTTTGTGAATGTAACGAAAAAAAACAGCTGCTTTGAAGCGAATTTTTATTTTTTTTTTATTTTTGAAATACGGAATCCAGTGATGATGATTCACTGTTTCCTGAATCTGTTCAATATAGTAGATGAAAAGATATAATATACGTAAATAGAAGCCACACTAAGCAGCATGCGAATGCGATGACAATGTTGAAGGACTACATTAGCTTTAGAAAAAAATTTTTAGCTATAGATCTGATACTTACTTTACAATAATTAGTATTCTTCTTTGCTCACTATTTTTAGTCTTCTGCAGTCGTTTAATGGTTTACGTTTTTACATGATTATTATTCTTGTGGATGGCGCCTCTGAATTTTTTAAGGCAGCTTCTTGTCTACAGCATGACTAGTTTCTACTTCATTGTAAACGTTTTTATATAACGGATATATTTATATGTTTCTCTTACTTTGCTTTATTATAGACAGTTTATATTGATATATATTTTTACTGATCTTAGTATAGTATGTTTTTCTCAGTGTATGTGTGTGTGTGTGAATTAACTCGTTCATATTTTTTGTCTACTTTGATGTTTTGTCTTTTGGTGTGTCTTACTACATATTTTAGATTGTTGAATTAATTTTAATTGTTAATTTCGAATTTATTTTATATATGTTGGAAATATCTATTTAATCCTTTTAATTATCTTTTTTTAAGTATCTTTTTCATGCGATTTTATTAACAAATTTAAGGTGGATCTCTAATAATTTTGTAACATTTTAATTAAGAGTTGAGAATAACAGCTTTTTGTTGAACTAATATTCAGTGAAAAAATAATTTAACAGTTTTTCTAACATCTTTAATCCTTCAATTTTTTAAAGATTTCTTTAAATACGTAAAAATTTATTTAATTTTGTAGAAAAATATAAAAAAACTTATTTAAAAAGATCCGTTCCAATGACTAAAAGTAAAATACTTTTTTCTTCCACGCATAAAGTTTGTGACTACGAATAAAACGTTATTCTAACGTAAAACTAATAATAGAATTCTACCTTGAAGACGCTGCTTATATCAGCAGTAAATAGTTAACATTTTATATCTTTCTTATGCACTAATATCTCACATATATTGAAGAAAAGAACAAATAACAGCAGGGTTATCGCTCTAATACTCGCGGCAACGATTAAAAACTATCTTTCGATGTTTACAGGCGTTAATGAAGAAAACCGAGGATGCGACGTCGCCTGGAGCTGCGTCGGCAACTGGGGCGGTTTCGCCCAGTGGATCCTCGCACCCGACTTATGGTGAATCTAGCGAAAACGTCGATGGAAACAGCCAAGGTAGACATTTTTCTTACGCCGCAGCTGATAATCGATAGGCACGAGCAATGGTTATATTTGAGCGGCGTATAAACACGGCTTTTTTCTAACAAACGGCTTGAAATATTGAAAATATTGACTGAGCTTGAGGATATACTCATTTTAATAATAGTATGATTTTAGAATTTAAAGCTTGTCGTTTGCGTTGAACAGCTGTTGATTCGAAAACTGTTACTTTCTATTAAAAGTTAAAACTAGAATTTAAAAAAAAAATTAGATAACGCAAATTTTGTTAAAGGCTGTTCCGTGCTAAAACTAAAACCAACTACCTTGCATTCTCGAAATAGCAGTAAATCAGTTAGAGGCGTAAAAAGCAGCAATAAAATCGCAGCTAAACAGTTACTTAAAACTTTGAAAAGTCGATTACTAGACCAGCTCCGAAGTCAGTTTTAACAATCTTTTTGTGCAATGATGTACCTGGAAAGTAGAACGCATTTACTCCTCCTTTTTTCGGCATTACCGCTCGCGACGTGATTCGACGGCAAAGCGGAGGGGGAACCGAGATAGATACGATAAGATATCATCTTATCGGCAAGCGCATTCTCGCTTCTGCCAGCCTTCCGTCGTAGCCCAGTTAGTCATTCGCGATCGCGGATATCGGTTTTAATTATGCCGGTGCTCTCGAACTTCCTCGGCCTCTCGTAAACGAATTCTCTCTCGTCGCCAAGATGCCGAAGGTTTATCGGCTTTACGTGAAAACACAGAGGCCCAGAACTAAGCGGCCCCTGTCGTTGTTCAGTGCGTTTGTTTGCCGTGACCTACTTTGATGTTTGAGAGATTAGATGGAGGTTTAAAGGGTTAGAATTGATTTCAATGGTGGATTTTCAGGTGCATTGTCGGATACGGAGCCCTCAGTGGAAATACGCGAGGAGCAGTATGAGATTCATATCGAACGAACGACTGGAGGCCTGGGACTTTCCATAGCCGGTGGAATTGGTTCCACGCCCTTCAAAGGCGACGACGAAGGCATTTTTATCTCCAGGGTAACGGAAGGTATGTTATTTTTCAGAGTACAATTTTAATATAGCGAAAGCTTGTCAGATTTAAAAATTGCAAGCCAACTAGGAATATTCTTAAAAAATTAAAAGTAGATAAACAATTTTATTCAAAACTAAGTGAGTTTCCGTTATTTTGTTAATATAGAGCAAGTAACTTTAACATATTTCTTAAAATGCATGATTATTTCCTTCAAATTTAAATTTTGAAAAATGTTTTTTTGTAGGTGGCCCTGCGGACTTGGCAGGTTTAAGGGTAGGCGACAAAGTAATTTCTGTCAACGGTATATCCGTTGTTAACGTAGACCACTACGATGCAGTTGAGGTTTTAAAAGCTTGCGGTCGTGTTCTTGTCTTGGTTATTGTCAGAGAAGTTACAAGAATAGTGCCGCCATCAGAGGTATGTCGACATTTTTAAACTCCATGCTCTCTTTTCTGTCCACTAGTATGTAAACGCATCTTTTGGTTGGGAACGCTTTTTGGAAAATCGAAAACTATGTACGAGTAGCCTATTTTCGCCTTCTTTTTTCGCAAAGCAATAGACATTTTTTTTTATTCTTTAGCTCTTTCTAATGAATTGACAAGAATTGCATTAGCAATTTTTTAATTTGTTCGATTAAACGATGTTTTGCAAGCTTTTCCGCATAAACGCATGTTAAGAGATGAAACCGCTTTTCACTATCGTGTAACTTATTGAAAGGTTAACGATAATTTAAATATATTCAGATGTCTCTCAGAAAAGACTCGGTATGCTCAAGTATGAGCACTAGTCGAGCGCCCAGTGCGACATCTTATGTATCTTCAACCACGCTTTCCCATAATCTCGAGAACGGTGATGCCGATGAAACGA
The DNA here is from genome assembly GCA_035582975.1 of Ormyrus labotus. Taxonomy (NCBI): domain Eukaryota; kingdom Metazoa; phylum Arthropoda; class Insecta; order Hymenoptera; family Ormyridae; genus Ormyrus; species Ormyrus labotus. Next base: position 9,230,138 of record JAWWEO010000036.1, read on the forward strand.
TAAAGGTTGATAAATTAATAAGCCTGTAACACCAAATTTTATGCTTGTGTAAGTGAATTTCTTCTAATTCCAAACTTTCTTTGCAGAGGAAAATTCCCGAACCTTTACCCGCCATCAAGCAACAGACGCCAGAGCCTTTGGTGCCCGTCTTAGTTCACACGACGTTGATCAGAGATCAAAATGGATTAGGTTTCAGTATTGCTGGAGGAAAAGGTTCACCCCCCTATAAACTCAATAGCGACGCTATATTTATTTCGAGGATAACCGACGGTGGGGTGGCACAAAGGGACGGCAAATTGTGTGTCGGAGACAAAGTCGTATCGGTGAGTTTTATCTTTTATCAAGCGATAAATAGCTTATTTCTCAAACACAATTTCATTTCAAATCTTTAACTTTTAGTATAACAAGATATATATTGTTTGATATAAAATAACTTTTTGAAACTAAAAATGTACTTTAATACTATTTGTACAAAAGTAAGATAAATAGTGACTCACCGTTCTAAACTATATTTACTCTTTTCAGATTAATGGAGTGGAAATGACAGATGCACGGCACGAGCAAGCCGTGACCTTATTAACAGGATTGGAGAGGTTCGTTCGACTAGTAGTCGAGCGCGAAATACCTCTATCTCAAGCAAATCCAGCAAATCTCACGCCTTCGGAAAAATCTCCACTCGTTATCGGAACTCCCAAGCCCTACACGGGACTCTACAGTGCTAACAGTTACATGGCAAATCGTCCAGGAATAGCCTACAGGCGTTCCTTCGACGCGGACAAAATTCTGTCGCCCAGTCCTACCTCTAAAACTCCAGTCTCCAAGACCGAGTCGTCACCAACGCCCATGAACGGCATTGCCAGAATGAATGGGGTCGACGATGTTAAGAAAGCCACTAGTCCGACACCGCCACCTGTTCATCCCCAGCCTGCTCCCAGGCAGAGCATCAGCAACCAACAGCAGCCGCATCTACCCCTATCCAGACAGAACCTGCAAGCGCCTCCACCACCACCAACAGCGGCATCGACAACACCGAGCGCCACTCCGACACCGGCGCCGACAACGCCGACGCCTACCCCCGGTGAAGCCAAGACGGCGGCGGACTCACAAGAGGACATTCAGGTACCGAAGCCAATCACCAACGAGGAATTTCAGGCCATGATCCCCGCTCACTTCCTCCGACCCCCGACAAATTCCTCGCCCTCGCCAGATTCCTCTCAAAAGGGGCCCACCGTCACGGTAACGATCAAGCAGCCCGACGCCCTGCCCGGGGACGTTAATTTCCCCCCGGCACCAACGACTATTGGTAGAGTTACGGAAACCATCACAAAGAGCACTCTCACGGAGACCGTTGTGACGCGCGTCACCGACAACCAGCTGGTGAGGCCGGTCATAATCGAGGTACGTGCCGCCCCGTTGGTTCTCCGTAACTCATTTGCAAGCTTCTTCATATATAATGTAAATAGGATTCTCAAGAGAAAAATCAGATATTAAGAGTGCTCTGACCTTCAGCTTTTACGCAAAAATTTATTTTCAGTTTGCTTTTTATTAATACCAGATTCACATTTAAGTTAATTTGCGAAAAAACTAACAATATTAACAAATAATTTATTCAAACCAAATAATACAAGTCATAAATTATTTAAATGAAATGGAAACATATAAGATTAAATAATGATTCAAATAAAAAATGAATTTTAAAAGTATTTGGATTTCGCAAACACAAATAATAAAAGAAATATTTTAAAATATTAGTGTTGAATAAGTCATTCTATTATCGAACACTTATACGTCAAATAATATTTCATCTACGAGTCTGTGACAAAAATTAGTACTTTCTAATATAGTAGAACATAGGTTAGAACACGGTTTAGAAAATAAAAGCAACAAGTCGATAGATTTATTATGTCAAAAATATTATGTTAAGAAGTTACATTACAAATCTACCATGCTAGAAAAGAGTTTAATTCGTCGAAATTAAGTTTTGGTTTGGGATTTTAATAGTGTTAATAATGCGTAGTAGAGCACTCTTAATTAAAAAAGAATTATCGATTTTAATTTCGAATAATTTTCAATAATTATATAAAAAAAAATCTCAAGCTTTTCTATCGCACACTTTCAAAAGCACTCCTATTAAGTAATATTGTGAAGCCGTGAAGCGAGTATTGAAAGGTAACTTTTTCACAGTCACTGCCAAATTTCGCTTGTAGCAAGTTGTACATATATTTAGTTAAGGAATGCTGGATCGTCTTCCTGGTCATTACTGTAGATGCGAACGCAAATTGCTGTATGTATGTGTATCTGTCCACTCTCCATCATCACCGTCCCCGTCCTCGAAACTGGCCACAGTTTTTTGAACAATGCTTTAATGACTCGTTTATTTTTCTACTCATGATTATCATGGGTTACTAAGTTACTCGAATTTCTTATGCGAAATGTACAGTCTTATAAATTCTTTATGATTTTGTTAATGAAAATTCTAATTCTTAATATTGATGTTTAGGATGTAGTCTTGATAAAGGAGGGATCGCTTGGCTTTAGTATCATTGGTGGAACTGATCATTCCTGTACCCCATTTGGAGCGAAAGAACCCGGAATCTTTATATCTCATGTAAGGATTTGTTAAAATTGTATTTAAAGTACACATCTATTTAAAAATATCAGTTTTCTCACTGTAAAATATTTTTAGGTTGTTCCCGGTGGCATAGCTGCTAAATCTGGAAAATTGCGGATGGGTGATAGAATACTAAAAGTTAATGGAACCGATATAACCAAAGCAACACATCAAGAGGCTGTGATGGAATTACTTCGACCAGGAGATCAGATAGTTTTAACAGTTCAACATGACCCATTACCAGAAAATTACCAGGTATGTTTTATTAAAAAAAGTTTTATAGATACTTTCATTTTTAACTGTAGAGCTTAAAAGGCATTAAATTACTTTGTCGCTCGTATAATTAGCTTAAAGCAAGGCACAGATGCATCGAGTGAAAATAACTAGACGATATGCTATATTGAGAAATTTGATAAAAATTTCTACACTTATAATAAATGAAAGTCACAAATTGCATGGCTTAAATAGAAGCATCACATTTCTTGAAATTACTTACTTCTTTAAAAAAGTTAGATAGAAAATTTAAACCACTATACTATAACTCTACAATCTTATGATTTAGTGATAGTTAGAGTAAATAAATCACAAATTAAATAAGTGACAGTTAGAAATCTAGTACTTCTAAAATATTTAATACATCAATCTTATTCCATAATTTTTCATCTTTCTAATATTGCAATGTATCTGACCGGTCTCATTGCCTAATGCAACTGCGTATCATTTAATTTCACAAGCTGGTCGATATAGAGTACATCCCTGTGACAGTAAGTACTCTAAGAAGAAGTTTGACCCCTGTAAAAATCCCTCTATTGATACATTTATGATCTTCTCTATACTGTTTTACTATCGCTTTTGTCGTTATAAAATACACAACACTTACTTGTACGTTTGTAAATGTATTTTAGCAGCTTTTAGGTAGATACACAAATTTTAGTTTGCACATGTATTACACAGTTATTTCCTTTTTTTCATAATTTTAAGAACTTTTTACAAAAACATTCAATTTGTTTGTTGTAATGTTTACACAAATCAATTCGAACACACTTTAATATTGATTTGATTTTTTAGGAACTTGTAATAGTAAAAGAACCTGGAGAAAAGTTAGGTATGCATATTAAAGGCGGTTTGAAAGGACAACGAGGAAATCCCCTTGATCATACCGACGAGGGAGTTTTTATTTCTAAAATCAATTCTGGTGGGGCAGCTAAGCGCGATGGCAGGTTAAAGGTAAGCATCGTAGTTTACTGCGTTTTATTTATTTACAGAAAACCAAATTATTATAAATTTCAAATTTTAATAAGTAATTCATGCCTTACAGGTTGGAATGCGACTATTAGAAGTGAACGGTACATCACTTCTCGGTGCTACTCATCAAGAAGCAGTTAATATTTTGCGTAGTTCCGGAAATACAATCACACTTATTGTATGTAAAGGATATGACAAAAATGAGATTGATCAAAACTTGTCAATTTCGGGTAGAGAATCTAAAGAATCTAAAACATCATCTAAAGAATCAAAAGATACCAATCCAGTTGAGGATGCCAAATCTTTATCGCAAAGTGTTTCTAGTCTTGACAGAGACGATGAAGAAGCTGCTACATTGCGACAAGAACAAGAAATGAAAGCAGAAATGGTTGCTTGGGAGCAAGAAGAAAGAGAACGAGCTTTACTCGAACAAAGAGAGAAAACTACTCCTGAAAAGGTAAGTTTTTATAATATTCATAACAATCCAATCAGTCTAATTAAACAATTTTTTAAATCAATCGAGTAATGAAATTGTAATTTAGGTTCTCGATGTTGTGAGGGCAGCAGAATCATTAGTTAATAAGCCTAACAGTCCAGTCGATTGTACCACACCGATTCCTCCAAAATCTCCTGGTGGAACGAAAGACTTGAAAACTACAACTATTGTAATGAGCAAACATACGCTAGCTCCACAAACTCCTCCGGTAAGTTTCATTAATGATTTTTGTAGTTAGTGTAGTGATTAATCATTGTTACGAGCATGACATTCTCATTGCATGATTTGCACGAATTAAATATGCAAAATATGCAAATTAAATCTTATGGCTTCTGATATAAAATATATTATAGTAGAAATTCCTTATAACATTCTTCTATTGTAAACAAGGATGTAAACAGCAATAAATACATAGCGATTCCTTTCGTATCTTATTATTTTAGCGAAATATTTTTTAGTTTTTAATTAGATTTCGATTTCGGCCAATGTTAATGTAATTCAATCATTTTTATTTTTCATAAATTTTTAGCATGAAGCTATTTTCGAAAATATATTAGTAGCTTAAAGATATTCCAATCCGTTATTTTTTAATAACCCATTTGCTACAGTACAATTTTATCCAGACTATTTTGCCGCTTCTTTTTTGTAATTTTAAATCTCTAAGAGCTACAAAGCGAGTTTATATAATTTTAGAATAGATTACATGCGCTTTACATTTGACGCAAATATTTTAAATTATCCAAAACAATTTTTAAAAAATTTTTTTCATTACTAAACTTTACAAAATTTCCACGAGAATTTATATGAGCAAGTTCCACAAATTTATAGAAGCATTCCACAAAATCAAAATGTATGTAGCGAATGGATTAGTACTATCTATGCCCACAGGAGTTGTAAAAACATTTTCATTTCATTTTTGAACGTTCTCCCGCTGTACAAAGTAACTAAAGACTATGATAGGAAATTTCAAATTCTGTTTTGCCCCTCTTTTTCGTGTCGCCACATTCACATCCAAATTCTATTAGGTGTCTTATGATGTATTTATTTCGAGTTTCTTTATGTCAAAGAATCATAAGCGCATGGAACGTATGTGTTTTTCTCTGTAGTGGACGCATGTGACAAAAACGGTTAAGCGAACGAAACGAGCTATTTCTCACATATTTTACAGACGATGGAAGGCGATAACGCTACTTTGGCTGCCCTCTAACAGAAGTGAGTCGTTTGAATTCACCTCCTTCGTGACTCAGTTCGTGTATATTAAATAAAAAAAATTAATATGGACTGTCGACGCACTGCGACAATTGCGAGACCCAAGACTTGCTTGCGTATCGTTTTTACCGTCGTCACTCTCCACTTGTTATTGAAATACTGCCATTTATAATCATTATTTGATTGCGAAACTAAATCTCCTTGACTTTCATTGTGAATGGAATCTCGCGAGATCTCGCGCATAGTCACAAATGCTTGTGATATCTCTTCTTCAAAGGGAACAGGGCTACTTTTTAAGTCAGTAACTAATTTTTTATTTAATGTTGCATTTATTAAGAGTATATATTTCAAGATCAAAACTTCAATTAACCTAAGAGTATTCATTAAGAAGATATGGATTTTCAGTTTTGAAAGGTCGATGTGATAAATGATTTAACTTGTACGAAATATCTCTTTGATATTAAATTTACTACCTATAAAGCTACGTCTTAAAAAAAAGTTGTATGAAAACGTCTCTGTTTGTTTTTAAGATTATTCAAAAAGTTATGGTAACCGCTTGACAATAATTATTGCGTCTCAAAATATTTTTAACGAAACGATGTAAGAAAAATTCCATATCTTCTTAATAAAATGAAGGTATCAATTATACTGTTAAATGTTAGATAACGTACCTTAAATATTACGCAAATGTTTGATTTAAATGATTGCAAAGTGACTTTGTTCCTTTCTAAACTTAAAAAGACTAATAACTTAAAAGATGACCGAGTGAAAAAATGAGTTAAGCAAAAGATATTCATGAAATCATTCTGTGATAGGGGTAGTGTTTTTTAAAGTTTAGCGTGAATTGTCGGAAGATCCGTTTGTTGTGTCCGTCATTATTTTCTGAATGTAAAAAACTGCTATAAAAATAAGACAGCGGGTCAGCGGGCTCTCACCGTTGCCTTAGAATCGTTGAATTACGGCATTAAAGTTAACCCTTTCATCCCTGCATATTTGAAACAATTTTTTATTTTCTTTGTCAGCAAAAAATAACAATAAACTGAAAGATGAAATTTCTGGGAAAATTTTTACTTAAAATATGCGTGTTAATGTTTTATTTTATTGGGTTTAAAAGGGTTACAGAGTCCCTTGCCGACTATTCAACATCGGATGACAGCATCTGATGCTGCTCTCTCTTGAACATTAATTAAAATTAAGTTGATGACGAGACAAAAAACAAAAAATGCTAAAAAAAAATGTCGAATCTCATACCGCTGATCGCGTTTTGGGTATATTCTCTCTGTATTTTTCGATGAACTTAATTTTACCTTTAAATGTGCAATGTTTTATCGCGCGCAAAATATAAATTATAAGAGATAATTGTATAATATTAAAGTAATGTAATTAATTATAAACAAAGAAATAACGTCGAGCACGATTCTTTTTTGAAAAAAAAACACGTGCTGGAGTCTCATTGGAGTGATCTTTTTCTCTGTTGAAGCTGCAAGGACTCTGATGGCGTTCTCTGTTACAGATTGATTCATATCATTGACAAATGAGAAAAGATCGTTAAAAAAACTATAAAATCAATGTATACTGTATATTGCTATCTATAAATTTTCTATAAATGTTATATATATACATATATATACGTTGACATAAACTCTAACGGACCAGATGTTTATATATTATTTTCAAATAGCAAATTACCGAGATAAGATTAAATATTTATCTAAGTGCGAAGTCGTTTCCTTGTTTATCTTTGAATCAATGCGTTTTATTCGTGCAAGTATCGTATTAAATGATACAACAAAAGCCGTGTGACGCCTCGATGGAAAGCGCACGAAGTAGCTTCCCGTTGACGAAGCGGTTTTCGACAAGCTCTTTCCAAAGCACTACACGCCGAAAGGACGATTAACGCTCCCTCGTTGTTTATAGTTATATCGAAGATAAGCGTTTTTTACTTTTCGCACCGGCTAAAAAGTCTCATTTATTATTGTCTCCGCGCGCACGCGTACAGAACACATACACACACTCGCGCACGCAGACACGTGTATGTTATATGCATTATTGTATGATACAAGAAAATCATAAAAGGGTTCCTGGTGTTGTCCGATTCGCTTGATGAGAGAGTATATCTGCGAGTGCGTTTATTCCTAGGTATACGTTAATTGCGACGAGAAATGTATGTGGAAGATGAATAGTGGCACACCCAATCACAGATATTACACGCGCGCGTGCAAAATCTTGCAATTAGGGTACAAACGATGTGACGTCTATTTACAGTCGAGCTGACATCAATGTGCTGAATGAAAAAACTGTAATAGGCGTACAGTCCTATACGCGATTTGGGCAATAAAGAAAGCAAAGCATACCGAAAAGCAAAGATATATGATATAATATTCTCGTTGGAACTCTCGTGTAGATTTTGTATGGATTGTAGCGTTGAAAATAAATCTGATTTTCAAATACATCGCCAGACACCAGTTGTTGCACTCTTATTTAGATAGATCAAATTGCGTACATAAGTATTACATACCACATTGGCACCCACTGTTATTTTTTTGATTATACTTATTACGCGTGGAAAGTTGTTTTATTTAATATTTTTTATCAATTGCGAAACAAGCTTTCTTAGTGAAATTGTCGAAAGGAAACTCGCTTACCATAGATAACGATAGAAGTTCAACAAGCTTCACACCAATCAAGCATCCTCATATCACTCAGCCCTCCGCCTCACTAACAGACTGACTTTATCTTTGGATTGTTTTCTTTTTTTCTTTCTCTCCCGTCCCCTAACAAACTCAAACCTGTACGTCCCGAACCCGCGAAAGCCGTTGGTCGATCAGTCAGCGCATCGAGCGAAGGAGGACGGTGATGGGACCTCGGTGGACAGTCCGACGCCGACAGGGACGGCCTTCGCTTTTCCCGCGAGTAGCAGCAAGCAGCCGCCTCTGAAAACCGCCTTCGCCAAGTCGAATCCCGGTGTCCAAACCCTGCCCTCTCCGAAGAAGAAGCGCGTCGGCTTCGCCAGCACGACCGACACGATCACCCGCCCCCCGCCCCTTCACAGCAAGAGCGCCGCCGACGTCTCTCAGGTTGGGCCCGAAGCCAGCAGGCCCTTCTCCGGTATCGGCTATCGGGTCAGCCCGACTTACGTCGACGCGCCCCACCAGTCCAGGTTCAAGCTGCCTCCCACTCCCCTCACCAGTCCCGACCTGACGATCGTCGGCGAGGTGCACGGCGCCGGCGAGGGCTGCTCCGATAACGCCGCTGCTATCAGTCCCAGTCTGTTTAGCAAACGACAGATCGCACGCTCTGTCGACACGAGTTTTGACAAGGTTGAGGTGGGTCTACCGAGCATGTACTAATGGTGTCGGACAATCCACTCTCTGCCAAGTGAGGTTTTTGGACGGGTTTTTTTTTGATAGTTTGTTTTGGTTTTGGTTTTGGTTTCTATTTCTGGGCTCGGTAGAAGTGGATTGTCCGAAGATAATACTAATCATTTATTTTAACTGAAGTGCACTTTGAGTATGTAGTAACTGACACTTTTTATTTTTGTAGTTTCTTTAGTTCTCTTTTATTAATTTTCGCACTATTTTCTAGATAGGCTCTAATAATATTTTACTAATTTTAATCGCACAAACATTATTTTTAAGTTACCTTTAATGGATTTGCATTTCTTGTTCAATTTCTAAAATGAATCTTTGATAAATAGCCGACGACTCCATCACCAACGCCAGTCCCACAGAAACTATCGGTTAGTGACCGAAAACGGCTATTCGAAAATGCTATGGAAGAACACTTGAAACCTTCTCCTAAACCAGGTAAAATTATAAACTACTTCCGATCTTTTACGTAGAAACTATCGATTTGACGTATACTAAATTGTTATTATGGCTTATCCAGACAAAGTCTTCAGTTTCCTAAGTCAAGATGAAGTAGAAAAATTGAAGCAGGAAGAAGAAAAGAAAATAGCCACACTTACACGAGACGAATTAAAGTCTTGGGCACAAATCGATGAAAATGAAGGACTCGATGATGATGATCCCGAAGAACAAGACCACAGACGACCAAAGTTAGTTTTCAACATTTTTTTATGTAACATATCAGAGTCAAATTAAAAACATTTTTTATTGTTTAATTTGAAAATTTCTACCGTCATTTTACAGTAGCCGATTAAGCTCCCGAAGTGGAATACCAATTCTGCAAAACGTACCTACCATTGTAAGGACGGCAAAAGCAGAAAGACGTCTTAAGGAACGGATGATTCAGGAGGTAAAGTTTCTCTTTGACCAATTGTACGTTTTTTGAAAATATCGGTTATTTAACTAATAATTTTTTAATACTCTTTAGGGCTTGCTTTCTGACGAAGATGATGAAAGTCATTTGACACCTGCTGAACAGAGAGCTCTTAGAGCAGAAAAAAGGGCAGCCTGGAGGCAAGCTCGACTAAAATCTCTCGAACAAGTACGTTAATTCAATGATTTCTTAAAGTTTTATTTTAAAAAAGAAAAGTAATTAACTTTATACGTATTTTTGATCGATTTTCAAAATTAAAACAACTTTATTTTATAAAGGATGCTCTGCAAGCGCAGTTAGTAATAAAAAAAATGAGCGAGATGGTAGATTCGTCAAATGCGGATGCCTCAAAAGACAATGTAGACAATAATGATAAAGCCCTACCCGAAGTAGAAAAAGTGCCAGAGGTAAGTTAGCATGATAGTAATCACCATAAAATCAAACTCGAGTTAGATAATCGATTAACAAATGGCCGCAGAGTGAACAAATTTAACTTCTCGTAATCTCAGTACTAATACCTCATTTTATTGTGTCATTTCTAACAAAAAAGTGCATTTTAAAAATTATTATAATATCATGTTTTACCAAATCAAAAAAACAGAATAACAACTGTTTAGTATGGATCATTCTGGGACACTAAAATTAATAACCTGTGATCGGTTTCTCATTCTTTTTGTCCTTGGTCTTGTGTCGAACATCACAAACGCACAAACAAACAACAACCACATCAACAATGCAGTTTACTACGTTAAGGCCGTCAAGCGCCGATTTTCCAAAGCTTGCAATACGTAGCAAGCTAGGTCCCCCTAAAGAGATTGACATCAAGTCCGAGGTAGTAGTTGACGAGAAGGTAACTAGGCGCACTGAGGAGTACATCGACGAGCAGACAGGCGAGCGTCGCGTAAGAACTGTCGAATACGTCGAGAAGCTGATTGAGCGCGAGGTACCTTTGAGACAATGCTGATGATCGCAACAAATCTCTCTTGTATCAATTATGATTCCGCATAGTTTCTCAATCACCGTATTTGGTTTTTTTTTATTTGATCGTTCGTGTACATATACATCGTACACTTTACACGCAATCGTTGCCAAAGCTTCGTTTTTCAATCACCATTAGCACTACAAACTTGACTCTGTGTGATTAACTTTTGTAGAAAGCATTGGCGAATTCAATGCAAATATTAATGTTTAGTGTGTCGTCTTTAGTTGCCAAGCTTTAATTTTTTTTAAAACCGCGCTATTTAAAAAAGCATGCTCTGTCAGAAAATTGATATACTACAGTTTTACCATTTTGATGTCTCTTACTTTAAATTTTCCAATAACTGTAATTATGTATTATTAAATAATAAAATAATTTGAGAATTCTGTCAGAGCTCTTTGCACAAATAAAACTGCCATACTTTTATTGTACATATTTATCTGTGTGTGTTTTCCTCTCAATTCGAAACGTTTTAAATGCAAAAAGATTACAGCTATAATACCGTCAAGCATTACACAAAGCAGATTTCAAGCCACGTTAACACTTTAGAAAATGAAAAAGATCACTCTGCACGTAATCTAACTTTTTTATAAAGTTTAAAAAATCTATATTTCTAACATGGTGTTTGTATTTTTTAAGTTTCTAACTACAACTTTTACTCTTTATTACAAGCTTCCAAAACTTTCGCCTGGAATGCAAGCTACACTGCCTTGACAAAAATATTACATTTTCGGGAAGCACTGAACATTTCTTCTATCTGCTGTGGTACGGTGATGTTTTTCATAACTTGTGGAGTTATTCATTTTGGTAGTTTGTACACGTTGCTTCTTGAATCTTTTTCTCCAGTATTTTTGATTTTCAGCAACAATTATTTGATACATTTTGCTTCAATTTTGAAAACCTTGGTATCACTTATGATTCAAGATGATGAGAAAGTCAATCATTCATAACTTGGTTAATTAATTTTATATATTTTTTACATTATTTAAAGTAGTATAAAATAATACATAGTTTAATTTCTAAAACACTAACCTACTAACATTTTAATACATTTTATAATTATTACAAATATTTTTTTTACTTTTTGTTCAGTTCTGTTGCAAAATGAAGAAAAATATTTATTTTTGAGTAACAACTGTAAATTTTTAAAAATGACTGTTACAAGTAAAAGACTTTCAAATTATCTTCTTTTACATTTATAAAATATTAAAAAATTTTATCTAAAAAGGAGTTTTCCTATATTTTTGAATCTTAAATTCATAGTAGAATATATTCGAATTTTTAGAACGTCCTCAAAAGAATATCAAACTAATATTGAAATAATAAAAAAACTAGGTTGAGACTCTTCGCGAGAAGATCATTTCCCTGGAGCTAAGCAACCAAGACGAGGATCTAGAGGAGAGCATTACAGGCACCGGAGTAAGCGACGGCGAAAGCGAAAGTGAGGAACAGACAAGTTCAGCCATCGACACCCCGACAATCGAGAAGAGCGAGCACACTTTCGACGGCGTCAGCAGTCCAATAGAGCAAAGCACAGCCACCACGACGACGACGGCATCGGATACAACGGCGGACGATAACAGCACGACCAAGAACGACGAGGAGGAAGACGCATGCAATGCCAATAACGGCACGGCAACGAGCGCCAACAACAACAAGAGTAAAAAGAAGCGAAAGCGCTCGAAAAAGGGCCGCCACTGATGCAGCAGTCCTAGTATTACCTAAATACTCCGCTCGCCTCCCGACTCGGAGAGTATTTTTTTTTTTACCGACTCCTCTCGCTCCCAGCGAAGGGTTTATACATACGTCCGATATACATAGATACATAATCTAACATATGCGTGTGCGAGAATGTTGTGTCGACAAAGGAAGCTACTAACTAGATCCACTGTGCGGTAAAGCGTGTGCGTATGGTAATACCCTTTTTTATAATAAGAGTGCACACTTTCTATCCTGCCATTAAGTATTTACGATCTTAGCGCGTATTATTATAGTCTTTTAATGGAAAAAAATGAAAGGATTGTGGACGATCAGTAATAATTGTCAAATCAAAATGAAAGTATTTTCTACTCGACCCTTAAGTATACGTCAATATGTGATAAGTGCGAATCGGATGTAAACATTCCTTTTGTCTTCGGTGTCGCGCCCGTCTCAGACATATATTCATGTACGACTAGTTGGTCTGTTTATGTCATGACTCGATTCTTTTTCGTTTACTTTATTTTTTGACACTCATAAGTGTGCAGCAAAGTTTTATTTCTTAATTCAATCAACGTAGTACAATGTTTATGAGAAATAATAGGACAAATGAAAGATAAGATAGATGAAGATGTAAAGTTATTTTGCTATTGTTAGCTTGAGGGCTAAGGTGAGAAAGTCGCTTCAGAAAGCTTTGGCTTTTTCTACTATAAGCTTATTTTATTAATGTTATTTTATAACCTCGCGTTGCTGTCTTTTTATTCTTACACGTCTCTTTTTTTTTGCAAAATATTTTTATATGAAAATCATGGCAGGACTGCAAAATACTTTTATCTTTTAAAGTAAGACAATTCGGTACTACTTATTTGCAAAGTCATTAGTTAGGTAAACGAGAAACTTATGGTGTTACATTATGTGTTTTATTTCACATAATTGGCTAGAGAGAAAGAAATTGTAAATTATATTTTACAGTTGCGTAGTTAGTATATATGAAAAGGTTTTAATAAAATTATAAGTTTTTATGCGCATACTGTCACACGTTTTAGAGTATTTTATTTATTGTATTTTAATCATTAGAAAATCATCAATATGAGTTCGATTTTCTTCGATTAGATAAAAGGCATTGACAAAGCATTATTCGCATTTTACGATTTAAACAAAAAACTAAAATCTGTTATTTTTAGCTCAATATGGGACCAAGAGCTCAAATGAAACATCTTAATAAAAAATTTCATTCCTTTTTTCATTAAACAAAAAAAAATAACTGGAGTACTATTGTGCGCTTTTTGTTTGAATTAAAATTTTGATACCTTCAATACTTAATGTCATTTTATGCGCTTGCAATCATCCTTAGAGTATTAATTGATCTATACTCTTAAAAGGCAAGTTAAGAAGAGAATGAATAATTATGATGATTTTCTGAAGAAAAAACTTTAATAATTTAAGTGACGTTTGGCACGAAACAAGAATACATGAAATGTTTATCACCTAATCTGTCAACCGAATCTCAAGAAAGGACGAATGGCAGAGTTTTTATTTAATAAAATGAATTTTATATGTGAAAAACAAAATATTCTATCATGTTACTACAAAATGCGCAGATTCTTTTTATTTGCAGAGTTAAGATAATCTTTTTTTTTATAAAAATTGAATACATAATTATAAAAAATATCCTGATTTATATACGACAGTCTTGATGTGTGACTGATTCGCGAACGACGATGTAAGAATTTGTTGTTAAATTAGAAGTGTTTAAGTATTTTGAACGAAAAGCATATATTTATTACAAACAGCTGTATTCTTTATTAAGCAATATTTATACGTTTTGTAATTCTACACAATTGTAATTTGTAAGGAAAACCTTATGCAGATAAACGTACATTTATTTTAAAAGAGAAGGGCCTTGTTACTTTAAACACTGCTTTATAATAATTAGGTACACTTCAACATTTTTATTTATACAATTTTAATCACGTTTAACTTAAACATTAATTGACTTTATGATCATATTACACAGAATAATATGAACTAATTAAGTAAATTAGGATTTCTTTGGCGCAATTATTCCTTCTAGTTGAGTCTGAAAGAGAAATGTTATATTTATATACTATTATAAAAGAAATTAATTTAAGTAATACCTTTAATTGTTGATTTGTTTTTTTCAAAAACTGAATTTCCTCCATATGCTTTTTTTCCTCAGCCTCTCTTAATTCAGCAGCTCTTCGTTCAGCCTGGTCGAACTTCTGTCTTAATTCAGCCAAAACTTTTTCAAGTTCTGACTTTTGTATTTTCAATTCTTCGGCAGAAGCAATTAAATCTTCTTTACCTTGTTCAGCCTAAACAGTTTTTTATACTTTATTTACAGGCAGAATTCTTTAAGACTTCTAAAAAATAAAATATATTTACTTGTAAAGCCTTGCGCATTCCAAAAGCAATGCTGCTTTGATAAAGTGTTTGATAAGCAGCCATAGTCATTTGAATTTCATCTCTGATCCGAAGTAATAATAATCCGCGCTCTGCACAATTGATAGTAACCTGTCGTATAATTTCATCTGGAAATAATACATTTCAAAGTTAATAATTCATTTCTACAAATATTTTTCTAACAGATTTGTATTCTTTACCGAAACATTGGGTATACAATTCTCTTCGAACGGGGCAAATTCCAGTTTCTCTAGCTTGACGTTGCTGCAATTTTAAGTCTAATTGCTCTTGCAAATTGATGACATCCAAACGTGTGGCAGGTGTACTTGATATCTTAAAATTATGGTAAGAATAATTCGCTCAAAGAAATTAATTTAATTATGAATAATACCTGTTGTTTCCAGCTTTGCCCATCTTGTTCCCATTCTCTTGGTGGCAATACACTATTTAATATTTCTACAGTTTCTTTTTTAACATCGATATTAGCAGCAGCAGTTTGTATTTTACAAGCTGAACTGCTAAGTTTAGTTGAGGATGCTTCTTTTTCCTTGTGAAATCAGATTAAAATTATAAGACTGCTTATTTGATAATGTGCCCATTGAATGAACAAGTACCTTTTCTGTCCTTGTAAGAACTATCATTGGATTTTCGTATTTTACTAAGGTATCCATTGAAGGAATCATTTTTTCTGGCATTGCTGCAGCCATGATGATAATTTATTTGCAATAAAATGTTAAAAAATTAAGAAAAATATAACGTATAAAAAAGTATTTGAAACGTGTTCACTGTTATGCCCTTATTGTTACATTTAAAACGTGGAGAAAACAAACTTGTGTTGCTAAGGTAATATTGATATAACTTACTACAACTGTATATTCATTTATTCCTAAATATTAATAGTACTAAAAAATGATTAAAATATTTATTTTTATATTTTATTATGAGTTAAGAAAATAAATTTAATTAAATACTAAAAATCATTTTTTTTCAATATTTGATTTTTGTAGTTCAAAATATATCGCTTGTTTTAAAATTTTTTATAAATATTTTAAAGCATTTATTTTCAACTAGTTTAAAGTTTCATTGGAATCTGTAATGTTCAAACTGATATGTAAATAAAATAAAAACAACAAAACGTTTTCGGAAAAATACATTTATTCATAAAAAGTAAGTTATTCAATATTTATAAAAGAATATATTTATCACAAATTATTGTTCATTGTTCACAGAAAACAGTTAATATAAATTGTCAAAGTAAAAAAAATTGTCACTTATAAAACTATAAAACTTACAATACTTGTCAGTAACAATTTGAATTTATAGTTTACTTGATAAACTATATAAAATATTATAAAAATTTTAATTTACAAGTTTATAGACATTGGTTTGATTGCAAAATTTTATAATTCCACATGTTTTTCCATAATTTTGGCTTCAATATCTTTATGTAGTTTTTCAACATTTCTAGCATGTTTTTTAATGTTTGTATCACTTGTGGCATTGGGATTATAATCTTTTCCTTTTCTAACTGCTTCTAGAGCTGCTTCAGTATGAAGATGTCGAAGTTTCAACAACCTTTTCTCATAATGTAACAGTTCTTCCTACATAAAAATTAAAATTATATGTTTTAATATGTTTTAATGTTTAAGATCTCAATTTACATATAATTTTACCTTTAATGAAGCCAATTCATCTTTTGAAAATTTTGCATCTAGAGCTAGTTTCCAAAGACCTTGTACTTTGGGATCTACAAATTCCTTATGCTTTGGACCTTGTGCTGTGACACCTTCTAAGTGATCATATCCACTTCTAACATCCAAATGTTTTTCCCTAAACAACAATACATTAATTTAATATGTTTTTATGCTTACTGAATCATTACCAAATTTCATTTATTTTTACTTAAGTAAATTAGCCTTAGATAAATAGTCCTTTTTCTTTCCTGGAACATCATTAGTTATTTCATTTTCTTCCTTTTCTATAGTGTTCCAACTTTCTGGCTTCTCATGTAGACTGTCTGTTCAGTAAAATAAAATGCTAATTATTATACATACTTTGATATTTTAATTTGTAAATTTAATACATAATTAAAAATGAGCTTACTTTCATGTTTTTCTGGATCTCCAGCTTCAATTTCTGTCAATAAACTCATATATTCGTCAATTTTATCTTGATGATGAGAAAATTCTTCTTTTAAAGCTTCTAATTCTTCATCTAATAATTACAGTAAACAAACTTCTAAAATTTATTAATATTTAGATTCAAAATTATAGTTATAAAAATAACTTACGTGAGAATCCACCTCTTTCTGCTTTAGCCCACAATTTGTTCAATCTTTTATCTCTAAAAACTTCTTTAGCTATGTAATTACTACCATCTTTGAAAGGTTTTGGTTTTTTTAAAAGATTAGGATCTGTGACTTCTTCAAAATGTTCTAACAAGTCGTAAGTACTCATAATACCTGTAATAAAACAAATGTATTTTGATCAAATTAATAAAACTAATAAATGATAATAAATGATTTTTATAAAAATAATAATTATAATTACCAATAAGCTTTTTTCTCAATCTTGCTTCTTCTAAACCAGTTTCATCTTTTCCACTTGATTTCATATGTTTATAAGTTATCTCTTCTTTGTCCTGAATCTTTAAATCGCTGAATAATGATTGAAGTTTAGGATCTGTCAATCGCTAAATAAAACATTATAATAATATTCCAGATTTAATTATCTCGATAAAAAATAAACATTTTTATTTTTAAAAAATAACTTACATGCTTTGCTTTGGTCCAAACTAAATTTAACTTGTGCATACGAAAAGGCTTGTCAAGTTCTCTCAAACCTTTTATATCCAGATTTGGTGAGAAATCCGTTTTGGGTTTTTTTTGAGGCTTGTTTGCTTTTTCTGAATATTTATTTACTCCTTCTGAACATTGTATTAATGCTAAACTTAAAATTACTATAAAAAAACTAGTCCTTTTTACAGAAATCATAATTACAACTTCCTTTATAATCAGATCTTCAAATACTAGCCGCACTCACGCCGTCACGAGTACAAAAATTTCCTGCTTCGTTGTCAGTTTTGATGCGCTGTATGCGTTCGGAATCTGGATTCTTTTTATATACATGCATTGCTTTACTACACGTGTACGTGCATAGATTTTGATTTAGGAAGTTTTGTCGGTAAAACAGGGAGATTTTGTACAGTTAACATATATCGACAGAGTGTTCGAACAAGATTACCCAGAGCTCTCTGCGTTTTATTTACATCGGCTTGTGTTTACGAACGTGTTTGCAATAATTTTATTTAGAAATGTTTATTAAGAAATCCTAAATGAAGAAATTAGGATAAAAAAGTAGGTTCGAATTTAGCAAAGAAAACTTTTAAAGTAATCAAAAAATGGATGCTCTTCGAGGTTATGGAAGTAGTGATGACAATAACACAGATGATGAAAACAATGTTGTAAAAGATGAAAAACCAAATGTGGAAGTAAAAACTGAAGAAGCACCAAAAACTGATGTTGCTTCCTCAAATGATATTGCTACGAAAGATAATATCACTCAGAAAATTGATGATAGTGAAGAGTTACTTCCTCCAGTAAAATTATCTACCAGTTTAGTTTTAAAAGTTTCTGCAGCTCCAGAAGTAGTAGCAACTGTAAGTCATAATTCAGTTTCAATACAGTTCTTTATGTATCATTTTCATAGTTTAATTGCTTGCATCTTCGACTTTCAGGGTACAGAATTATGTGTGCAACATGTTGATTCTACAACAAAAGAATTATGCTTTAATCCAAAATTTCATGAACTTTTTGCTCCTGAATTAGGACCAGAAAATCCTTTTAAAACTCAACAACAAAGAGCTGCTAAAAATACTTTATCCGGTTATGTAGAAAAAGCCCACATTAGTGAATTTCAATTTGAAAATCAAAGAAGAACATTTCAGAGTTATGGTAATATGATTTTTATTTAATTAATTTTTTAATAACTTGAAAAGTTTAGTACGTAATGTATTTTTTGTAATGTTTAAAGGTTACGCTCTGGATCCTACTGTGGATGGTAGTGCAGAGGAAGGCAAAATTTTGATAGGAGCAGTAGAAGCAGCTGAAGAGTCAGGGGGTAAAACTGTTTTTGAAAGCACACCTGTAAGACCAGCCGATAAAAGAAAAAGAAATAGAAACGATAATCCAGCAGATATTGAAGGTTTTCTTGGACCCTGGGGTGGTTTTGTTGATGAAAGACGGGTTATTAAACCTAGTGATGAAGAAGCTGCAGAACTGGAGGAAATTTTGGCTAAAAGAAATAAGAGAGGGAAACAAACTGATGATAAGCCCATTGAAGAAAAGACTGTCTTGCATAGTAAATCTTGTTTTATTATTATTATAAATATATTTATTGAATTTAATTATACAACCAAACTTTCTTGCTTTACAGTTAAAGACAGTGTTGACTACCAAGGAAGATCTTTTCTTCACGCTCCTCAAGATGTTGGAGTTAATTTGAGATCGGATTCTCCACCAGAAAAATGTTTCCTGCCAAAATCCCAAATTCACACATGGGAGGGTCATACAAAAGGAATTTCTCAAATCAGATGGTTTCCTGTTACAGCACATCTTTTATTATCATGTAGTATGGATTGTAGAGTAAAGGTAATATATACTACATATAAATATATTAATCGAATTTTAATTTTTAAATAATTTATTTAATTGCAACATTTTGCAGTTATGGGAAGTGTATAAAGAAAGAAGATGTGTAAGAACATATTATGGTCATCGGCAGGCTGTCAGAGATGTTAGTTTTGACAATGATGGCAAAAGATTTTTATCTGCTGGTTATGATCGTTTTGTTAAATTGTGGGATACTGAAACTGGGGCCTGCTTAAATCGTTTCACTAGTCGCAAAGTTCCTTATTGTGCTAAATTTAATCCTGATCCTGAAAAACAACATCTTTTTGTTGCTGGGACCAGTGATAAGAAAATCATTTGTGTAAGTATCTATTTAATTTTTATAGTTAATAATATCTAATAATAACAATTGTTTTCAAAATTTTAGTGGGATACAAGATCTGGAGAAATAATTCAAGAATACGACAGACATTTAGGTGCTGTTAATACTATTACATTTGTTGACGAAAACAGAAGGTTTGTAACAACCTCTGATGACAAAAGTTTACGAGTTTGGGAATGGTAAATATTTATTTTTTATGTGATTTATTTGCATTAAATATCTTTAGTCTCTAATTTAATTATTTTTCTTTTAAAAGGGATATTCCAGTTGATATGAAGTACATTGCTGATCCAACTATGCATTCCATGCCAGCTGTCACTCCATCACCTAATCAAAAATGGTTGGCGTGTCAAAGTATGGACAACAAAATTGTTATATTTTCAGCTCTTAATAGGTTTAAAATGAATCGCAAGAAAACGTTTACTGGGCACATGGTTGCTGGTTATGCATGTGGTTTGGACTTTTCTCCCGATATGAGGTTTGTTTTTAAAAATTGTGTAGGAAAATTTAAAAATGCACTTGAAGGTAAAAATGTAAGCTTTAATATATTGTTTATTTTTACAGTTATCTTGTTTCGGGAGATGCAGACGGTAAATGCTACATTTGGGACTGGAAAACTACAAAACTCTATAAAAAGTGGAAAGCACACGATGGTGTCTGTATTTCGACACTGTGGCATCCTCATGAACCATCTCGACTTGCTACTGCAGGTTGGGATGGAAAAATTAAATACTGGGATTAAGAGTCTGTATAAAAGAGAATAATTTTAAGATGAAATAAAAAATATTTATATTTTGACAAGAATCTTCGATATTTTTATTTAAAAGCGTTTAGTTTCTTCGTTCTTTAATTAAAATGTAAGTTAAAATTAGTAGATGTAAGATTTTAAGTAATGGAAAATTAAAATAATATTTTGATTTTTAACGACAATCATTTATAAAAATTAAATTATTGTTGTAATATATTGAAAATTATAGTTTGATAATATGTCAGCAAAGTGTGTAAGAATGTATAAAAGCGTTGTTAATAAAAACTATATTTGATTAACTTTCTTTCTATACTATCCTATTAATTTTTTAATTCTTTTAGTTAAATAAGATCGTAAATAACAAACATCAAAAAAGAGTCGAATTCTTAGTTATATCTTTTATTTACAAGAATCATAATATATAATTAAATATTTTTATATATTCAAGATGGCAAAACGGTTTCTATATTTCTCTAGTAATTTGTAAAGTGTTTGTCACAGTATTATTTAACATACAACCAGTAATCATTCTCACGTACACACGAAGTACACGCACATTAGTTCGGAAAGTTTAAAGAAACGCTGTAAAATGACGATGTAATTATAAAACGTACCAACAGATTCGCATTTGTCTCCGCATTAATTTTCATACAATTGCACTTCTCTTTTTCAATTTGTCCGGCCAATGAATAGTTCTATAGAAAGTATGACACAGGAGCTTGTTTAACAAACTGTTCTGCTAATAAAAATCAATTCAAGTATTTTTGTCAAAATTTCAAATCAAAGTTAAAATTTAAAACAAATGTAAAATACAGTGAGCTATAAATTACAAAATATAAATTACACGGGCCCACAAAAAAGATGTACTCTTAATTTATGTTTGGAATTCTTATTTTAGCATTGCAATTATTATTGGCACTATACAATGACATACACAGATAAAATCTTTAACAATTAATTTTTTACTTTGAAAATAAGTATATCTAAAAAAGATAATTAGTTAAAGATCAAGATATCTGAAAATCGTAATGCGAAGGACTAAAACTAAAGCGACATTCGTGTTGAACAGTCCAGATATTTATATAAATACGATAATCCAGTCTATATTGCGCAGACCATTTTTTGTCTTTTGTGGGCCTACGTTATTAAATAACAAATAAACACAATAACATTGATAATAATTCTACGCTATGTGCAAAATATATATTTGTACTTCTTCATTTGTAGTAAAACCAAGGTGACTCGTCACAGCTGCGTAGGAATCCGATTACGAAGATAAGCTAATACTTCCTCAGTTCCTTTCATCAAAGTAGCTTGTCTGGGTTGCTTAAAGCAATTCCCGCTCAAAGATAGATTCCTGAAAAGTTTTGCATTCAAATAATTAGTGTCCTATTTATCTCAATGTATTTTCTTTCATTCGTGGTTAATGCAACACACCTACACTACGTTCTCTTAAAAGCTAGTTCTGAAAAGTCACTTTCGCACAGTGCAATAAATGATTTATCTTTTTTTTTTTGCATATTATGGCTTTTCAAACGTGATTAAGATCGATAGGTGCTTGTGGGTGAAAAAGTTAAGGCGCACACAATTTTCTTACCTCTGCTTATTGAACGGCCATGCTCTTGAGCTACTTTTCGAGATTATCAGTAAATGCAGAAGCAAATGTTTTTTCTTTTGTGATTTCATGGAAAGTGCTTATGCGATTTTTAAACTCAGGGTGGGACTATATGAAAAATAATAAATGCGTAAAGAGACAATTCTGTAACAAACTCAATTCTCGTAAAAATAAATAAAAATTCAAATGAAATGGCAGAGTAAATAAATTTAGAAACGTGAATAAATCGTATATGCGAAACATAAATTTGTGAAATATGACAAGATGCAAAAGCACAAGTTTACTTTGAACGATCATTGTTAAAGAGCGTATTTATTACGCAACGAGAGTTAAACTATATAAGAAATTTGATAAGAGCTCAGTCGCGTAAGATATTAATAGTCACCTCAGATTTCTCAAGTTTCCCAGTTCCGGTGGAACGTGTCCAATATTATTGTTAGATAGGTCTAGATTCGCGAGTCGCTTGAGATTGCTTAACGCTGGCACATTGATGCACGACATCTTATTGTCGTTCGCTAGTAAGATCTCCAAATTCGGAATCTCGTATATACACTCGGGCAGCTCCTCGAACCTGCGGAATTTGCAGTCTCTCGTTAGCGATACATACGTTACACAGCCTCGTATTTCAATTAGGCGCACTCGACGCTCGTCTGGCCTTACTTGTTGAAGGAAATGTTTATTTCGATCAAGAACTGCAGGGAGCTGACGCTGGCGGGCAGGGAAGTCAGCAGGTTTTTGCTGAGGTCCAAGTAACGCAGCCTGACGAGACTTTCTCCGAGCCAGTCCGGCAGCTCGGTGAGCAGATTGTAGGAGAGCTTGAGGTCGGTGGTCGTGGTCACTTTCGACATGGCCCCCGTGAGGTCTTGGAGTTTGTTCCTGCTCAGGTCGACGCAGGTCACCTCGGCTTCTTTGGCGTTCTCGAAGACCTCGTCCGGGACCTCGGCGAGGTTTTGACCGACCAGGCTCAGGAGTTTCGCGTTTCTCATCGTGTATCTGCCGATGAATGGATATGATAAATTAAATGAAAAACTTCCTCGTTAACGGGCACGCGTATACACGCTAATTAAATTTGCATATAAAGACCGCAAATAAAGCTCACTTGTCGGGATAGCTATTGGCACTGCAGACCCTCAAAGGCGAATTGGTCGTCTCCATGTTCGTGGGATTGATGCTCTGCCTGAGGTGCTTCATGATGCGCGGCGTGCCGCACCGGACAATGTCATTGCGCACGTTCCTCACTCTGTTGCCGTCGATTACAAAATTCTGCAGATTCGGCATCACGCCCACGCAGCTCGGGATCCTACGGCGGAAAGGTGAAATTTGCATTAACTCCCTGCGGGCCTCTTACGCAGTCCGGCGGTAATTACCGGCCCATTGTTCGGGCGCTTACTCGGAAATATTGTTGTAAGACAAGTCCAGCTGCTCGACGTTTATCAGCTGGATGATCTCGTCGGGTATCGCCTCGATCTCGTTGTTGTTCAGGTTCAGGATCTTCAGCTGGCCGAGGCTCTCCAGGCAGGCGACGTCAATCTCGTTGATGGTGTTGTGGGAGAGGTTGAGCTCGTGCAGGGACGTGCAGCCGGTGACGTCCGGGAAGCTCGACAGGTTGTTCATGTGGAAGTCGAGGCGCTCGATTTTACGCAGCTCGCCGAGCGGATGAATAATCTCGAGCCGATTGTTGCTCACGTCGAGCTTTTTTAGAGCTGTAATTCGATTACCGCGGCGTTAGCGGTATATAGTTTGTTGTCATTTTTATTTATAGCCACGTTAAGAGCAACTATTATTCCGTTGAGAATTGACTTAAATAATGGCTTTGGCGAGTGAGATTAAATCTGATTATGCGTTCAATAAAAAAAAAAAATTTAAGAATAATTGGCTTTTTTCGCTAAACAAAGAATTAATTTTTCAGCAAAAAGATAAAATTTCTTAATTACTATCTTAACGTAATTTGCAATGATTCATTCAGACGTACCTCTCATGCTCATCACATCCGGTGGAAGTTCTTTTAACTTATTGTGATTTAAATCTAATGCGATTAAACGAACCAAATATCCTAGTCCAGGGGGTAAAGTCGTCAACTCATTGGACGATAGATTCTAAAAAGCAATTCATCCGGTAAATTTAATTATCAACTGATCCAGTTTAACACGATCAGTTAACGCTAAGCCCCGACTCTCACCAAATACTCGAGCATCACCAAGTCACCGATCGCGGGACTCAATTCCTTGATGAAATTGCTCTTCAGATCCAGGCATCGCAACTCGTTGAGATTGAAAAACTTGTCCGGCAGGTTTCGCAATTTGTTCGACGATAAATTCAATTTCCTCAGCTTGGTTAAGGATCCTATTTCCTCAGGTAACGTGTCCAATAAATTGTCGTGTAACTGTTGCAAACAAATTCGCAGTTAATACAATCGGGATAAACCGAACTTTACAAAGGCTTTTCATATAAAGCAAAGAGAAACGACTTACATCTAAATTGACTAGATCCGCGAGATACTTTACATCTTCGCTCAATTTCGGCAAGCTGTTGGAGCTTAAATCCAAAGACTTGAGCGGCTCGTACTCCCACCATTTGTTCTGGTTGTCGGAATTGCGGAGGTCGACTTGCAATTCCCTCAGCTCTTCCTCGGTGAGCTCGTTTATCGTCCACACTCGGTCGGGCACTGAAAGTTTCAAAATAATATCGTTTTAACAAACTTTTTATATACCTTCTGCGTGTAACAGTTTTTTTTACAAGAATTACGCGCGATATGTAAATTCGGCGAGCTTCGATAAAATAAGGCAAAAATTCAATTGACATAATCCAATTACAAAAAAGCGCCGACCCCCTCCGCGAAGCGTGTGCAACTTGGTCTCGTTTCATTTCTCATTTCCTTTATGGAAACTTGCTCGCTGACGCTTGACCGGGATAGTATCGATGTTAAGTAAGAGTCTTTACATGTTCCCGGCAACGAGGCTCGCAGCTCGGTTTTATGGCGATCTCGTTCGATAAACCTGATAATTATATCTTTATTGATTTTCACGCTAAATGGTATTATAGGGCACTCTCGTTATCTAATAGAATATAGTGTACAGCATTTTTTTGTTTTTTTGTTTTGTGAACCATTTCTTCAAAGAGTTTTGGCTTCAATGAAGCAGATAAATGGCCGCAGCCGAGGTTTTGCTATCAGCGGTGCTGTTTTAAAGCCAAAAAAGTAAAGTGACATATGTATACATAACAAGTGATCCCAAGCGATGCGTATCTAATTATAGTTTTGCCCGCGACGTACGTCAAAGCAAAACGGAAAAAAAAAACAAAAAAGCGCGAACCTTGGTAGAATTTTTAATTACCAATGTCCCAACGAAGCTCTGTCCAGATGCTTTCTGGCTTGTAGCCCAATCATAATATTAGCGTTCGAAATATCTTTAACGACGATGGGTTTCCCAATTTTTCAAGGAACGTCTCTATTTTCCGTCAAAAAACTTAATCTTTTTATTTACGCGAGCTTTTACAAACCGCCTACCGAACACACCTGTTGTCGACTGAAATCGATTCTAAAATTAGAATATCGCTTTCGATTCAGCACTCTAGAAAATTATTAAATCGAGCTCGATCCCTCACAATCGATTAACCCATTAAACTATATACGAGAGGCACGCAAGTTTTTCGCAACTCCACCTCCATTCGCCACCGCGGCGCAGCGCGTGTTTACGTTTCTCCGCCCACACCTTCCGAATCCGCGAAAATCAAATCACTGAAAAATAATCCTAACGAAATAAAGCACCTGGTTCCACACGTGACGCTCGAAAACCGAAAAGCATAACTGCTCCTTCGCACGGAAATCGCGCGCGGCGGCACGAAAAAGCCGCGGCCGACAACAAAAAAAAAGAAGCCAAAGGGTGGTACGGAGAGTAAGAGAAATCACCTGAGGACAGTCCCCTGGACGTCAGGCAGAGCTTGCCGGTCTTCCTGGCCTGAACGACAATGTCCAAGGACAGCTCGGAGTTGTCGTCATTTTTCGTGCGAACCCTGAACACGGATAGATTATTGATTTTCCTTTTGCTGGCCGACTTCATCTTTCGCTCGGCATCTTCCGCGTGTTGTGCTCCCCTTCGACCAGCTATCTCTCTCTCTGTCTCTCTCTCTCTTTCCCTCCTTGCTTTTTATGCGCGAACACGCGAACACCCCGCGCGCCTGGTCGCGCTGCGGCGACGACGAGCGTTTGTATTCACCTCTAAAAAGGCCAAGGCGTCTCTCTCACCTTCCTAGCCGGCCTCGACCTTTCGAGACAGCCATGTATCTAAAATATACGCACTCGCGCGGAGCTTTATTTTATCCACGGTGGGCCGACGCAGAAAGCTCTCTCTCTCTCTACCTTTTGACAGTTATCGGCCAACGAAAAGGAGGACGCGCTTCGGGCGTTTGCGCGCGCGCGCGCGTCTCGTTCGCGGGGTCTGCGCGGAAAAGCAGGCGGGCGCCTACTGCTCCGCTCGCGCTCTCGCAGTTATGTCACGGGGAGATAACGCGCATGTGCGGATCGGCGCGCGGCGCACTTTTGTGTCTCTCTCTCTCTTGCCATTACGCGCAATTGCTGCTACTTAGGCCGCGAGAGCCCCCACCTCTGCCGCGTATGTATATACACCGAGAGCGAGGGGGTACGTGCGACGGGCCGAGCCCCTTATATCGCTCTCGAGCGAGGTTCTGGGGACAGTGCGTTGGGAAAAGGATCTGATGAATTTTAAAGGAAGGCTTTCCCGCGGCTAGACTTTTTTTTAGTACATCGAGCTCTGCAGCCGGGGAGAGGAGGGCGTTTCGAAATCGAGGGCGAATTCTTTTCGGAAAGTGGGAAACGACTGGGTTTTGGAAAGACGTTTTGCTTTTACCTTTTAGAAATTAAATTAATTGATCTTGCTTTTTTACGCTGAAGGTAGATTGTTCTTGCATTGCCGGTCGTAAAAACGATATTGGTCGTTGATGACGTAAAACATTGTCGATTTTTACTGTTTAATTAAGAGTACATGTATAAGAGGAGATTATCGAGGCGGAAGTATATTTACAAAGAATCAAGGCTTCCTTATATCCGCGATTAAAAATTAACGAAGCATAAAAAAATTGACGAGATGGGGTATTGCTTACAATCAATTTCTTTCATACATACTAGGTATGTATAAGCTTAAAATAATTGCTGAGTCAAAGTTCATTAACACTTTCACTTTCTTTCAGTGCAATTAGTCTCGCAAGTCGTCACATAAATTTCTTTAAGCGCCAATCATATTTTCAAAGGCTATAAATTTGAATTATAATTGCGTCTACTATTATAATAACAGAATACATTGTTTTTAAAGCAAACTTATTTAAAGAATACAAACTTTGTAGGTAAACTAGCAACCCAGACGGCAAAACTTTTCCAAATGAATTCTTTTTAAGCAGAAATTGCTTAAAAAGAATTCATTTGGGATAGTTTTGCCGTCTGGGCAAGTTATTAGAAAGTGTTTCCTGCAATTTTCTGCTGAAAACTATGCAGAAAACTGCACTAATAAAGATAACAACTGCCTTTATGTAACCAGTATTCTTTTAAAAAATTGCTCACGTCTTCCTCGAACGTTTTTCTCTTGAAAACAATGCGTTTGATACAATAGGAAATATTAACTTGGTAAAAATTTGTTTATATTTCCATTTATTTGTCGAAAATAATTTTAATAAATTATAAAAAAAAAAATTCCATTCACGAATATTTATAAATATTCATATCAATGTTTTTAAACGTAAGTCGTTTTAAAAAACTGTTGTAATACACGTACAAAACGAATTCTGCGGGAACTATCGGCGCAAAAAAGGCTTTCCGACGAAAAAGTCGGAATAATTGTCGTGTGTATGGTACACGCCCTCATTGCAGTACGTCGAGAATACTTAATGTAGGCGCGCTTGGTTTTTCAATAGCAGATGTGCGCGTATATGTGCGGCTATATAAAGAGCTTTTAGCAAGTCCCCTTTTGCATCTACCCATTTCGTGCTGCCATTTAAACGTCCGATTCGGAATAAAGAATTTCCGCTTTGAGCCCGTTTATTATTTGGTTTTGGGTGATTAGAAATTCGTCAATTTGAGTTCATTGTTATTTTAATTTATTTATCTTTTTAATTTATAAATGTATACATTCTAAAAAATTATTTCGAAAATTTACGCTTATTTTAAAGTAATCTCATATTGTATTTAGTATCATATTTTTATTTATAGTTCAGTACAAGGTACAGATACTAATAATAATAATATTAATAAATTATCGATATAAATATCTCTAAATATTTTAATTTACATTTATGTAAGTGTATATAACAAATAAAATTTTCATTTGAAGTTGTAGTTTTAAACAAATAAGTGAATTTTTTTTTAAACTATTTTTTTTCTACCACGATATCTTTGTTATTTTTTAAAATAACTTAATTATATTGTATGCTATTCAAAAATAATATCTTCCCCAATGGAAATAAAAAATGTATGAAAGAGGTACGAAAACGTACGAAAACATACGAAAATGTAAGAATATGTTTTTAAATTTTTTTATACATTTGCATACGTTTCCGTACGTTTTTCTACATTTTTTATTTCCATTGGGGTTTATAGAATTATTGTATTAGATAATAAGTAAATTAATACATTTAGAAAATGTAAAACCTCAGGTGACGATCTGCCGGTACTGCTGATAGTAAGGAGTAGGAGACTGATGCTAGAATTACTAGAAATAATGTCTATTTGCGGTTATTGAATTGTGAATTGATCTTTTACCCGCTGAATAAAAAATGCACTCGGTAGAGCGATTTTAAGCAAGGAAGATTACAATTCCGTAACGGCTGGCGCAACTGTAGCTGTAGTCACGTGATAGACTGGTAGATACTTTTTTCCTTCTGCATCTTTTCTTACCAACTTAACAGGCAGTTCGTACCTATATACAGTTTGCTTCCTTTATTTATTATTTCGTTGAAAATGCGCTTGTTTAGTCCCAACACTGTTGTCGACCACTCAACGTCAGTGCCGGGCAATTTTATTTATTAAAGAATTATTTTAATAAATAAGTTTTGAAACTCAAATAAAATGCCGTACGCCAATCAACCTACCGTACACATTTCCGAGCTCACAGAAGAAAGTATCAAGTTTCAAATTGAAGATACCGATTTGAGGTAACCTATTTTGACACTTGCCAATGTTTACTAATGAAAATATTTTTATTATTAATATTTAGCAATACCAGTTTACTCATTATTATTGAAAATTAAACTGTTTTTAAAACAATTTATTTCTTTTTAGTGTCGCAAATAGTATGAGGAGGGTTTTTATAGCTGAAACTCCAACAATGGCAATCGATTGGGTACAAATAGAAGCTAATTCAACAGTACTTAGTGATGAATTTTTAGCCCATAGGATAGGAATGATTCCATTAATTAGTGACGATGTTTGTAACTTATATTATTGTTTTAAAGTTTATATAAATAAAAGTTAAACTTAAACTTAAACTTAAAAAATTAAACTTTATATTGTAGGTAGTTGATAGAATTCAATACACAAGAGATTGTCAATGTATGGACTTTTGCCCAGAGTGTTGTGTTGAATTTACTTTAGACGTTAAATGTACAGATGAACAAACAAGGCATGTAACTACAGCTGATTTGAAGTCGAGTGAGCACAGAGTAGTTCCAGTAACCTCAAGGCATAGAGAAGATGATGCTAATGAATATGGGGAAACAGATGGTATATTATTTAAAAATTAAACCATATAAGCAAAGAAAATTTTCAATAATTTTATTTTTTATTTCAGAAATTTTAATAGTAAAATTAAGAAAAGGACAAGAGTTAAAACTCAGAGCTTATGCTAAAAAAGGTTTTGGTAAAGAACACGCAAAATGGAATCCTACTGCAGGAGTGAGTTTCGAATATGATCCAGATAACTCTATGAGGCATACACTGTTTCCAAAACCTGATGAGTGGCCAAAGTCAGAATACACTGAATTAGAAGAAGATCAGTGTAAGTAGAATAGTAGTTTTTATTTGAATATGAATAAAATATATTTATTATTTTTAAAACTTCTAGATGAAGCTCCTTTCAATTGGGAAGCAAAGCCAAATAAATATTATTTTAATGTGGAAAGCAGTGGAGCCTTGAAACCAGAAAACATTGTCATGATGGGAGTTGCTGCATTAAAAAATAAACTATCAAATTTACAGACACAATTAAGTCACGAAGTCCAAAGTGATGCCCTTAGTATTCATCATTAATAAAAATTTGTTTTATGTTGAATTATACTTGCTCGAGGGACTATTGACCCTTGATTTTTATAAATAAATTTTTTCACGTAATACTCAACTATATGTTTATTAATATTTTTTAGACTATAAGTTTATAGACATATTTATTGAAGTAACGTTATCGCAATTCGTTAATTATTATTAGTAATTTAATTTTTCTTAGAAATTAGCTTTAAAAAATATTATTTTACTCAATTGAATTAGTTTCATATCTTTTAAACGTTTATCAGAAGACCTTATATTTACAAAAATATTTTTGTTTTCATGCTCTTTAAAAAGTATTTGAGATCAAAAAGAATATTTTATACAAATTATTTTGCCGATATATATTGTTTTAAAAATGTTAATTGTTCAAAAACACAATTGAGCATCGTCATAATTCATAAATTTAAAAATTAAATTGTTTAAAAGCAGCATTGTTCGGATGGCTCTGTTCCCGCTTTAGAATCCAATGAGGAATTCGGGAGAGGTCCGAATGAATGTTGTACGCAGTT
>JAWWEO010000036.1:9272668-9534841 GCA_035582975.1 Ormyrus labotus
CACGTTGATATTTTCAGAGTGTGCTTGGAATTAATTCCTCATAAGCACTTTACATTTTCAAAAATTTGGTTGTACTATGCACAATTCGAAATCAGACAGAAAAATCTAAGTGTTGCTAGGAAGACACTGGTAAGTAAAATAATTAGTACTTATTATAACTTAATTTAAATTCAACATTTTATTTAATTAAAATCTTATTAGGGTATGGCGCTTGGAATTTGTCCAAGAGATAAACTGTATCGGGGATATATAGAATTGGAAATAGAGCTCCGAGAATTTGATCGATGTAGAATTTTATATCAAAAGTTTCTCGAATTCGGACCAGAAAATTGTACTACCTGGATGAAATTTGCAGAATTAGAAGCGTTTTTAGGAGATGTAGAAAGAGCCAGAGGGATTTATGAATTAGCAATCAGTCAACCAAGGTAAAAAGAGATATTTTGTATACTACTAAATAAGTACGTAAATAATTGCGTATATTCACAATTTAATATTTATTTTAGACTTGACATGCCCGAAGTTATATGGAAATCTTATATAGATTTTGAAATCTCACAAGAAGAACCAGAAAGGGCAAGACAATTATATGAAAGACTACTTGAAAAGACAATGCATGTCAAGGTAACTTTAAGGAAAATTATTATTACTTTTCTCTTTAGTATTTAGTACGAGATGTTTATTAAATTTTGTTCATTTTTAATTTTTAGGTTTGGATAGCTTATGCTAAATTTGAAATGAGCAATACTGTAGCAGAAGAAGGTGTTAACAACATTGAATTAGCAAGACGAATTTATGAAAGAGGAAACGATTCACTAAAATCTCACGGAGACAAAGAAAGTAGAGCCTTACTTTTGGAAGCTTGGCGTGATTTTGAAAATGAATTTGGTGATCAAGAAAGTCGAGCCAAGATTATATCCAAAATGCCTCGCAGGACTAAAAAGAGAAGGCGAGTGGTAGCTGAAGATGGAGTGAGTATTAGTATTTTTTTAAAAAAACAATATTCTTGTATAAATAATTTCTGTTAAATATTTCGATATTTATTTAATTTTTATTTACAGACGGATGATGGTTGGGAAGAGGTATTTGAATTTATCTTTCCAGAAGATGAACAAAATCAACCAAGCCTTAAAATTCTTGCCCAAGCTCAGGCCTGGGCGAGACTCAAAGCTCAGAGAGAAGCCGAAGAAAAGGAACGGCAAAGGCAGACAGAAATGGCAGCTGCAGAACCACAACCAAGTACTTCTGGATTATGAAATTTGTACATATATATTTATAAAGTATTTTCCATTAGATAAAAGGCTGTTTTTTAAATTGTAACTAAACATTAATTTTACCATTTTGAAAGAGTATTATCTTAAGTTTTTATGCAT
This sequence comes from Ormyrus labotus, assembly GCA_035582975.1. Classification (NCBI taxonomy): domain Eukaryota; kingdom Metazoa; phylum Arthropoda; class Insecta; order Hymenoptera; family Ormyridae; genus Ormyrus; species Ormyrus labotus. Next base: position 9,274,039 of record JAWWEO010000036.1, read on the forward strand.
CATATTTATATTTTGTAGACTTTTCTCAACAAATAATTATAAAAATGTACAAATCTGTAAATATCAATTTTTATATTAATAAAAAAAATTGGTTGCTATAAATATCCATAACCAATTTAAATAAATTGTTAATATAAAAGAATTTCTTCATTTTGCTCCTTCACATAGTATGTCCAGAAGTTTTTTTGAAATTTTTTTTTTAATTTTATTATGATCAAAGTAAAGGATGCTTTTTAAATTTTTGAAATAAGTTCGATATTCAAGAAATATTAGTTATATAATTATTGCTTTTTTTTAATACGTATTGTTACTATATCAAATTTAATTTGATAAAAGTATATATTCGTTTTCAAGAGAATTGGCATACTAAGTATAATTTAATGAATAATTATCAATAAGTTTTATCCTTTATTTGTAAAATGGCAAAGAAAAACTATGTCTACGACTAACGTTTACAGTAATTCGTGCTTATACAGCTGAATGGTATTATGTAAATTGTATATTAGATAGTTATTAGTAGATGACTAAAACCCAATCAAATCTTTATTAAATTTTCACAATAGTTAAATTTAACCATTTTCTTGAATAAAGCCAACGATTTAACAATGAAATAGTTTTGGAAAATTTCATCGACGATGTTCTTTTGTACAAAATATTGTTATTCAAGTAAAAACCGTCGAAAGTGCAAGCGAGTTCTCAGCGCCTGATAGTAAATTTAAAAATAAAAAATTTTTTTCTGTATTTTCCTTACAAATAATTGTGTTGATATATTCAACAACCGAGTGTATTATGTATTTAAATCTTGATTTTTTGCTATTGATTCTTAAATCCATAAATTTTGAATTGCATACTAGACAATCTCAACTCCACATAAAAGTGGTTTTTAATGAACGATTAAACCAATTTTAGATAACAACTTAAAATTATTCTTAAAGTAAATTTTAATAGCACCGACAATAGAATAGTTTGCACGAATGTTTATAGAATAAATATCGATTGTTGATTATTTATTTAAATTAAAAAAGGGATTGCTTATGCGTTAAACGCATGAGGATGAGCTCAGGCCTCAGCTTGCATAAAAATTTTAACTCGTACAGTTTCCTCAATTTACTACTGTGGCGTTACTTGTCTACAGTCATGAACTGTGAGCGTAGACTTTTGTCAAACCAACCTGCGCACACTCTTTTATATATCCAAACCAAGCAAGCGAAACTTATGCCGTCGGCTATTTAATCGGTGATCTTATTTTATAATGGCAAATTTGTATAAGCGTTATATGAGATTATTGGATAAATGGCCAATCGATAACTCGAAGTCACCGTATGTATATTGTTAAATTTGTATGCACGATCAGCGTTTCTTCTAAACTTTTAAGAAGAGTTCCATTAGTGTCCTATTTGTAGGTTAGCAATTGCTTTATCATGTAAATATTTATTTTCACAATGTATTATTAAGTAATAAGTTATCTAAATATTTATTGTTATAGTAGGTAAAAGCTTAGTTAAATTTTATATTGTTGCATTTGTTGGTGTAATATTTACTTTATTAAAGAAAACGTTTTTTCCACAACATTCCATATTCCATTCCATACTTGTTGATGGAACTGGAAATACGTGAAACTCCATTATAAAAATTAAAATGACGCTAAATTCAAATTAAAATATTCTTTTTTCAATAATAGTAAAAATGTATATACTTTTTACAGGGATTTAGGTTTGTATCTACGTGAGCAAGCAAAAGTTATATTTGCAAAAGGTGAAAATACAAAAATAGAAGATAAGGCAAAGTGTGAAGAACAAATACAAAGTTTAGAAAGATTGGCCTCAAATTATTATGGTAATAAGTTTCCATGCAATTTTACAAAAACTTCTATAGGTTTAACAAAAGAAGAATGTAATGCAGTACTAACTCCAGAAATCCAAAAAATTTTGGCAGAAGAAAAATTAGGATTCTTTGCTTCATTTATGCAGAAAATAAAAAATACTTTGGCAAGATATTCAAGTTCTTCAAAGGAAGCTCAATAAATATTTTTACCATGAATTGTTTTAAAGTTTTAAGATTTTGTAAATATTTCATTAGGTTGCATAGCACTCAAAATGTTAATCATCAAAAACCTCATACACCAGTTATGATAGAAGAAACTGTAAAATATTTAAGATTGCAACCTGGAAACACAATAATAGATATGACTTTTGGTGCAGGTGGTCACTCTACAAAAATATTAGAAACTGTACCTGATGTTAAGATATTTGCACTTGATCGAGATGAAACTGCTTTAAAATATGCTAAAGCATTAGAAGAAAAGTATCCTGGCCAAGTAATACCATTACTTGGAAAATTTTCTGATTTACCTGAATTACTCAAAAAATACAAAATTAAACAAAATAGTATTGATGGCATGCTTTTTGATTTTGGTTGTTCATCGATGCAATTTGATACACCAGAAAGAGGTTTTATGATTTCCAAAAATGGACCCTTAGACATGCGAATGGATGGAAACAGGTGTCCAGATACACCAATGGCAGCTGATGTTCTTGCTAGAGCCGATGAAAGAGACCTATATCATATAATAAAGTACTATGGAGAAGAAAAAAGAGCAAGAAAAATTTCAAGAGCTATTATAGAGGCTAGATACACTTTTAGAAATTTAAAAACAACTAATGAATTAGCTAAATTTATAGAATCTTTATTTCCAACTGATCAAGGTACTGATCAGTTGGGCAGATTTCAACATTCTGCTACCAAAACTTTTCAAGCTTTAAGAATCTTTGTAAATAACGAATTGAATGAAATAAATCACGGGGTAGTGATTGCCGAGAAACTGTTGAAGATAAATGGAATCATGGTTACAATATCTTTCCATTCTTTGGAAGACACCATAGTTAAAAGGCACCTTTCTGGAAATGTTACAGATAGTGTCGCTAATCAATTACCTTTAAGATTCAGCGATTATAGTAAAGTTTGGGAAACTAAAGAAGATATTCTCCATTTAACAGAGTCCCCTTGGATAATGTTACACAAACACGTTTTAACACCTTCAAATGAAGAAATTTACGAGAACCCTCGAGCTCGATCGGCTAAGTTTCGAGCTATTGCTAAGATTAAATAAATTTAAGGGAAAGTAAAGAAAGTAAAAATACATTTGTAAATTAAAAGTTTTATCATATTACAACAATAGAAAATACAAAATTAATAAAAACTATGAAACTGTATAAAAATTCTGTAGTAAAGAATGTTTATGTAAATATATTTATAACATTTTAAATGCTTAAAGTGTAGGAATTTTTAAAACAATCCCTCAATCTCATCTGTCTCACTATTCCAGTCCAGATCATAAAAAAGTGGTCTCGTCGGTAAGCCCGGCATCATCATAATCTATAATTAATAAAGAATATTACTTTAAACATTGCAAACTTAACCGTAAATTTTTATTTTTTGAATGTCAATTAGTGTTCGCACGTACCTCTCCAACCATCGGTACAATAAATCCAGCGCCTACCGATACAAAAATGTCCGTAATATCTAATTTGAACCCTGTTGGCGCTCCTTTGATGTTGGCATCTCCAGTTAAAGAGTTTGACGTCTTCGCCATACAGAGTGGCAATTTGTCGTAACCCAATTTATTGTAAGTCTCGATTTTCGTTTTCACCTGCGGTCATAGAAATCAGTTTGGTTTACGATTTTTAGCAACGACGAAATTGAATGTTTTAAGTTGTTAAAGCAGTACTGTACCTTATCGGCCAGCACCACTTCTCCAGCACCATACATTTCCTTGGCGATCGTATTAATTTTCTCCTCGATACTTAAATTGAGATCATAAAGGAATTTGAAGTTGCTGGGTTTGGAGGCAGCTTTAACGACGGCATCGGCGAGCTCCACGGCTCCTTGACCGCCTTCGGCCCAGTGAGTGCAGACGACTGCATCGTCGGCGCCGCTCTCCACGGCAGCTTTTTTCACGAGCTCAAGCTCAGCTGCCGTGTCGCTTCTACAAAGAAGAATTAAGTCTTCAGAAAAAAATGACGTATTAATCTATACTGTACAAACTTGAACTTACGCGTGGGAGTTGATAGCCACGACTACAGGTACCCCAAATTTGGTGCCGTTGCTAATGTGTTTAATAAGGTTGGGCAGTCCCTTCTGCACGAGTTCCAAGTTTTCTTCGACGTACTCCTTCTTGAGCGGTGCTCCGGGAGTGACGGAGGGTCCGCCGCCGTGCATCTTGAGGGCGCGCACCGTGGTGACGAGGACGACTGCGTTGGGAACGAGGCCGGAGGTGCGGCACTTGATGTCGAAGAACTTCTCCATGCCGATGTCGGAGCCGAAGCCGGCCTCGGTGACGACCATACCGTCGGGCCCGACGAGCTTCAGGGCGATCGCGTCGGCGATTATCGACGAGCAGCCGTGGGCGATGTTGGCGAAGGGACCCGCGTGAACCAGGACCGGCGTGCCCTCGACGCTCTGCATCAGGGTGGGCTCGATTGCGTCCTTCAGGAGGACTGCCAATGCTCCGGTCATACCCTGAGAGAGACAATTATTCGATTTTAAACGAGTATTGGCCTAAGTCAATATTTTATCAGTTACATTTTTAGTTTCTAGTATTTCTTTATAGTAGCTTCGAGAAACGGAAATAAAACTATATCTCGCTCTATTTATCTGACTCAATTGCGCTTAGCACATAAGCACAGCGGCTCTCATGAACTTTTGTTTTCACGCGAGTAAACATCGCCTTATCAATCGGCTTCGATAACTGATGTACCCCCCAAGAAGAACGCGCACATGTTTATTGTACTATTAAGAATTAGTAAATTTCTCATCAGTTCAAGGAAAAATTCGATTTGTTAGAAATTTTAGCATTTCAATACGAATAACTACAGTAAACTTGCGGTAAATCAAAAAGTTCATCAAATTTATATTAATCTCCGCGTGCGCGACGCGAAAAGTAGACTTACGAAATCATCGACTGTGAGTGGCTCGTTCTGCTTGTTGAAGGCGACAACCACGTTGGCCAGGCGGTTCTTCATGTCCTCGACGTCCGTAGCGAGAGCCAGAACGGCCATGAACTCCGAGCCGACGGAGATTTTGAACGAGGTCTCGCGCGTGAGGCCCTTCTCCGTCGGGCTCTGGCCGACTGTGATTTTGCGAAGATAGCGGTCATTGATGTCGACGACTGGAATGAAACAGTTTTATTTTTAAAATTTTCTAATCCCCGAGGTTTTGGAAATATAACCAAGTTTTTATAAAAAATTTTTTGAAACACAAGAAAAATTGGATATTTTTAAATGTAATTCTATATATGTATTTTATAATTTTTAGTAAAATATAGTTAATCCTAAAAATTGATCGGCTCTATGCACATTTCTGTTTTCAAAAAATCAATAACAAAATTTATCATTCATATATCCAGAAAACATTATACCTCTGGTGAATGGAATATTCGTAGGGTCTACGTCCAGTCTAGCGAATCGCCTTTGTTCTTGCTCGGTTAAGCTGTTGGGGTCAGTCTTGTTGATTCCAAGTCTGTTCAGTCGCCTCAGTTGGATCTTCGAAAACTGCCTAACACCTTTGATCGACGGTACGAGCCTGTCGTACAATGCTTTGTCCGATTGCGTTTCCTCGTGGAAGTAGCGCGCGTCTATTTGCGCGGCCATGAGATTATTAGCGGCTGTCACCGCGTGAATGTCACCGGTCAGATGGAGATTAAACTCTTCCATCGGGATCACCTGAAAATGCATAGGTAATTCATTAATTTGACGCGACATTAAACTATTAAAATAATTCTTAAAATATTTATAAGGCTTTATAAACAATTTTATATATTAGAATCTCGTAATAAAATCACATTGAATTAAGTGAATGAGTTTGTATAAAAAATAGTACATTGTACAATAAGGGGAGAAAATGAGCTATTTCTAGCGAGTGCTGAAAATACTTCACCCGAGTCTGAAATAGCTTTTCTTCCCGTGTTACACACCGTGTTTTTGTCAACGAGGGCATGAAAAGCCCTCATTTGGTGCTAGAAAGTTGGATGATCGTGCATTTCAAATCGTACACAAAAATTGACAAAATAATTTAAAACGTAGAAAAAAAATAAAAAAAAAAAAAAATTTCAAAAATGTTAAAAATTCAAAGAAAGTGACGTTTTTCGCCGGTAAGTGCCGCTGCAGACGGGGAAAAATATCAAAATGATATTTTTTCCCTTAGGAGAAAAATTCGCTTGGACAAACAATTTTGACAAACGTTTGGAATGCTCGATTATCTACATTACTTAATTTCTAGTGTGAAATGAGGGCCATTTCACGTCCGAGTTGGGAAAAATTTATTACTCGGTAGAATTTTCTTGCATTAAAATAAAATATTATGGTCATTAGATTCACATTTCAAAAAGTGTAACAACCGCTGCCTAGTAAATTTCCCATCATCCGTCGAGACTTTCAACTGTTGACCCGACTCCGAACGAAACAAAAGCAAGTGCACATTACCTGCGCGTAACCCCCGCCGGCAGCGCCGCCCTTAACTCCAAAAGTCGGTCCCTGACTAGGTTGCCTGAGCGTGACAAAGGAGTTCCTCCCCCTGTGGGCCGTGAGCGCCTGAACGAGTCCCAAGCCCGTCGTGCTCTTTCCCTCTCCGAGCGGCGTCGGCGTGATGCCCGCGACCACGACGTACTTGCCGTCCTGCTGGCCGGCGAGCCTCTTGAGCACGCTCAGCCCGATCTTGGCCTTCTTGCTGCCGTAGGGCTTGAGCTCGTTGGGCAGGATGCCGATCTCCTCGGCGAGGACGGCGATGGGCTTGGGCTCCTGGCCGCGGGAGATGGCGATGTCGCTGGGCACCGGCTTCTGCAGGTTCAGCTTGAGGACGCGGAGCCGCCACTCGTTGCTCAGCAGCCGCTCGGCGGCCCGCTGCGCCGACAGCACCGTGTTCTTCATCAGCATCGCGACGGTCATCGGGCCGACTCCACCGGGCACCGGGGTTATGTACGAGGCCACCTGCGCTGCCTCCTCGTAAGCTACGTCGCCCACCAGCCGCTGTCCGCTCTTCTTTGTGGGATCTGCGCAAAATTTTGTTTTCCACTATAAACTTTCGCTCTCGTTTAGTTTAAAAGAGATTTCTTATTTTATTTATTTTCTCGTAAAAGCGAGGACTGTAAATTAATAATAAATTAACGCAGCGTCATAATGCTCCCACTGAGAACCGGCGACTGAGGAGTCTCCGGCTGTACTTCCATAGCGAGGGGTACAACAAGACTCAGGTCAAAAAAGAACCTTCCGCTACCTAAGTCTGTGTACAAAAGTATCGGTGTGAATGCTGCAGTTTAGCTACAGTGACGTGGTTACTTTCACCAGCCTCTTACTATTTTCTAACGGTAACGCGGATAATTCATTGTGCAAAATAAAATTTAACGCGTATAGTAATTTATTTATTTTTTTTTTTTTTTTTATAGTTGTCTACTTGTTTTTCTTTTATTTTATAAACAAAAGAACTCTATCTATGCTGTTTAAAAACTTTTCTAATAACATGGTTATTTGCAATATTTCATTTTAAAGTGGGTTTCAATAAGTATTATAAATAAACGTTATACCTCCAATGTAACTGCTTCCTTTCTCAGCTTTAACTTGGCACTGACTTTACTAGCCGACGTTCATGTTAAGCTCGAAATAAAAGCGTGCGGCTTCGAGTTGCAGAAGCACAACATTGATTAAGTTACGAGCAAAGCAGCGAGGGGAAAGAAAGAAGTGAAATAAGGAACGAAAAGCGTATTTGATTGCTCTTCATGGTTACCACACGCTTCTTAAAATTTCGTAATAGACCAGGGCTGATAAGTTCTTTGGCCTGTTTTTATAATACGATGATAATCCGGTTTCACGAGATTAAATGAGATTCTTCAAAATATTAATTTAATCTTTGGTTAATTCCATTAATTGTATAATAAAGCCGCATTGAAGTTGCGATTTTTAAAATTTATATTTATGCTTTATCGTTTGAAATCCGTGAATGTACATTTAAGAACTATTCTTGCCGGCGAGTAATTTATTTGGTAACAAAAATTCTCCTCGTCTTTATTGAAAATTTGCTTTACAAAAAAAGAAAAAAATCATTACCTGCAATAGCATTGATGCCGCAATCGATAACAACTGCGCCTGGTTTAATCCACGATCCTTTAACGAGCTCGGGTTGTCCTATTCCAACGACCAAAATGTCTGCCTTCGACACCTATAAACATCAGGTGACTTTAACTTTAAAAACTATTCATGACAGTCGACTCCTTTTATATCCTCCACTCACCACCGAAGGAAGATCTTTAGTTCTGGAGTGGCACACCGTAACCGTGGCGTTGTGCCACTTCAATAACTCGGCAACGGGAGTACCTACAATTTTACTTCTACCCAAGACGACGGCCTGAGCTCCAGCTATGGTTACGCCGCTTCTGTAACCGATAAAACAGTTTCTTAGAACGTTTCGCGGTTAAAAAGCATTTTTATTTATTTATTTACGACTAATTGATAAAGGGCGAGGGAATATTCACGGCTAGGTTTGCAGTGCAACTATCGATAACATTGATTTACGCACCTTTTTATGAGCTCGATGCAGCCGTTGGGGGTGCAGGGCAAAAATCCAGACATATCGCCGATGGCGACTTTACCCTCGTTGATAGTATTTAACCTGCGGAGATTTGCGATAAAAATACAGTTCGAATAATTCACGCGACATATAGGCCTTGTTTTAGAGATTGTTACGAAACTGCTTTATTTACGGGAATTTTGCTATTATAGGAAAATTTTCCACTCATGCAATTTCGTTTCAGTCGTCGATTTTATTGTTTACGTCCCCGGCGTTTTACGTCATTTTAAATAATCTCCGACATTATCGCTTATCGATGAAAATGTCAAAGAGCAACGAACGTGTTTACGGGGAAGAAAATTATCTGCTTTGCGTATAATTAAATAAAAATTTTATGCAATATAATAACTTATCAATCTTATTGATAAAAATTATTTTGCAATCCTAATAAAATCCTTTTAATTTACAAATATACGAATTTTGTTGAATTAACTTTTATTACCCGTCAACGTCTTTATCCGGAGAAACGGAATCCGTGATAAGGTGAGAATTGATTTCGTTGACACTGTCAAGCGGCATCTGCACGATGATGCCGTGAGTGTTCGGATCGTTGTTGAGTTTCGCCAATTTCGTGAGCAGCTCGTATTCGGTCGTGGTGTTCGGCAACTTGACATGCGTTGCATTTATTCCGATCTCGCTGGCAGCCTTGATCTTCATGCGAATGTAAACATTCGAGTCCTCTCGGCCGCCCACTTGTACGATTGCCAAGCCCGGGGCGTAATTCGGCAGTACTTTTCGCATTTTCGCGACATCCTGCGCGAGTGAATCGCGAATTTCTCTGAGAAGCGAAGAATGATAAAGCAATGATTAAAATAAGGTTGATATTTATTTGTTTTGGTAATTTACAATAAACAAAATACTCATTGTCGTTGCGCATATGTCGGAAGAATGTTTGTCAAAATTTACTTTAAATAATTTGAATCCTTGTTAATGAAGTATCTTACGTTACGTAAAGTTAATTTGAAACTTAGAATTCATGCCAATTAAAAATCTGATATGTAAATTGAGAATAAAAAAACTTCTTATTAGATCAATCGAACATGTTAGTGAAATATTAAGTTAAAAAACAAAACAGTGTACTGAAAAAGCGTTATTCAATTAATCATTATATTCATCATTAAATTTTGAATGCATAAATCAAATGATATAATTCGTTGGAAACAGATAAAACTGTCACGTAGCATGTTTACATCGGTATGATAATTACAGCCTAGCGCTTAGTCTTGTGACCTTGCTCGGATCTACCCAGCGTTGAAAAACACATTTATTACATAATATTATCAATAATTATCAATAATTCAAACAAAAAAAAATCAACCGCCGTTATCCAAAAAGGCCCCAATGACTCCGTATTTAATCCCATGCACAGTGTTTATACTAACTTGGATACTTCCGTGCCGGACAGCACGACGCCCCGTACGTCGCTCGCCATGCCTCTGTTCAGGAATCTGGAAACGAGGGCAACTTGCTGAGTGAAAATCTCACCTGTCTCCCGAGCGAGCGGACGATTATTTTCGCGAGGAGCTGCGCGCGGATATCAGCGAAGTAGACGATACGACCGAGGTGAACGGGAGTACCGAGGGGATCTGGAGCCGGTTTGCTAAGCGCAGCTCGCCGTGTCGGTTACCATGCCTTATTCTTTTATCGCGGCCTTTTATCCGCGTGTGCGTGTAGACGCGCGAATACACATTGAAGGCGCCGGTACGTCGGTGTGCGTTACGTTCGCCCGCCGGTTTTCCCCCTCCCGCGAGATCTTGAACGGTCCTCAAGCGGTTCTCAATCGGAAAAAATGTATGGAGCTCGAGGTGGTTTCTTAAATTTTGCTTAGGCACCCTGCGGCGAAAGTAGGTGTCGCTGGTATATATATATAGATTTTGAAATGTAAGAAGTTTTCAGCTATTTTTAAAGTTTGAACTGCGATTTTATTTGGCCTTTTGTGTGTTATCTTTAAATGATTATGAGTTTATATTCTGCTCATCTTTTATTTAAATTTTGTACCTTGATCAAAATACATTACAAAGTCATGTTTACTATTTATTTATTTATTTATTTATTTTTTTGTAAAATAACGTTTCTAACATTTGTAATAATTTTTTATTTTTTTAATGCTTAGGTTATAATGCAACATTTTTTTATTTGAAATGAATAGAATTATTTAGTATTTAAAATGTACCAAAATTTTGTAAAAGTAATTTTTTAATTAAGCTAATATTATTAATTAAGTAAATCATTAATTTTAAAAATAAATTGTTATTATTTTTAAAAGAATTTAAACAGGGCCTTTCAATGATAGTTATTTGTATACAAAATTTATTTTTAAAAATTTCATTTGCATCAAGATAATTAAACTTTTTTTAAACTAATTTAACTGGACTAACTTGATTTGTTTGCACTTAATAACGCAAGCAACGGCCTGACAATTTTAAAATCAGATTGCAATGCGTCTTATAAGAAATAAATTGTCTTACTTAAACACTTGTAGTAGTCTTGTCATGTGTGAGCGACCGCTGCGGCGAATTCGCGAAAACTAAATCACTCCAAATTGCAATTTGAATGCAGTTTGCTTTCACCATCGTGGGAGAGAACAACACGACTGTTGATTTAAAAGTTCGTGGTCTATTTACTATGACGTTGTCTATTGAGTAACTTTAACTGTGATAAACTTTGACCCACGCGTAGAATTACTTATTTCGATCGATTTAAATGCATTCTAATGTTATTTGATTTTCGAATGTTTGTTTTCGCTTTAATACAATAATTTATAGTTTAAATAAATTTATTCGGTTATTGTACATATATTTCTGTAATCTTACAGCAATTCTTACTTAAGGTATGTATTAACTATTTTGATAAAAAGAATGCAAAATATCTGAATTTTCTCATTATTAAAAACAGGTGTAACAATTTATAACGAATGTTTTGATTTTTTTTAATAATCACAGCATCAGTGATTATGCATGCATGCATTGCATTGTTGCATCACAAGTTTCAAGGTCGATAGCAACATAGATCAAAGCGCCAGATAGTCATAGCGCACAACAAATGTAATGGTGACATTGATCATGAATCATGATGAATGCAATGGTCAATGTTGCTATTATACATAATGTCATAATAATTTCCGTTTAATTTGTACTCCTTACTTATTGCGGTGCGTTCTTATCTCTGAAGTGCACTTTTACAGCAAAATACTCAATAATGCTCCCACTATATTTTAACCAAATCCTTCCGAACATAATTCCCTTGCGATAGAATTGTACGTGCCCTAAAGCTTGAATATTCCCTTTCATTTTGGAAGCGCCAAATTTTATATTAATGTTAAATAATAGTTTTATAGTTATTTAACAATTAGCGGATAATTAACTTAAGCTAGTATATCTGATTATATTGATTTCACTTCTAATTTAAGATTACGTTTATTAACGTACTGATTAGTCAATAGATAAAACAAGATTACAAAAAGAAAGTTATCGTTTCTAAATTGTATATTGATAAGATATGTATACTATTTGTTCAGAAATGTGTTATTATTTTTGTGATTTTAATTTAGATGTACTTCAATCTTAAGTGTACAATATAATAACCAAAAAGTTATATCTACAATTTTATTAGCTTTTTAAATGTTTAAGGTAAATAATTTGAGAAAGACAACGTTATTTTGGTGCAGCACAACAAATTAAAAAAAAAAATTTCTTCCATTTCTTAAAAAAAATCGCTACAAAAAAAAAAGAGTTAATTTACACAGCACGTAGCTGTTGGTCTTTTAGTCAGGATTGACTTTAATTACGTCTTACGCTCACGTCGGATTTCGGGGGCGGTTCGAAATTGCACGGAGCGGTCGCGGTCTCGCGACCAAGTGTAGGATTCACCTTTCTCCTTCTCTCTCTCTCCTCGGGGGACGCTCCGCCGCCGCTGTACGTCTACCCAAATTTCGCCGGTTTCTCGTGGATTTAACGTTAATTAATTTCAAGGCGATTGTACTTTCGAAGAACCCTAAATGTTTAGATCAGAGGAGTCTCGCAAGTGGAAACTAATTACTCCGTATGCGGCCGATGTGCTTCGAATGACTAACTGCTTATACTGATGAGTGTCCGGCTGTGTAAATAGATGATGTCTCTATCCGAGGGCTCAAAGTGAAAGTTTTTTTTAAGTGTAGGATAGGAGGATATATGTATTATTAATTTTTTATTAAACGGCTGGCAAAAAAGTCAGTATTTCATATGCTTTTAAAAGTAAAAACGTTTGGGCAATAAAAAATAAGTTCAAATGTTTCATTTTCTGTCCCTGAAAGGATAGGATTTTGAATAAATATAAATGCCAGGAATGTAAATTATGTAAGTATTTCTGTTTTATCGTCAAGGTAAAGAAAAAAGTGCCAGTTGTAGCTTTTTAAGTGGAAGAAAATTTTTATTTTTAAGGACGACAATTAAAAGAGTATTAAAAAGTTCAGTTTACAGTTTCAAATTAAATATTTATGGATTTTCGAAATGACCTAAGTGGAAGAAAATATAAATTTTTATTCATCTCCGAATTAAAATATCTGCAGTCTCTACTCTAATTATTATTACTTTGAGCTTCTCCTCGGACTCGTGAATAATCACAAATAAATCGAATCTAATACCAAATTTCTCCACTCGAAGAAATTCCTCCGCGCAATCAATTACCCTTTCACGTTAACAAATAAATTCGTTGTATCCCCTCTACGGTTGCCTCTCAGCACTCGAGTCTATTACCTTATATGCACCGAGCGCAACAAGCAGCGGCTCCTCGGGCAATCTGGCCGGCGAATGGAGTGCATCGAAGGGTTGCAGCCCGTCCTTAAAGATATACCGAAGGGAAGCCTTCGCCGGGCGATTCGAAGTTGTACGGATAGTTAAGCTTAAGGGGCGCTTCGCCGATGGCCTTGGGCGCGATCATAGCCGAAGGAGAGAAACTCCGGCGGACGCTTAGGAACGCCGAGGCTATGGAGCTCGTGCCCGCCGTCCTGGCCTCTCGCGTCGAGATTCGGCCCTCGCGAAATGGCGTTCGAGATCCAGGAAACTTGCACCGCAAATTCCTTATCCGCCGGAGAGGGTTCGGGAATGCGCCCTCCAAACTTGTCGAACTTCGCTGATTGCCGCGCCGATATTTATGCAGAAACTTCTTTGCCTCTGCCGCGGACGGAGCTTCGTTTTTCTTTCTTTTGCGAACTTAAAATTGAAATCTAGTTTTCGAATAATGATGGTTTCGTTGGTAAAGTTCTGTGAAATATTAATTAATTTTTTAGTAAAAAAAATAAGAATTTCTTAATCACCGATCAAGAGACACAAAAGCCTCTTGGTAAATCTTTCTTTAATTTTATTTTAAGATTTGTGGTAAGCTGGACGTAATGCTTTTAATTGATCCGAAAATCAGGTGCCTATTAGCGCGTAATTAACGAATTTAATGTTTTTTTGACTTTACGTTGAAAACTAATACAGAGAAAAATTGAAATCAAGACTTTAAAAATTTATGGTATAAGCGACATTTTGCGTAAAATTAAAAAAACACAACCGATTGATTATTTTCGCTAGTTTCATAACCGCCATCAAAATATAAGCATTGTGTAATTCGAATTATGCACGTCATTGTGCCCTATAGCTGATGTAGCTAAGTGTCACGATCATAAAGCTGGTATTACAGCCCACTCTCTCCATCGAGCATCCTCCATAAACATTTACATTACATTATTCAGGCAGAACTAGCTGTTATATTGCATTAAAGCGTCGCTTCTAAATTTTGGCTGTAAAGTGCCTCTAGACTGCTATAATCGTCCGTCACCAAGCTGGGCTAGTCGTACGAATTATTTAGCCCCTCCGCTTTTCTCCTGAATATTAACGCTCTTTCCAACTATTAAGTTTTTGTTCTGCAAGTACGCGCCGCATAAACAAGGTTTAATTTTTGACGATATAATAATATTGTGACATTTGTCACGGAAGATTATAAAAATGCGTCGGACAACAATCTTTTTACTAATACACGATTTTACACAGAGTCTGATAATTGAATTTATTCCATTCGAAGGATAATTCCAGATTGCCAACGCAAATGGTCCTCCAGTGTAATTCCATTAGCAAGTAGCAATCAAAGGTGCAAAATCCATGTCCAAGCTCCAATAAGACACAGACTAGGACGTGGCTCATGCCAGCGGGGCATAATATCATCGTCATTTCCAGGCGAACTAATATACGCCGCGCGGCCCTTTTCGAACTCCGGCAGCTTAACTTGCAGTTTCCTTAATACACTTGCCCCCCCCCCACCCCCGTCCCCTTCGCTGCAGATTCGAGACTGACCCCGGCGAACGGACGTGATCGCGTTTTCAATCAGGCATCCCCACGGCGCGCGGCCCGGCTAATCGAAATTAATAGCTCGCCTCGCGCCACTCCCTCGCATCTAGGCGATATCTTGGGAGAGAGAGAGAGAGAGAGTGGAAGGTGCGCGAGGTTGGAAGGAAATTTCCGAGAAGTCTCGAGATTGGACGAGACGCGCCTCGCCGGCAATAAATTGATGATCGGGAGGGTGGAGGCGCGAGGGGGGGTTATGAAATTAATGCGACCGAGAGGGATCGAGAGCTTTTCTTTGCCGATGGGGTCGGCATTCCGCGCATCCTTGCGGAGCCGCTCGACCGGAAGGACCCCTTGGACTTTCTCTCGGGGCTCAAGGCGAGTATCAAGGAAATTGGCTGCGAGCCTGCTTCGAGAGAAAGAGAGAGAGAGCAGACGCATCGGCCTCATTATGGACGCTTCGCTTCCCCGGGCGCCGATCGTCTAAGGAGTGAGAGGATCAGTTGTTATGTGCGTCTGCGACGCGATCATCCGCCGAAGTGGACGGGCATGCGGCGGACATTTGCGCGGAGGGATTGTGTTTATGAGTGGCTAGAGGATATTATATCTTGGCCGGAGGGTTGTCTTGTATGGAGGAAGAATTTGCAGTGGAAATTGTTCCAGTACAAAAAGCTGCGGCGGCAGCTTGGGCAAGCTTTCGATGATTAGTCCTGTCGATGATATACGTATTCTTTGAATTTATTTGAAAAATTAACGAGAAGCAAAAGTTTGATGAAAAAAATAACGTCGATACGTCGTGTAAAAATTTCTCATTTTCGTCGACTTCAATTTGTGTTCAACTAGAAATATCTGAGAAATGCGAAAACTTGCTAACGATAACTGTCTAAATATAGTTTTTATCTCAATTAAAAAGTTAAATGAATAAGTTTATCATGAAAATGAAAAAAAAAAATGAGATGCGATGCATTTTTTAAATATAAGTTTCATGAATTTCCGTTTTTTAATACACATTATTTCGCTTTTATTACAAAATAATGTGAATATTAAAAATGACCATAAAAAGAGTAAATTTAGGATCAAAATATGTTTTTAAAAAGCACCGCACAGCTCATAAATTACGTCGGACTGCCGCGAATAATCCTACCGAAAAATTTTCATAATGTTTATCCTCCGAAATGCGCCGTAAAGGGGTCCAAAAATAAAATGTTTCATTACATTAAATACGCATCCGAGAATACTGCATTACCGCGTGCATCCACTCTCGCGAATCTCGTGCCCATTACCAAGTTTCGTCTTGGCCAGTGCGCGAAAGCCGATATCCACCTCTCGTTCATCCGCTCGGCGCGCACACCCGTTTTTCGCGAGGAACAAGTTTTGTCCCCTCTGACCATTATTCGATCTTTTTTTTTGCCCCTCCTCGCGCGCCTCGACTACAGGTGGTGTTCTTTATTTTCGCGTCGGTACATTTCAGGACTGGTCGCTGCCGACGCGACGGTTTTTTTTCTCCCTGTTTTTAATAGGGAAAGTAACGGAATGCATCGGTGTTGATTGGGTGGATGATTTCGTTATCTCGCGAAGTCGTTTAAAACGACAATATCTTTCCTGTCGCTTACTCTGATTACAAAGTACTCGCGGGGGATTGATCGATAAAGTTTCCTCAATCTGAAATTCGAACAGTCCGCTTCCTGAAATGCTGAGTAAGTAGATTGGCTCTACTTACCTGCGTGCATTAAATTAAATTATTCTAAGTAAATCTCCCCACTTCTGGGTATGGATCTCGTGTTTCGCATCGTTTGGTTAGTGACTTCGCCGCTGAGGGGATTTTTCCTTTACACAAGTGGAAATGGATTTTACAAGCATATGTAGCCGGAAAAGCATCTATGTATCGGGTATATAACTTCTTGTGCGAAATTTAAAGTATTATTGAACGAACGGTAACTTCATTTATTACATATTCTAAGAAAAGTTTTTATCGAGGACTACTTTAATTTCATTGTAATTAATCGTTTTTTTTATAATTCTTCTTTACTTACTATTTTTTATTTGTAAAGTTACTTAAGGTCGGATGTTTATACAGAGAACATTTATAAGAAGCGATTGCTTACTCACCATCGAACTACGTTTCAACCGCGGGCACAAGCGATGCAATTATTCAGTTGGCAAGGACAACTCTTGAAGGAAGTGTCCCATCCTCCATTAAAATCCATCAGAAGTAATAATCGAGGCTCCATCCCGAGAGAGCACACATAAATATCGATCGGAAGCAAGTTCGTCGCAATCAATAGCCTAAGAACTCCGGCCCCCTCAGGCGTGTTTCGAACGAACGCAGGGTTCTCTCTCCGGCAATAGCAGCAGCAGCAGCAGCAGCAGCGGCAGCGGTACGGGGACAAGAAAGATAACTTTGTGCGCGAGCGAACGCGGGGAGGGTAAGTAAGATGCCGGGGGTTGATTGGGTGCGCGGCCACCCCTTTTCTGGACCGACGGCGATGCGAAAGCGAATTATGCCCCCTGCTGCCGGGGCAGAAAAATATGGCCGCCGCCACTGCCGCCGAGCGATTGCTCCCCTGCGAAGGGCGGACTTTCCTTAAGTATCCCCCCGGAGAAAGGCGATACGCACAAGGAGGCTCTCTCTCTCTCTTGGCCCATCTTACGCTTGATGGAACTTCGGCAGCCGCGTTGCTCGACGATAATTAATATGTCCGCCGAGCAAGAGTTTCAGGGTTCAGGGCGTTTTTTTTGGTTACGTGAGAGGAGGTTGCGTTGTGTGCGTAGAGGATAGGATGGTTAGTTTAGACAAAACACGTGTCTTGAGTTGATTTATTTGTTTTGCAATCTGGATGCAAATTAGATGTCCGCTCATTATAGGTGTCGCTTCTATAAAGACCGAACGCCAATGCTCCAATTTTTCGTAGAAACATCTATGATGCTTCGAGTTTCTTTGAATCATTTCATCCGATTTAAAACGTTTTCTCAATGTGGTTTTCAATGGCTTATTACCGGTGGCGATTCTTGTCTGCTCGGGGGAAAGTAATCTTCTATTTCTGTTACATATAATTGTGGCTCCGCGTCTACTTCTAAAGAAATTAACAAATAATTTGCTATATAATGATGCATGTTTTCCTGCTGTCTGTATCGATATTTTATATGCATCGAGATGCTCTCATGCTGATTATCAAGATTAAAAAAGTATCGTTTAGTAAATTTTTATTGAATTTCGCCCTCAAATATAAGATTACCAATAGTCACAAAGAAACTTGTAAATTAAGAAGTTTAAAAAAAATTTGGTTTTGCCGTAAATGTATTTTTTTCACAATTTTTTTAATATAGTTATAAAATAAATAAAATAATAATAAATAATTCATAATTGCCTCTTTTGGATAAAATGCTAAAATTTAGTGGTAAAATTGAGAAAATTTAGCAATAATTACAAGCAGAAAATGTCAAAAAATTATCACCACTCCAAGCAATATTTCTAAAAATTAAATACACTAATAATACACTGCTTGATGATTGCTTTTAGTTTATGGAAGAAGCGAAAGTTTCTTAGACTCATATCTTTGAGTGGCTCCCAGATTCTGCAGTGAAAAGGAAAGGGGTTGCCGGCGTTACAACCAATACAAGGGGGGGGACCGTCTGTGATGCGGCATTCGCCATCTCTGTCGAGGAACTCTTACCATCTTAACGGCTATATTGAGTTACGGTTATTGCCTCGCTTCTCCCTTAAGATATTACTCGGGACCTTGAAAAGCACTTCAAACAAGAAAACAAAAAAGCGCAATAATCAGATGGTGTTATTACCTTATAAATAATTATGGTAGTACAACAAAATTTTTAATTTACGTGTAATTCAAGACTTGGAAAGAATTGATTACGTGAATTATTGAATAATGAAAAGCGATTTCAAAATTTATGAATATATTACTATATTGAGATTTTGACTGATGCATCACCTACTTGATAGAATAGTTATTATACTATATCTTGTATTAGGTGAAATTTCATAATCAAAATCAAAATTAAATATTTAAAAATTTTTATTCTTATAATATTTAAAAAAGTTGACTTTAATAAGCCAGAGATCTAATGAAAGGGGAAAGAAAAAATGACCGAAGGCAAAGGACGAAGGAAGGCTCGGCTTTAGAGCGATAAATCTCCGCGTAGCAGAACTCTCGCCAAGTCCGTTCAATCACTCATCGAGCCTCTCCCGAGGTCGATCATTCGCCGGCTTGGCTCGGCGTGCACAGTAGCTTGTCAGAATTCCCTTCCTTTCCGCCCCCCCCCCCTCTGCCCCCCCTTCGTCCTTCGGAACACAGAGCCTCTCCGCCTCCACCTCCTCCTCGGAGCTCGAATAACCTTAGTTACTTTGGCAGACTGTTAGGTTGCCGCGCGGCTCGCAGTCCAAGTATGAAACTCCGAGGCCCGGGCTCTCCTAGGAGAGTCCTAGGTAATCACCGAACTTCGCAGCTCCCCCAGGAGCCGGAGCAACCTTTCTCTCGCTCTCGCTCTTTCACCCAGGAACCGATATAACTTTGTTCCGCAGGGGCTGCCGCCGCGATGGTAGTGCCGGGCTCGAGCTTCCTCTCCACCGTTACGCCGGGAATATCCTGTCTGGATATATCGGTGTGCCGGCGCGGCGCTTATGTATCCGGCTGTGCTGAGATGTATGCGATTCGCGACAATAAGAATCTGGGCAAGCTTGCCGTCGACAGGAGCGGACCTCGCAAAATGCCGCTAATAGCAGTTTTATTTCACGAGTCAAAAGTATTTTTAAAATCGATGATTATTTGCCGTTGAAACATTTCCTTTTGCAAATGTGCCCGCTGCTTGCTGCTTTTTCAACGATAGAGCACGGATTAATTCATCAATCCCTGTCATTCAAATATTTGCCAAATATTTAAATTTTCGTGACAGTTTTATAAAGAAAAAAAATAAAATAATAATTCTTTTGCGACGTCATTCAATAATTGGAGAAAAATGTATCTACAATAGTTTTTCTATGATATGATTTATCTCTGAACATGCAAGTCATTTGATTAATTATTAAGTTTTATTTGAAATACTGAAAAAAAGGTTCCTCTCCTTACGAGAAAAGTCCTCAATATTTAAGTCAGTGGAATATCTATTTAAGAAAAGGATTCTGCTCCTCTCAAATAGATTTCTATTTAGTGGAAAAAACCATAATTTTGTCTGAAAATGAAATCTACATATTTTTGACAGAGTATTCCTTTTATTTATATAAATGGAAATTCAACATTGAGAGAATTTTCAATGTTCCTCTCGTTAATAAGAGGAACGTTTTTTTAGGTGAATCTTACTAAATAAATAATTACAATAGATGAGCACTCTTGTTTCTGTAGAATAATGCTTCAAATTAAAAACTTTATTGATCTTAATGAAACCGCAGCATTTGAGTTATAGAGCCCAGTGAAGCAGACAACTCTCCTCGAGGCGGCTTGATAAGAGAAGGGGCCGGCTTGAGAATAAGAAGGCATCCCATGGAGGCGCCAGTATGATGTTCGACAATCTACGCCGGGACTGTTATCGCGAAAATCCCAAGCAACGCGGACAATAAGGTCATTGGATGGAGGAGAGGGACCATCCACGCATATCCGCCTCCCTCTCAACAATGCCGGCTTATTATCTCGGACAAAAGCTCTCGGCGAGAGATCCGCTGCTCCCCGGGCTTTCTTCGCGAGGGGTCGAAAGACGTCGCCGCTCTCGAGCCTACTAATGGATTCCTTCAGCAGCAGCTGTCTCCTTAAGATTGACTGAGTTCATTCGAATTAATCTGTGGATGGCCGCGACAAGCTTCAGTCCCGCCGAAAAAGCTTTCCATAAATTAGCCGGGAGAGAGAGAGAGAGAACGGAAATTCCGCACCGAACGGGCCGGCCCGCGCGTCTTACAATGGCTCTATTAAGGATGCGGCTTCTGCTTGTGGCTTGTGATTAACGCCGAGAGATTCCGGCGATCGTCGAAGGATCTCGATTGTTTCTTTGTTCGAATGGGATAATGTCTGATTAGAGTATTAGGAGTGCATTTTACGGCTTTTCAGGTTGGGAGCAGGTTCTCTCTGGAAAATTTTTAAGCCCGTTTAATTTTTTTTAAGTGATGAATTGAAATATATTTGTTGGTAAATTAGAATCACAAGAAAGTAAAATTAAATGTATAATAAGATTTAAAATGAATTTATGAAGATTTTATAAATGATTAAACTACTAATAAGAGTTAATCGTAAAGTATAATATAAAGTCAAAATTTGTTTAAATTTCATTTTCTATGTTTAAATTGCTTCAAGTTCTTTTAGTACAAACTTTGATTTAAAATTATTGTATCAAAAAAGCATGAATTCAAAGACTATAGATAGAACGTAAAATATTGACATTAAAATTGACATTGTAAAATTATAAATCAATTACTTTTATTAATTGCAGGAAAATTAATTATCTGATTATTTTATGAATTTAAATTTGAGGAAGAATAATAAATTAGAAGTATATTGAATGTAATATATATAATTTTAATTTATTTTAAATATCATTTGCTAGATCTTAGATGCAACTAGATTTTACTTTAGTTAACATTTGATTAAATTAAATTATCATAGTGCAAGTTACATATAAAAAATATTAAATTATTATTAAATACTTTTAAACATTTTTCAAAAATAAGTATGATGTTTTTTCAACTTTTTTGATATGTCCAATATAATGATTATTTATAAATATTTATAGAGCATGTTCATTTCACTTGCAAATAAATTGCTTCGTTATAAAGTGTACTGAATATTAATTACTTACTACAACTGCTGGTCGATAGTTAAATTAATTTTTTTTTAAATATCCCCATGTATTTATATAAATAAAACGTTTAATGGTGTATTTATTATCAATCGTGCAAAATGCAAAGAAACTTGCGAGAAAGATGTGAAGCGTTTTTCTAAGAGATGGCGCATGCAACCATTTTGCGCCGCTTTAGCTGAGAATTATTGATTTCTTCTCTCTCAACTTTGCTACTGCCACCTACGCTATTCTGGTACAACTTTCAACTTAAATCCGCCGGGAGTTTGTACTCTGAATCGAAAATGTAGGAAACTGCTCGGTAAAATTTTAATAATTATTACTCGTTTTTTAACATTTAGGTTAACAATTTGACCATATTTTTATGTAAGTAATTGTACATGGAAAAGATCATGTTTTATGAAACGAAATTCTAAGATAAAAATCAATACAAACATATTAATTTTTATAAAAACACAATTTGAATATTATCCATTATAGGTTCTTTAAATTAAGCCTTTATTGAAGGAAAAATATATTTTAAAATACATGTAGATACATTTAGATATATTTTAGAAGACATTTGAACAATTCTTTTCTGTTTTATTTGTTTTTTGCTTTAGTCAACTGAAAAATTTAATTATCTTCTATTACTTTAATATTAATGATTAATTAGTGCTACAAAAACTCCAAATAATTTAAAATCAGCTTAAACACGTATACGAATGAAACTATTTTTTCGAATAATCATAGCAGAAGTATTATACCACGCTTCTTCCTTCTCTAGAACTTCTCTCACGGTCCACAGACTATAATATTTCACGTTCAATTCAAGCTAACCAGACTCTAATAATTCGCGACGGAAAAAACCCAGCGGTTTCATCGTCGACGCTGGGATAACTGATCTACGCGAAATTCTCTCTCAGCGTAGAAGTGAGCGCGTGGCGCTAGAAATAGTGGAAAGGCATAAAAAGAACCAGTCTTAGGTGGACGCCGAGGGGTGGAAACTGGTCAGTCGGGCGCGACGTTCCGCAGCATCCTGTCGGCGGATTCTCGCGCCGGACAATGACGACGATGGTCCAGAACGACGACTGGACAATGCGAGATTCAAGCCGGAGAGCGGGATGACCGGTCGACGACGAACCGGTCCGGTCGGCAGATGCTGCGTGTTGTCTGGCCAGTGCTGATCTTGCGTTATTATATTGTTCCTCGAGACGTACTTTTCAGGCGGATACTCTTCTCTAAATGGATTCTTTCAAAGTATTGTTGGCTCTATTGTATAAGATGTCCTTTTGTTTATTGTGGTTATCAGATTTTTAATGAAAAGTGTTAGAATAACTAGAAGGTGAATAAGTATTTTGTACATTATGTTTTAATTATTTTTCTATGAAGAATCTGTAGATTCTTTCATAATAATAAACATTTATTTCCAAAATAAATTTAGCATTCTTTTCTAAGCCCTTGAAATAATTTTTTTCGCACGAGTGTCCAAGTGAACATTAGTTTTAATATTAGAGCTCAAGAATAGCAAAATAGGAAAACGAATGCATTACGTTACCCCATAAAGATAAGTCGGGTAAACAGTCTCTGTTTCAGTTGGATTCGCGGCCGCAAAATGATGGAAAATAGCAGAAAACTCGGGATAAAAGAGGGATAGTTTCCCAAACAATTAACTAACCGCAACTTTTGCTGTTTACACGGCACAGGGATGCAGGTCGGCGGTCGCAGTAACGAAGGACGTCGCGATAAAAAATGAAAGTCCCACAGCGTGCTTTCCGCCGGTCTACTGCACTGTGCAGCGCATATAAATGATTAAATAATTAAAACAAAGCGTTTCGGAGGTTAAAACACCTTTAACTCTCGTGCAAAAGAGTGAAGAAGAAAGAGAATCGCCAAGTACTCGTTAATGCATACTTTCCTGCTTTTGTGAAGCAATAGTTTTTAGTTACAAAACTAATTTTGTTGTCTGACGTTGATAAATGGTTAGAAATATAATTAGATTAGAATAAAATTATACTTTTTTTACTTATTTGTTGAACGCTTTTTTATTAAGTATTTACTTACATGTAATGCCGCTCTTAATTTGCTTAAGAGCGGCATTACATGTAAGTAAATACTTAATTATATCTTTTCTTAACTTTTGTTTTTTGCCAATAGATGGAGATTTTGTTTCCACAAGTAATCTTCTCCTTTCAACAGTATATTAGCTTCCCCGGTTCTCTTTAATTTTACAGCCTTTGTTTTATCTTTCTTGTGTGTCAAAATTGAATCATTAGTTTTACTAATTAACAGAAAACTAGAAACTGAACTAATGATTATTTTAAAAATAATTACTTCCATATTTATGGAAAAAAATTAAGAAATAAGTGATTTAACTTAAATTTTAATTTCAAAAGGCATTCAGTTCTTAAAGCATTTTTATTGCACAACTATAAACTTTTAACAAAGAAATTTAAATTAGTGAAAAAGGTCTATTAGAAAATAATAAACAATTTTTTAGATTATTTAAAATTTATTTATTTATTTATTCAACTAGAATAAATTACACAAATATAATCCAGCATAAGTAAATAAAATTACCTGTAAGCTCGTCTGGTACAAAGTGGAAAAATACATACAATTACATACTAAATTTACAAACTAATTGTTTAACGATATCTAAAGTCTAATATGTACAATATTTTACATAATAAAATTACATTAATTAGATAACATATTAATGATTCCCCTGTATAGAAAATACCTGCGAATCAATTCTTAAACACATATCTACGGAATTGTATAATAAGATATGATATATCAGTTGATTATTATGTACAAAAATCTCACTAACTTCACCGATAGCTCGATAACCGTCGATATCGTTGATGTTGCCACCGTACTTTCTTAACCATATAACTGTCCCAGGTTTAACGGGGTCGGATCCTGGTGATTGTTGAATTACTGCTGTTGGTGGCGGTTGAAAAACGTGCGTCACGTAACCAACTAAGTTTACTAAACTACTTTCTTTTTTTACATTTAAATTCGACATCATTGTCGATAAAAAACTATCCTCTGGTATGTGAAGTTGTGGAGTTTTAAAACTCAAAGACGCAGCAAAGTTATTCCTGAAACATAATAAATTTTTTAAAAATTAGTTAAGGTCATCTCCTTTTAAAAAAGTAATGAGCGACCATGTTGAAATACTTAAATGAATTTAATACATATTTTTTACGAATTCTTTGAGTTTTTAGAAATGAATTGATTTTTAAACATAAAAAATATATAACTAAATAGCTTCTACTTAATAATGCCTAATAAAAAATATTTGAATAAATTTATCTTTACTTTAAATTTGACAATTGCATTCTACAGTAATAAATTATTATAGATTAATGAAATTTGATAAGAAAAAAAATTTTAAAAAAAAAAAAAAAAAAAAAAAAAAAAAAAAAAAAAAAAAAATCTCATACAAAAAAGTTTTCGACCAAAAGGTTTCGACAAAAGGTCCTAGAATCATTCTTTTTCCCTACACTTCCTCAAATAAACTTTTTGTTGAAAGTATGTGTAATTTAAATTGTACTTACTGTGTTAAATCGTTGTTTTGCCTAATCATAGAATTTGACAACTCATCAGAATCCCATGATTCATTGATAGGCAGAGATTGACAATATGATGAATTCTCCATGATAGAAAAAATGATAATTTCACTAACAAGATATATTTCTTGATTTAAAAAGAAATGTAGAAATTTTTTTTTTATGTTGAACTGCGCTGTAGTTCAAAGTTTAAGTTGAACAATATATAGATATTGAACACTTAGATGGTAATGTCACAGTGTAGAAAAACAAATTTCTATATACTCTGTATCCTTGGTGCTGTAGATCCAAAACTGGAAGTATTTGTTGAACTTGTCAGACTTATAGACTGTTTACACTTTTAAAACTGCTCTGTTGAAAACTCAACTCAGACTGAGAGACACAAGTCTACTGTGTACTTCTAAAAATTTTCGTGGAAGGGAAAAGGAAAGGGAAGGGAAAATTCTAGTGGAAGGGGAAAACAGTACTAGAAAATTCTAATGGGAATCCGATTCAGGTATATTTTTGAAGATTGGGCTTTACCTAAATCCTTTAATATCTCACCTAGTTGCTTTTAAATTAGTTTGAAGAATTTTTGAAAGCAAAGCATTTTATTTAAATAAAGTTTATTAAAATAAAAAAAATAAAAAAAAAACTGCACCACAGTAGCAAGCGCGTTAATTTCAGAGAGCGAATTTTCCTTTTCTAATACGCAACACCTTGGCGTATATTTTTCTACAAAGAATTTTCGCGCGCGCGAGTGCGGAACGCTGTCTCCGTTAATAAAGTCTGCGGCATAAAAGCGCCCCGAGGAGCAGGAGTCGCGTGAAAAACACGCCAAAGCAAAGACGCCGAGAGCGTTGCGGCTAAAACGGAAGGAAATCGGATAACGCTTTCTCGCGACGCTTGCTCACCCACGCAAGAGGGTTAAAATCTCGGCAGATTTTTCGCGTCGTTCTGCCCACCTGTCTTGTTAGCTTTCTTTTATGCGAGCTGCAATTTGAGATTGCTTTTCTTATCTAAACGCTTAATTTGCAGAGTAAACTGAAAAAGAATTTCAAGTACTTTAATTGTTAAACTTGAACAGGGAAGTTTTGTTATGGGATTTAATTTAATGTTTGTAAATTAAATGTTTTCGATATTTTTTAATTAAGAAGTTTTGTTTATTATTATTAAGTACGAGGTTTGGGCCTTGCGGACGTCTGGACGCATGGATATTCCCTTGGCGTCCCCTCTTCTTTCTCCACACCTATCTCTTCTCAACTGTAGAGGCTCAGAATGTTAGCATATTTTAGGGCGTCCTTGGCAATGACTTTTAACTCATTAAAGTAGGGACTATTCATAAATAGCCTCCTGCTGTTTATGAGATCTGAGCAGTGACATATTTCTCGTTTTCACTGCAGAATCGACAGTTTGAGTGTTGAAACTGAGGATTATTTTAATCCAGTGTCGTTTGTTTTCAGGAGAAATGAAGCATCTGGGTTGCCTGCATCCCTCCTTTGTTTCCCATTCCTTCACTTCTTCCCAAATATAAGCCTAATTTGTCAGGATATCTGAAAAGATTTTTGCTTATTGGATTATTTAGTAATTGCCTAAAATTATTTTAAGTGCCTGCATAAAGAGATTAAAAGCTTTGAAGGCGCCGTTAATCACCTGAAATAAAAAATATTGAATCGCAGCGCATACTTTATTCATTTAATTAGGGAGCTTAGGTAAAAAAAAAACTCTGTTTCGCAAAAAGGGGAAGAAATTTTTTCACGTCACTCTCGTGCAAACTTCACACCGTCAACTCCCCTGAAGCGTAAAAAGAGGTAAAAAAAACTTGAGGGAAAGACCGAAGAACTTGCCGGCAGTAGCTGCTTCTAACGAGGTGAAAGCGCCGAGGATAGGTGCGAGTGCATTTTTACGACTTAGGTAATTTCTCCGTGAATCACGTGTTAAAAGATTCTGGGCTAAGCCACGTATGCTGCGCGAACTCTTTTCGGAGTTTTCCGAGTTTCTCGGGTACGTTTTTATTAGTAGAAAACGACACGAATTTATAAGGGAAGAGGATGATAAGAGAATTTTGAAGAAGGGGCGGATTTTAGATATGAAATATAAAAAAAAAAAAAAAAAAAAATTGCTTCCTTTTTTTGTTCATTTTCGGGTCTGTAGTATATTTTTTTATACTCGCCTATTTTATTAGACTTGTTGCATATGCTTTTGAAATCACTGTTTGATTTATGTCAGTAATTACAGAGCGAAAATGTTTGCTTTGTTCGTATATAGACATAATAAACATTATCTGTGTAAAAAAATAAATTGAACCTAAAGAACTGTAATAATTTTTTCTGTTTGACTTTACGTTACCTATGGAAGCTGGCAGAAGCCAATTTTTTCTTGCCCGGAGCCAAAATTACAAGACTCATTTTTCGCCATAATTACACTTGCTTGTAGAATCTGAAAATATTCAAATTAAAAAAGGCTATTCTCGACTTGCAAACCTTTCTTCTACAAACTTTGCAAACGAATGCCTTTATCAGAATAATTTTCTCTAAAAATAAAAGAGCCCAAGTTTAAACTACTCCGAGATAAAAAAAAAAAAAAAAAAAAAAAAAACGCGCGAGAAATCGAGTCGAAAAAAAAGAGGTGGCGAGACGAGCAAGCAGCGAGGAATAGAGGCGGGAGAGGCAAGCGTCTCTCGAAGAATATAGAAGGAGGAAAGCTGGACGCGCGCGACGTTTTATCGCGCGGTTTATGTTTCACTCCCCGTCGGCATTTGCCGAGCCGGCGGAAGGAGTGCTAATTGGAAGGCTCCCTCGGTTTTTTCGCGCTTTTCTCACTCTCCTTCTCGTGAAAAGGATCCGGCGTATTGCAGGCAGCTCTCTCGCCTTTTTATTTTCGAGCGTCGTATAACTTTCGCCTACTCTTAGCGCGCGCGCGCGCGCGCATCTGCCCGCGTGCGAGTGTGTGTGTGTGTGTGTATGCGCGCGCAAGCGGGAATATTCAAGTCCGCCGGAGAAGAACTTAATTTATTGCGCCGGGAAGATTGCTCTAGTTTTTCTTTATTTCGGGAGAATTAGCGGAGGTGCGAGGGAACTTGCATGCGAAATTGAGATGTTAGTTTTTTGCCCCGGTGTGACTCGACCTTCTCCTTTTTGCTCGGTTTTTCACCCGAGAGGAGACGCTCCAAGGAAATCTGTTCGTTTTGCAAGAAAGTTTTTGCCCCCGGCGGAAAAACTGCCTCGTCGTTTTGGTTACGGGAGGAGGAAATTGTTTCATTTTTAAAAAAAGGATTTTAATTTTTGTTAATTGAACTGAAATTGATTTACAAAAGCGTAATAATGAGCTTTTGCAAGCAATAAAAATAATATTTTTAATACATGAATAATTAAGCGCACTCATTCAAAAAGCAGTGCAACTGACGTTCTTGTTATATATGAATAAAGAATGAATTATTGCTTATTTTAATAACGTCAAAGAAATGTAAAATAAGTAAATAAACATCTAAATTGAACAATAGCAATCCACACTTTACCCGTGCGAAAGCGTCGCCGAAAAAGTATTGTCCGGCGATGGCACCTCGGTGCATTGGACACCCCTTGAGCCGAGACGAGGCAGCTGAAAAAAAAAAAGAGCGAGTGGCGGGGAGGGGAGAGAGCAGGGGATGGGGAGCTAAGGGGACGCGCATTTAGGAGGTGCCGGATTTAAGGTCACTATGGAGGGGCGTGGCAGCGTCTTACGTTACGCTCGCGCCATTCTACCCCTTCTCGTCCAATGGCATCTCACTGCAGAGCCTTCGTTTAATCTCCGGTAATTAATATGCGCTCGCTCATTGTTCTTTTTTCTTCTTACTTCGGCATCTGAATAGAGAAAGTTTCAATTTTATATTTAACACTTATATAGACAATGTGGTGAATTGCTGCTTAACCCTTTCAGTCATGATTTTTTTATTATTTAGAATAAAGTATTGATATTAAGTCTAATGATAAAATGTATTGCATTAAATATTTTAGCAAAAATTTTATTTTGGTTAAACTTTTAATATGCACGTTCTAGGGGAGTCAATAATTGGGACTACTTTATAATTTGGGACGATCTAATCGTGATATCAAATTGTAATTAACATTTTTAGAAATTGTAAACAAAAGTAGACATATAACGTGCAAAATTATTAGGATAGGAAAAGAATTGCTTAGAGTAGAATGATCTAAAATTGTACAGTAATTGCTCTTAAACCGGACCATCTGAAAAGGTTTATAATTTATAAATATTTAGAAAGTCTAACATTCATTTGTATATAATTATTGAGTAAAACTGACGGTTAATTAAGCATTTAAACTGCGAAAGATCCTTCACAGTATTTTATAAGTATATTTAATGATCTGTCCTCTGTAGAGGACAGATGACTGAAAGGGTTAATGCTTAGTGAGAGGCTCATAAAGAAGTTGTTTAATTATAACGAGTATTTTCGCACACTTCATTACTGATTAAAATAGTACACGAAGAATGAATATAAAAATAATTTTCAATAATTTAATTTAATCATTACAACAATGATATTTAATATTTCTTTTCGATTTTCTTTAACTTGATCGTTCATTAGTAATCAGAAACGATTGGCTAAAGTTTTTTCTTTCAATTTACCACACCTTACGGTCCCAACAGAAACAGCCCGAAAGCCCAAGGTAATCTCCAAGCTGTCCAAGCAAAATATTATTTCCCCCGCCACATTATTTCAATCTAAACAAGCGAGACCGGCTAAAGGTTAATCATCCGCATAACGCAGGCGAGCATTGCGCGGGCGGAGGGCTGTGCCGTCTCCGTCGACCAAACAAAGATAGCCGCCTCCTCCGCTCCTCCACTCGGCGCTATCGGTAAATTTTCCGAGCTTCGCAAGCCTAGGCGGCGGGCAGTCCATTTGTGATAATAGAACGTCAGTGTTCCGGCCTCCCCGAAGTGGCGACTTTTGCCCGACTGCAGGTTTATGCCTTCCGGTTCCAGCGGCGCTATTACGTGGCCGCCGCGCCCTTCCTCTCCTCGCAATAAAACACCTTCATGAATGAAACACAACCCTTCTGCCTGCCCCGAGTAGCGGCTCTTCCTTTAGACGCGCGCTGCATTTTCTTTCTTGGAGGGTCGCCGGGCAGGTTCTTTATGCCGCTCGCCGGCTACATTCATTCAAGGCTTATTTTGCGCCGTCGCGCGCTTTCCTGTTGTGCGCTGCGTTACTTTATTACGGAGTTGCTGCCTCTGTAAAGTGTTTGTCAAAAGATAAAGTTCTATATAAGAAACAGAATAATATTTTATTTTATTTCAATGTTCGAAACGGTTGCATAAAAATAATTATTTGACAAAATAACAATTTTAAATTTTGAAAAAAAAACGGTGATAATACAATCTGAAATGAACGTTTATAAAGAAGTAAATAAAGAATAAAAATATCCTGTTCGTGCACGCGAAAGAAATGTATTTTCTGCGTCAGGATTTTCAAGCTTTTCTCCCAAGGGACTCGCAGCTTCTCGCCGCAATCCCTTTCATCGCGCACTTTATCACACGCTTTTTCCATTCGCTTGCTCTTTCTCACGTGCTTCTTCTCTCTTCGTTACATTTCTTTCATTTCCGCGAGGCATCAGAGGCGAGACTCGCAAGCTGCCACCGCATAAAAGCTTGTCCCGCTGATCCTTAGGAGTTTCTGCTTTCTGCAAACAGAAGATTAACATCTTTTTATAAACCTGGCGCTCGGAAACGTACAATTTAAAGCTGCTTAATGATAGAAATAATTAAAATTTAAAAAAAAAAAAACGCATATCTTGCGAACCATTTAAAAACGACTAAGAGAGTTTTTGCATTAGTATAAAATCCGTGGAAAAGGATTTTTCCACGGAGCTTTTAATGGGCAATCATAAAAATGAAAAGATCCAATCCTTTCATCATCGCGTTCGCTTCAGCAAAAGTCTGCCGTAACAAGCCGTTTCTCTCGGGGCATTCAAAGAAACTCGTCGGCGCGCCTATTTTCCCCGCTTATCCAGCGCCCGCCGCCTTAAATCGCGGTATATTGATCAGAGCTACTCGAAGTTATTCATCCGCGAGCCGCTGAAAGAATCGAAGCCAATCAGTCCCGGAGCCTTGTACAATCCTGGCTCGTTTCTCGAAAATAACCCCGGTGATGGCATTTTTTTTCCAGCGCTCATTAACGCTAATGAATCATTCAGGTCCGTCTCGTTCGCGGAACGGGAGCGGCACCTGTCTCCTATGGCGAATAAGGACGTCCGTAAGATCGCGGCAAGAGGGGAAGGCTGCTGGGGTCTCTTATTCGCGGCCCCGGGATCGAGAGATCGCAGTTGGGCATCCATTGGCCGGGGCCGCGCGGAGCCCTTGTTTGCTGGCGCCACGGGCCACTATCGGCTCCTTGGGGATGTTTCCACCCCTATTTCTGGCCGTCCGCCACTTTACCTTCGCTCTCGCCTCTCCGCCGAAAACCCCCCTTCTTCCTTCCTTCCCGCCCGACTCCCTCCCTCGTATAACGAGAGTTCGCGTCGGCGACTAGTATACGGAGTTGTACGTACTTTCTGCATGAATGTATGCATGTATTGAGCGAGTTGTCTTACATGCACTTACATGCACCGGTCTCTGCGTATGTGCGCGCGACTGCCGGCCGGAGGGTGGACGAGGGTGGAATACAATTTTGAAGACGTGTCTATACTTATACTACTCACTCCCTTGCATATGCATTAATACCCGTCTGCAATAAATATTCCTTCTTCCCTTATTATTATATTTTTTTGCAGATGACAAATTTATAACTAAATTGTATGTTTAAATGGATTCGGTGACTCGTAAATATCCTGCAATCAACAAAACTTTAATAATTCTAATTTTTTGCATTATAATTATTGACAAAAAAATCAAGTTTATTAAAGAGTAGTTTGTTTATGTGTAATCGTTATAATATTCATATATATTTGCAACTTTAAAGCTTTTGAAAAATATAATAATAGCTATTCTGAAGAATGACGAAGCTGATATTTTTGCAGCCGTTTAAGTGATTTATCAAATCGTCTTATCTGCTTCTTACTCTACTTTGCGCTTATAAAAATGAAATAAAATGAGCGTATCTTCCCAACCCACTGAACGCAACGTTCCACTTAAACACAGACTTATTTTTCAAAGCCTATATACCTAAAACTCACCTCGCGCGAGATAAAGAAACCTGCAGATTCGTATTGCGGAGAGAGTATAAAGGCGGGCGGGCGGCTAAGACTTGGCATAGGGTATTGATCGCGGGTGGCTTGCTTGCCAGAAGCCCGAGGAGAGAGAGAGAGAGAGAGCCGCGTGCTCTCTCATCCGCGCGCGCACACACACATCTGCACGTACAGACGAGATGCCGCACGGCTTGGCGCGCGACTTCTCCTTCACCTGCGGGAGCCAGAGCCGCGCACCGCGGCGCATCCTTGCGCGT
Source organism: Ormyrus labotus (assembly GCA_035582975.1). NCBI lineage: Eukaryota > Metazoa > Arthropoda > Insecta > Hymenoptera > Ormyridae > Ormyrus > Ormyrus labotus. Next base: position 9,306,732 of record JAWWEO010000036.1, read on the forward strand.
CCTTACACAGCCTTAGGCACGGCTGCGGGGAGCGAGGAGGTGGATCTCTGCGCGTCTAATCCGTCGGCGAGCGAGAGCGAGAGCAAAGCGACCGCGTCAAAGCGCCTCTTTTGTGCCACTCTGAGGAAACTTGGCGCTCTCCTCTCGAGAGAGAGAGGCAGAGAAGCTCTCCGCGCACTTTCTGCGGAGAGCGCGAGGCTGCGCCCGATGCTTTGACTTGTTGTGGCTGCGAGAGTTCCCGGGGCCGCGCGATCGTTCGCTGCGGAACGACCGACTGATCTTTCTGCTCCTGAGACGGCGAGTTTTTCGTCGTTTCCGCAAATGTTTGCAGTTCTGCTTGTTGTTTGAGATTTATTTCCAGGAAAGGGATTCGATTGAATATAGGTAATAAACGATTTTATTTTAATTAAAATTTAATTTATAACTTAATTTAGAAATGACGATATAATATCGCTCTCGATTCAATTGAATTTTCGTAAAGGCGCTTGAGACCGTCCAATAATTCAAAATGGATTCATTATGCAAAGAAGACGTAAGAACGCAGAACCGATCGGAGATAGTCCCGCGGCCATTTCGATAATAGATTCCATTTAAGCGATGCGCTCTGCGGCTTTAAATCGCTTTCTCGGCGTGATTAATGACGCCAAAAAGAGACTGCGTCCTAAAATTTCCGCAAGCGATTCTCGCGAGTTTCCTCCCACACACACACACACACCGCTGCGGATTATCTCGAAATCCCCTTTGGAATTCGCGCGGGGCCGATCAGCTCCTCTCTCTCTCTCTCTCTCTCTCTCTCTCTCTCTCTCTCTCTCTCTCTCTCTCTCTCTCTCTCTCTCTCTCTCTCTCTGTTAAGTCGATCGGCCCCCGATAATTGCGTATCCAATTGTCCGTCCGAACGCGCTCGTACTCCCGCTTTACAGCCGCGCCACGCACTGCATATACATACGCGCACGTAGGACCGTACTTTGCGGGGCGAGAAAGTGAGAGACGGGGAGCGTCGAGCGCGCGAGAGAGAGAGAGAGAGCTCAAAGGTTCTTATCTTTATTGCCGAATTCCGCGTATCTTCGGCCCAGACGAGAAAAGGGGAGAAGGACGCTGGAAATGAGGACATTCCGCCTGCGGATTGGACCGCGGCCATTTACGCGGGGCAGCTCTCTCCCCCTTTTCGCTCCTTCCGCTTCCTCTCTCTCTCTCTCGTCGCGCTGTATATTTTCGAGACCCTCTCGGCTGCGCTTCCGTCGACGTGTGACAATTTTCGAGGCTGCGAGCAAAAAAAAAGAAGGATTTTTCATCGCGCCGGACGCGCGGCGTGCGTGCGCGCGCGCGACGACGACGTCACCCGATGCGCGCCCCCCGGAATAGAGAGCCGCGATCACGTCGCGCGCAACGTGACTTATAGGAGCGAAATTAAATTTTTCCGCTAAAATTGCCGGACTGATACGCGGAGGCGCGCGCGCGCGCGGCCCGCTGGATTTTATAGTGCGATTTGCATACTTTTATAACCCCGCCCCCCCCCCCCTCCAACCCCGGCGGCCTCTGCAGCCGCGGGCTTACGTGTTTTAATTTTGAGCGCTCAATTTTCTACTTTACGGAGACACCTCGCGCGCGTGACGTCGTCTCGGGGTTCGGTTAAATGAACGTCGGTGCTTTATAATTGAAAACATTTTAAAAATTCTTTTTCTGCAATCAGACGGGCAATGGGAATTTCATTTCCATGCAAAAATTTTTGCTTTACCGGTCGTTTCGTTTCAAATTGATAAAAGAACTCAGATGAGTTCTTTATGTTAATAAACTATTTCATTTAATTTATCTTTTTCTAATATACAATTCTACTTCGTAATTCGAGATTAAAATGAATTGGTGTAAATCATTAATTATAAAGCTATTAATTTTGAACGCGCAATGAATTAATAGCTTATAATAAGTTACGTGTAATCACAATAAAGATTTATTGTTTTTTCAAATTTTATACAATAAGTTGCGTTAAAGTAGACTGAAAAATTGATCATTTTTATTTCAATTGAAAACGCCGAACTCAGCCAATATTTGAATTACAATATTGAAGCGTTTCTGCGCAGATAAAATTTTAATTCACGAGCATCGGTTGAAAAACCGCAAACGTCACAATTTATTTTCCGAGCATGCATAAAACAACAAAATTAATATTGCAAAGGTCGCCTTGCGGTAAAACCAACGTAACGATGACAAACGGGATGAATAAAGTGCTGCGACAACAGAAGCAAAACTCCATCCGCCTTTTCTCCCTCGCAATAAGCATAAAAAGAATCCAAACGCCGAGACGGTCGGAAAGAAAGCCCCCTTTATAAAACGCCTCGGACCGAGGAGTAAGAAATTATGCAAAGGCCGAGAGAGAGAGAGAGAGAGCTTAAAGTCGGAAACGAGCCGGTTTTTCCTCGAGAGATCCTCTCGAGAAAATGGAAATCCCTCGATTCTTAGGCCCTCCCCTCCTCTCTCCTTAGCCCCGGATCGGGGAGGGGAGCCCCTAGGTAAGGGGAGCTCGCGGGGTAAGGGTAAGACACAGAGGGGTGGCAGCCGGTAGCCTAACGTCGGAGCTGCCCGCGTCGGACTGAAAGGGGGAGGCGGGATATAACAAGATGGCCGGCGGACACCCACTGCCGTAAACGAGGGGGAAAAGGACGTACGACGCTGGAAGAGGAGGGGAAAGTAAGACATTTCTCCGCCGAGTGCTCTCTCTCGCCGCCGTCGCTGTCAGCCTCTCCCTTCTGACGCGTCGAATCGGACTTTTTCTTTTCGTTTCTTATTGCACGCGGATTTCTCGCGAGAGTTCGCGTTTAAAGAAGAAGTTGATGGAAATGTAATTTAATTATTGACGAGGTGCAAATTATTGTTTAGTTAAAAAGAGTTATTTGATTTTAAGTTGATTGTTTAATTATTATTAAAGGATGCAGACTTATTTAATGAAGCTAATTATATTGACGAGGTGTAAATTATTCTTTAGTTAAAAAGAGTTATTTGATTTTAAGTTGATTGTTAATTATTATTAAAGGATGCAGACTTATTTAATGAAGCTAATTATTAAGAGTATATTAAAGTAATAGATTAACGTTAGAGCTTTTCCATTCGTCAGTTTTAGGTAAAATGTACACTTTTGATTTATTTGTTCGTTTAAAATTTGTCAAGCGACGAATATTTTATAAAAAGTTCTACACGAGTAAAATTGTCGCTCTCCGGGTTAGTAAGTTTTAAAAAGACCGTTCATATTTGATAAAGTCAGGTTTAGATACGGAGCATAAATAAAGGAGAAACTCAGCGGGGCGACGGCAAGAATTGTAAAAGTTTACCGAGAAGACCGCTGCATAATTTAGCGCTGAAATAGGGCGCGAATAATCATGCATAAATAACTTGTTTTATAGTTCTCGACTATTCCGACGCTCTCTGTCCTGGCAGACAAGAGGAGGCGGAGGAGTCTTGCGGTCGAGCCAGAGTAGTGCCGCGCTCTCCGCGTCTCTAAATTAACTACGGGATCTGTCTTGCTAATTATAAATCTCATTAATTTAACAGATCTGATCTCTTTCGTTTAAAACCTACATGGAACTCTAATCAATCCCGCGAGAAATAATTGACCGTTCATTTCTGGAATAAGTTCCATGAAAATTGCACGATTGGAGGTGTCTGTGGCCTCTTTCTGCGCTGCGACAAGATCTATTATAAGTATTAATCAAATGAAGCATTAAGAGAGGAGCTGCATTTGATCTGAAAACAGTAGCATTAGCGGAGAGAACATACTTGTAGTTGAAATGGGTTGCATTGCAATATTAGTTCTTTAGCCGAAAGTAAAGATCGATAGGGCGGTTATCGTTTTTGTTTTCATTAGTTCAGAATTCAAAGAATGCGGGCCCTCTGGGTTTGAAAACCGATGCGGCGAATTTTAACGACGAAACTCGTCAATTACAAAGCCTTCATCGAGTGCATAATCATCAGGCTATTTACCGTCGAAGCGCGATTAAATTTTATCGCCCTCGCGCTTATAAAAGCCGATGTTGCAACAAATGAGCATAAAGTACACATCAGGGGGGGCGGCGTTATAATATCTCGCGCGTTCCCCATAAAAAAGTTGGAGCGCGCCACCGCGAGCCGTAACAACTTCAATTACGACGTCGGCGTAAAGCGCGAAAAGAAGTATAAAGTGTGCGAGAGCGCGGCGTAATGGAAAAAGTGGGCTCCGATATCGCGGCGCGGCCGCGAGTAATGAACTTAGCTATCGCCGCTCGGGCAAAACTCGACGGCGCGGCTATAAACGCCGGCATTTATCAGGACGCATTTTCGCGAGATATATCCCTAACCGGCTTATCCTGCTTTAATAATCACCCGAGAGCTGGTAATCCTTCGAGATGGTCTCTCTCTCTCTCTCTCTCTCTCTGCTGAGGGAATCGTATTAGCATGAAAACATAATTAGCCCGATGGGTGTAATGTACTCTGGGCCAAGAACGATTTGCGTGGGAGGGGAAAAAGTAGGTTTCAAGGGAAGAGGGCGGGGTGTTGATTGAGCGGGCATTAACGCCCAGACGATCGATTATTCGTTGACACTTATCCTGGGTATCGCCGCGGAATGTATATTGAGGCCGCGTTATTGGATTCACGTCAATGTAATTTTCATTGCTCTTATACGATCGCTCCCTTTATCTGTCCAGGCTGCCGTCTTGTACTGTCGCTAGATATACGCTACGCTACTCGTTTACGCGAGTTTGCATTTCAATTTACTGATTTTATCGTGCAGTGTGACAGGTGTGAGATAACGAATCGAAAAAGTGAATAAATTATATTGATCACTTTTTCTGAATAAAGTAGTGAATTAAAGAGTTTTTTTTTTTAATAATAATAATTACTTATATAACATCCGCGCAGAAAAGCGCTTTTATTATAAAGACAAGTTATCGGTGGGAGAAAAATGTGGAAGCTGTTTCGCGATAGATTGTGTTTGCGTGTTTCCTATTCAATGAAATATTTCAAATTCAATCCGTACAAGTTCGTTATTTCACTGAACGGCGCGGCTCCGCAAAGCAATTATTCAAGCCTTTCAACAATAAACTGCCGAAAATCCATCCCCCCACGTCACACGGTGACCGGAGAAAAATCCTCGATCGAGGTCGAAAAACAAAAAAAAAAAAGGCAGCGGCAATACTCTTTCCTTTCGAGTTCGAACGCGGGCGCGGCGTCGGCCGGAACTATACAAATTAAAATCCCGCGGCACAATCGCATTCCTTGCATTCTGCTACCCTATACCACTTTAGGTAGACGCATACGCGAGGCAATAGGTGTACAGAGTATATATAGCGGGGCAAAGCGGCTACGGGGGGAGAGGGAAAAGTTGCCGCCGCCGCCGCCGCTGCTGCTGCTGCCCCGACAGAGAAACGAGAATAGTGTCGGTCTACGAGCTGAGTGGAGTTGGTGAGCAAATTGCTCAAAGTAATTAATCGCTTTTGCCGGGGTTGGGGTTAGCGTTTCCCGTCTCTCACTCTCTCTCTCTCTCTCTATCTCTTTCTGCAATTCGCCCCCGCAGCGCAGCCCTCTTTTGAACGCCTCGCCAGTAACGTAGCCAGGTATTTCAGGTACTCCTACTTTGAGGTCGCCGTCGGGGCAGGAAGTTGCCGGACAAGTACGGCCCGGAAGTGGCTCTTTTGTCGGGGGCTAGGCCTTTCTTCGGACCTTTTTTTTGCCGACCCGCGCGGGAGGCCGTCTTGTTCGGATTCGAGAAGCTCTCGGGGATGTCGTTGATAAAGTGGGATTCGCAATTGACGAGGGATTTATATGCCGGGGGTATAATTAAAAGTGCGATGTCAATGGTTTATTGATTGGGGCCGAGTTTGCGGAGTAATTAGAGTAACGATGTTTATTTATAAATTGTTTACTTGTTGCGAAGCGGGCATTGCGAATTTTAAAGGATCAATATTAACACAGAATTAGAGGATGTTTGATAAGATTGCCGAGGCGAGCAAAAACTAGATTAAACAATAATTTTTCGATTCTAATGCGGTTTCGAGCCCGACATCGGCAGCTTTAAGAAATCGGACGCGCATAATTCTCTTAGCGAGCAGAAACACCTCCGCGCGAAGCGAACGGAAGTGGGGAGGCAGGAAGAATAAAATTGCAGAAGCTTTATTGGATTTGTTCACTTGTTGATTCTCCCCCCGACCTGTTTTCCGCGCTTCGCGCAGCCGGGCAAAGTTTATTCGTGTCTCTTGAGATGCATCTCGTCAGGCTCGCTGCAATTGATCTGCCCCCTCTTCCTCTCTCCACTGCCCGCTTCTCGATATATCGTTTGCGAATCGCAAATAGCAAGTTCGGAGACTCCTCTCAGCTGGAAATTTACGCCGGCGACGCGACGAAAGGGACGCCTGTCGAAGTAGCGCAAAACCTCCAAAGAGAGTGTTGATATAGATGAGACCCTTGTATATGAGTGTACACAGTTGGAAGTACGGCGGGAAGGCCGCTGGCGAACTGCGCGCTGTACGGCGACATTGTGAAAGGGGTGGTCGTAAAAAAGTTGACGCGACGTGTACGAGGCTTGAGATTGGTCGTACCGATTGTCGATGGTAAAGGATCGATATTTTTTTCGAAATTCTAGGGTATATTTGTCGGTTCGAGTAAATTATTTACCGATAAATCGTCAATATTATACCGAACAAAATTACACAAGGACACATCATTAAACTGGCAAAATTTTACAATAAACATTCACAAACGGGTTCTAAACTCTATATTTACCGCGTGCAAGCGCAATAGCCGCATCGAAAAATGCATCTTCGCCTTACATTCCTCCCCCGCCATGGCCCCGCATAAAGCCGGTACAAAAGCGAGGGCACGTTCCGGGCTCGCAGTATGCACGATATCGGCAACGATTAAGATAGTGCAGGCGGGAGAGCGCGGGGCTGCTAAGTAACGATCGCGAGAGAGAGAGTCCGTGCAAGTGATCGTAAAACGCGGGGTGAGAAAGGAAGCCGGTCGCCCGATATTTATGATGCACGGCGCGCCGGTATGCTGGCCGGCGGGGCGCGAGAATCCGCCGAGCCTGGGCGTGTGTAAGCCTTCTTACGATCGATAGAGTGGCCTTCTCGCCTCCTCCGCGGAGGCGTCTTCTTCCCCTCTCCGACGGCGCGCCGCAAGAAAATACCAGCCCCCCCCCCTACCTCCCCCCGCCGCCGCGGAAGTCCTTTTCGACCCCCTTTTATGCGAATCGGTTTCGCGCGCTCGCTCGATCCGGGAGCAGCGTTTGCTCTTCGTTTGCCAACGTCGCTTGCGCTAATGTTTGCTGACTAGCTGTTGTTTGGGCGCGATGGATGGCTGGTTTTCTTTGCTTTTCGCGAGAACTTTTTAGTTTTGCGGATTTACGTAATGAGCTGTTATTGCTATTAATTGGAAAGTCAATAAAGAATCGACTAAATACCACAGCGAAATAAAATCAACTAAAACCATAGCTTTAAGCGTAAAAAGATATCCTTTAAAAAATTCTTGTAAATACACAACACCCTTGTTGCATCCAGTAATAAAAATAGCAATCTTATTATTCTCGTAAAGGCTTTCTTTTTTTAAAGTAATTTTCTTATCAGGCAGATTTCAACATGATCATCCTTACCCCATGGTAACACCATAAGGAAGATCTCGAAAAAGTAATCAAAACAGCAAAAAGCCCGATCCCCCTTTTTCTCTCCAGCCTCGCCTTAACGAGTAATACATACCGGTAGCACTTTCCCGTCCCGAAACTCCGTCGTTCGAGCGGGCGCGCGCGTTGGGCGTTAATAAATTCCATTCAACTCCGGGGGCAATTAATCGCGGCCCATTCGAGCGCCGGTAAAATATGATTCAGAGAGACTAGGACTTGCTCGGGCGCGCCGCTATAGAGAAGCTCGCTCGGTAGCCGGTTATGTATTCCGTCCGGCGTCTCTCGGGCCGTGTAGGAGCCCCGCCGCGCTCGGCGGTGGGAGGATTTAGCGCAGCGGCCGCCGCCGTCGGGGGTGGCTGTAAGAAGCAGAGAGCTGCCTTCGCCCGGGACATAAGAACACTCGCCGAGGGACGAAGGAGAGAGGGGAGGGCCGAGTTTAATACAGGCGGGCCCAGGCTGCCGGAGCTGACTCGGGGGGGAAGTAAGTTGTATTGATCCCGGCCGGGGCGGCGGATGGAAAACTGAGGCAGGGTTAGTACGTGTTCTTAATCGCCAAGTGAGCGCCCCCCCCCCCCCCGCCTCCTCCCTCTCCTTTTCTCCGGGGGGTGGCGGGCCGGCAGCTTCCCCCCGCAGCTAGCGCGATACTCCGCCGGAGGAAGCAGCCCCGACGGAATTGCAGCCCCCGCCCGCCCGCGCGCCTGACCCAAGCCGTCCTTGTTCTCCTTGCGGAGCGCCCGAGCTGCTGCCGCGGCTACTGCTGCTGCTGCTGCTTTTGCTGTGTTGTTCCTGCTGAGTCTTCTTTCTTTCGGCGAGCGCACGCCTACGGATAGTGCAAATACATTATATATATATATACTGCAGCCGCTGCGTTTGCTTACAAGTTTCCAGCGCTTGTGTTTGGAAGTTTTGATTTCTATACGCGCGCAATGCGCCCGAGCGCGGCGCACGAATGTCGCCTGCGTAACCAAGTTCGCCGCTGGACTTGGATACGAATTATTAATGAAAATTTAAACTTAAGCGATGCGCGTTGTATTAAATAATATTAGATTGCCGAGGTTGGGGATATTATATTTTAATGATCGAAATTAAAGGCCAGCATATTCGAAGGCATTTGTAATTAATAGTTCGGAGCTCGTTCGAGCGAGAAGCGCGAGGGTCGCGGGAAACTTTTCGAACAATTGTTATAGATTGCTCCTTTGTCGATGCATGCTTATCGCTTCGATGGATCCTCGTGGCTGCGGCAACCTTGACTTTAATCGACTAAAAGTCTGCGATGCCATTACTCGTGGAAAAAAAAATTTTGAACGTTACTGCAGCTTGCAATGCAATTTAACGGAAAAGGAAAAAAAAATGAGTTCAATGAAATTCTTATTTTCAATTCCCCAGGGTGTTCTTTTTCAAGTCGCGGCAAAAACCAGCTTTTCCAGCTCTCTCGCCGCCGAGGTAAAAACACTTGGAACTTTAGCAATTAGAAAATTCATCCTCTGATTGTTTCCGGAGTGTCGGGACGGCGGCGCCGCGGCATAAATTGATTTTAGCGCGGGCTTCGCGCGCACCTACGAGCAAAACAGAAGGCGGATACTTTCTTGCTCGCGCGGAGCGCGCTTAGTAAATTTACGAGATTGTATTCGAGCCTCGTCCTTTTTGTCCGGCCGACACCACCCTGGGCTGCCTTGTTAATTACTAACGAGATCTTGCCGAGTGCAAAAAGCTCCTGCGTTTAATGGATTGAAAGTCGTAGTTTTAGCATAAAAAAATATTAAATATTGGCTTGCAAGTGTGTAATTAAAAATATATATATTCCTTGGAATATATGAACCTAAGATATTACTCGATAATCTATCTTTTTAACATTATTGTACAGGAATTTATTATTAATTTATCACTTTACATTGTTTACCTCACATCACGTAATTCTTTTTCAGTATACAGAGAATTTACAGTGGGTTAGTCGGTACGCAATACTTTCATCTTGAGCTCTAAACGCAAGCGGAGTAAATTTAAAGTTTTCTACTTTGGCCGCGCGGGAAAGTTTGGATAATGAGAATGAGAAAACATTTTGCCGTCCGTGGCGAGGCATAAATCGACGGAGCATGAAATGCGCGTTGATGAGAAAGTGAGGAGGCGTGTAAAGACGCGGCGTGTAAACTCGAGGACGATTTGCCTTTTACGCGGCAATAAACTGCTCGAGCCAAGTATTCGCGACGGAAACGGCAAATTGTGCAATTCTCCCGCGTTTACGGCATTCGATTACGAAGAATGTACCGATTAAAGTGGACGACGCGGTTGCTCCCGGCGCACTCGATAAGGCATATTCGAAATTATTATATTTATCGAGCCGCAAGTAGCCTTTTGTTTACAGGCTCGTGAAAGTTATTGGAGCCCGTCATCATTTATACGAGAAAAATTTGACTTAATATATTGGATTTTATGGGAGTACAAAGGCGATGCATCGGAGGTAATGTTCTTGTTATTTGAGGAAGCACAATGGCATCAAGAATATTTTTCTCCATCTAAATAGCTAAATAAGTAGAACTTTACATTAATCTTTTGTGGATTATTAAATCCAAAAAACTTCTGAAAGCTATTCCTACGTTTTCTTAGGTAAACCAGTAACTTTTCTCAGCAGTGGGAAATGAATAAGGAAAGCAATTCATCCTGCCGCTTTCGGATTTAATCGAAAATCGCAGAAATCCCCAGGGCGAACAAACGCGTTCGGCGGCCAGTCGCGAAAGGGCACTGGGAATCTTAATTGTCCCGCGGAAATACGCTGCAGGATCTACGATACTCGGTAGGAAATGACGTCATCAGTCAGCGGCGAGTTAATGCAAGTGAGGGAGAGGAGGCGCGCCGCGCGCGGGGAAAGAGCCCGGCGTTGTTTGCGCGTCGGGGCGGCGGGGGGAGAGAGAGAGACGGAGAGCGGATTTTCAACGAGAGAGCGGCGGGACTGGTCCGCGAGAGCGCGGGGCTCGGAGCTAGTCTCGGTTGAGTTATGCTCGTATTTCCCGTCAACACATCCGATGACGTCTGCGGCAATGTAACTGAAATGTATGAACGCTCGCGCGTTTCCGCGCGCGCACACACAAACACACACGAGAGAGCGCGCCGACGCGCGTGTTTATATACGCGCGGCGCGGCCGCTGAATTATACTTGCGAGCGCCCGCCCGCGCGCGCGCGCTTAGTTTTGATTTGTACATTGCGACTTTGGACTTTTATTTACGGCGCCGCGGAGCGGACAATACTGCAATTAGCAGATAGAGCGCCGGAGTTACAAATTGCTCGCAGCTGCGAGTGAAGAATTGACTTTATAGGAATTAGTTTCGGAAATTTCGGCCCTGCTTCGGCGCTTGATTGCGAAAATTTCTTGAAATAAAGAGAGCTGCATAAAAAGTATATCATTTATTTATAAAAAAACGATTTCATTCCGAATATAGGAAATAAAATTATAGCAGCATGTAAAATTAAACGAAAAATCAAAGCTATTTACGCTTCGCGACAGTCGGTATAGCTTTTCTTTCAAGTCCAGCGCTCGATCGACTTTTAATCGAAGCTTTCTTTCCTCCTTATCCCCCGCGGCACGTTCCATTAACCTTAAATTTTCACTCTTGCTCGGCGCGGAGGCCGATTCACTTTCTCCTCTTGGGGGGATTAGCAGAGCTGCCGGGCTGTCGGCCACGAATTCGATTGGGGGGGTGTCTGGCGTATAGTAAAACTGCCCCCACTCTTCGGGCGCTTCGTCGCGCGCTCGGCCAGCTGACCCGGTGGCCGCATGCGCCGTGGAAAAAAAGCCAGCCGAAGCTCGCCCCGAGCACGCCGGCTCTCCGTAGTTTTCTCGTGTCCTCGATAAAAAAGCTCGCGTGCCGCCGCTCTCTCGGGGCTCTCGGCTTTTATTCGCGAGTGTCGTCGCTCGCTCTTCTCTGGCAGTGCGAATTCGTCGCCTCTCGGCGTGTTTGAGCAGCCCGGAGAAAAAAATGGAGGAATGAACGAGGAGGAGGAGGATTAAAGGCCGCGACGGTGGAAGGAGCTGCAGCTGGGATTCAGGAGCGGCGAGCGTCTCGGAGAAAAGGCTCGAGCGTGGGTTCGATCGTCGAAGGAAGGAAGGAAGGAAGGGGCGAGGAGGAGGCCACGCCTCTTGTCTAAGGTACCCTACCAGCGACTTAATTCGCGCGAGGGGTAGCTAAGATTTTTCCGCCCCTTCCAGTCGACTTTGCCCCCACCAGCGAGGCGCCCCTTCTTCTGCCTTCCTTCATATCGATCGCAGCCACCGCCGAGGGAGAGAGAGAGTGAGAGGCTGTAGGTATAAGGTCGTTTCTTGCCGAGCGGCGAGCGAGCGAGGGAGAGAAGCTCTCCGCTTCAGACAGTGCCGTATACGCGCCGTGACGCATGGTTGGCTTAAGTCCTCCCTCTCCCCTTCTTGCAACCCCTTCACTTCGGGCCCTGTGTTTTCAGGCCACCCCCCGGAGGCTGCGGTGGCGGCGTCTCGCGAGATTTACGGCTTCCCTTTTGATGCTTTCTTCTGGCTCTCCTCTCTTTCCCTCGCTCTCGGGAGATAAGAACGCGGGAGATACGGGAGAGGCTGGCAGATTTGCTCGAGGCTTTTTTACTTTTGCGCTTTAGCGCTTTCGGGGGGGCGGGGAGGGGAGAGAGGGGAGTCTTGGACGAGTGCGCTTTTACCCGAGAATTGGACGGAGATAAGTGAATACTGAATTATTGAACGGATAAGAGACGGGGAGATATATGACTTTTGCGAGCGTTTTTAGAGTCGGATTTAAAATACTTTTCTCTTAGCTTTTACGCTTTTTCCTCTATCTTTAGAAGCACTTACGGACTGTTTGCAGATTATTTTACTTTCTTAAGTCTTTACTCTAGATTATAGAGCGTATGTTAACCTTAATTCTTATTTTTCTTAGAATTCACTTTTTTTTACTTGTTAGCACTTGAAAAACTTTGTGAATTTTTTTTTCATAACTATAATGTCAGGAGATATTACAAAAGCTAATTCGAATCAAAGAAAACTTCATCTTAGCTCATTACTGAGCTTTGTAAGTTTTTCATAACGGCGCCGCGTTTCCGATTTTGTTGTATTATTATTATTATTTCATCCATCGAATCTCTTTCAAGCGAAGAAGAAAGGCATTTAGCGGCGGCTATCTCGATAGCCTTCTTTTATCAGAGTCACGGCGTGAATCTCGACGAAGGATGTCCTACGTGCCGCGAGTAGTTCAGTTTTAGGATTTTCCTAGGATATACGCTATACATATGTACATATACATGAAGAGAAAGAGAGAGAGAGAGAGAGAGAGAGAGAGAGAGAGAGAGAGAGAGAGAGAGCGGCTGCAAGTACGTTCATGGGGCTATGAGCTACGCTGCTTTAGCCAGAGGCTGTTAAACTCCGAGGGGTCTTATCGGTAAAACTGTTCTATACAGGATGCCGACCGTTCGGTCGTTGGTCGACCATGCGAGTATCTCTGCTCCTTATAGTAACTCGAGCCCCGTCCTCTGTGCGCGCACTCTTCCGCCCCGCGTGTACATGTGAATGCCGTTCTGCGCACCCACACACGGGCAAAGGTCCCCCTCCCCAAAGCATTGCTGCAGCGAGCGATAGTCCTTGAATTACCGCGATATATATTTTTTCCGATACTTTATCGCTCGACGTATAACGCTTCTGAGAAATCGATTTTGGATTCTGGATCGGTTTATTTTAATTTAATTACTAGCGGTTATCGGATTTGGAGAAGAGTAAGTTGATTGTTAGTTTTTGTTTAAATTATACTCATTTATAACGAACTTAAAATCTTTTGTTAATAATATTCTTTGAAATTTCGAGTTTCAGAATAATATTAATTAAACATGTACAATATTTCATAATGAATATCCTGCTTAAGCGTAAATTTACAGTTTAATCTTTACGTTTATTAAGAAGAAACTATTTCATGCAACTTTTGATCCAGAAAGTAATTCAAGTATTAAATTCTACATTGTGCAATGCAAGTAAGTAAGCGCCGGGATGCAACCGGGTTTTATGATTTTAATAAACCGAAGTACAGAAGTTCAGTGCACTTTTTAGCAGCAATTACTTTTCTCATTACAAAGCAATAACGAATAAGTAGAGGAGAATACAGCCGGATGGAAATACGTTATTTGGCTCGTATACAGGACAATTAAAGTTTCGCGGCGCACATTAACGCCGCCGCGCATTTTCATTCCGCGAACAACCTTGTACTCCGGACTAGAAAACTCGATTTCCCCTCCCTCCATCCTGGCGCCTGGCGGGAAGATACGGGGCGGCAAGTTTCCGAAACGAAAGCGCGCGCGCTCCACTTGGCGCACTTGCGGCCGCGATCCATCTATTATATCTGCCGGCGATTGACGTTCCTTCCATCGATCATCGATAAGTCCGATAGTTTCGCTCTCGCCTTGTTCCTTCGATTCCCGCGCGCGGAGGAAATTGAGTTTTCACGGCAGGCTGTGCAGTGGGCGATAGGCGAGTGTGCCGCGGCCGAAGTGCGCCGCCCGAACTTATTTATCGCTCGCGGAGGCTGCGCGCGGCGCGGAGCGCGAATTTTATGCGCTGCCGAGAGCACGCCGAGAGCCGCTGTAAAACGTCGAACGGTATTTCCTGCCTCCTTGATCGAGCGAAGAACGTAAATGATTTACGATGTGCTTGCGCGCGCCGAGTACTGCACAGATACGATATCTCCTTTCTATTATTTAGATGGAGCGACGCTTTGGAAACTGCTCTCAATACGCGCGATGGATAAAATTATAATAGAAATTTATAATCTATCTCGAATATATTATTATTAAGATTTTAATGTTTACTTGATTTTTCAGTAGTATTTAATATTGCTCATACAAACGAACACGATCTTGTTGTATAATTATTTTTGCTTTTGATTTCTATAGATTTTTCAAACTTGTCAAAATAAAAAGTTGCTCGAGGGATCTTTTTTAAATACTTTATACATATCCTTGCATTACTATTCTCCAGCGAGCTCGTTCAACAAACTCCGCTTCATCTCAGAAATCGCAGATGAAATACACGCGGAGGGTAGAACGGAGCCAGAAACTCGTCGCAGCTGCAATACTTTAGAGCTAGCCTAAGCTAGGCTAGTCCAGCTCGAGCTCTAGGCGACCGCGGCGTGCTTACGTGTAACGCCGTCGGCCATCCTTTCTGGGCATTAGCTCCGGGCTGTAAGGCCTCGGAGGTCTCCTGGCAACGAAGCCTATCAAACTGTCTTACGGCGGCCGGTCCTTACGACCCCCTCCCCCCTCCCCCCCCGCGAACCCCCGTCATCCGGCAGAATCTCACTTGGAGCCCTTAACGACCAACCCCTCGGGACGACGCAGCCGCCGCCGAAATTGAGAAAATTATCCCGGAGACCCCGGCGTTATACGTGCATGCAGAGACGACGCCCCGCGCGCCGAATCGGCCGAGGACTTAAGTGAGGCGCCATCTTAGTTGGGAATTAAGGAGAGGGCGGACCCGCAGAGAATTCCGAACCAAGCCCCGCTCTCTCTCTCTCTCTCTGCCTCGATCCCCTGCCTCGTCGGAGGGTGGAAAGCCACGGGGGGGTGCGCCCTGTTGTCCGTTGAGATTTTCGCAGAGGCGATATACGGGCACGTAATTCGGCCGAGTATTACGACGAATTTCGCTTAATTTTAATTGGAATTCTAAGATATGATAGCGCCTGCCGTCCCGTCCGTGTGTGTGTGTGTGTGTGTATTTAGCCGGGCTTCCTTAGGTGTAATCTTGTTTGCTCTGAATCTTTGGAGCAGCTCTTTGGTTATATATAGTATTAGTAGCTCGTCTGCAGCGGATTGCAAAGTTACGAAAAAAAGTTTGAAAAATCCTTGGGTAAAAGTACCGGGTCGAGAGTTTAAATATTTTAAAAGCTTCATAACGAAATTAAGACATCGCTCGCGCAACCGCGTTTAAAACTTGGGCAGTGCGTAAATGCTAAAGTAGACTGGAAAAAAATCCAATTGAAAAGTTAAAACTCGCCTCGTGAAAGCGAAACTCTAAAAAAAAAAAAAAAAAGAAAAAGGAGCGGAAAACAGTTAGCCGCAAACAGGATTATTCGTTTCTCCCGCGCTCTCGTGCGTCCGACGCGCCAAAAGTTGCCGACTTCTTACGTGCACGCGGAGCAATTTAATTTCTTCGCCTCGGAAGCGCGTACGCCGCGGCGCTCGTATAATTAAACTTACAGTCCGAATCTTGCCGGCTCAAAGAAAAGCCACCGTAGAGCTGCATTCCGGCCGCGAACACCCATCTGGCCGCGCGCGCGGACGCGGAGAGAGAGAGAGAGAGAGAGCGATAAAGAAGAACAAGAGCGCGTCGCGGGAGCGCGCAGTTCGACCGGGCAACTAAAACAAAGCAGCGGCAACAAAGTTTGCGGCCCCGGCAAACATCGAACAATTTCTCGGCGCGCGGCCCGTTTTGCAATTACGCGCGAGAAACGCAGCCAAAACGTGGATTTTGACGCGCGCGGGAATCCCGTGAAGGTGCCGAAGAAAAGCTGCGGGGGGAGGGGAGTCAGTAAAATCCCGAGGTTTGTTAAAGCTACGGTTCGTTTCCCGCCCCCTCTCTCCCCCCTGTTGCAGTTTCGGGGCAAAGTAAGCGCGGCACGGTATTTGTCGTCGTCCAAGGGTGATGCAAACTCCGACGGAGAGCGTTCGCACTGATCGCGCGCTACTGTTTTCCGAGAGCTGCGCTCTGGCTGTGCAAGGGAAAGGGAATGCTTGCTTGTTAACTGCCGGACGAGGGACCGAACTTTTGATGGCTTAAGAATTCTGGTTAAATAACGCGCGCGTGCTTTGAGAGATTTGTCTTTCGGTTCGGTATACTTCTTTCCGTAAAAGCTTCGGTGTTTATGTTATGCGTTCTTAATCAAAAGCCTTCTTTTAGCCCGCTTTCCCTCTAATTTTACCTTGCAATTATAAGCCCGATAAGAGGTCTGGTTTTTAGAAAGATTTATTCGAACGAAAGTGAACTCTGATTTTCCTCCCGACAAGCCCTTTCCCTCGATCTCAAGCAAAATAAACGACACCTCGTAAAGTTTCCGAGCAGCAAAATAGTAAGCAAAAGTAAGACGGGCCACAGCGGAGAGGTCGCCGAAGTTGCACAGCCTTTATGGTAAAACGCGGCTGCGTCTCTTTCTCGCTCCCGCAGCGTTAAATGGAGGCGGTGCGCCGGCCGCGCGCGGGTGTTTAATCCAATCTCGAGTTTGTTCATTCGACGATTGACGTAATCACCGGGGCAAGTTCGACGAGTTTTGCCTCCGCGCGCACCGCCAGGGACCGCAGGAGCTACGGGGAATAAAGGCCCCGGGTAATCAAACCCGACGACGCTCTAACTCTCTCTCTCTCTCTCTCTCCCTCGGTTCGCGCGCCGAGTTGATTTGAAGGCGACGCGCAGTTTTGACTTTTATGGCGGACTTTGCGCCCAAGCTCGGCAAGGAAACTTTGCGCCGCCCGCCCGCCCGCCCGCGCCCCGGAATTCACGGAATTGCCCCAGTTAATGATCTGGCCGCAGTCGCGCTCTAATTGCCAAGTTTTGCAAGGGCCGCGAGACGCGCTCTATTCAAGTACGAGCGGAATGATTGCCCGGGACGCTAATGATTATGGCTCCGAAGTTTGCGACTTTAATCGAACGCGAGAGTCGCTATTCAATGACTTAATACGGAATTGATGAATCTTTCGCGACTGTTGGAATTGTCGGGTGACCTGTTTTAAACAAATGTGCATTTAATAACAGTCGGTAGTGCAGCATATTTTATAGACAATCTGGAATTATTGTAGAAAAATTAGAAAATTATAATTCATTTGCTGATATTTAATTTATAGTCTGTCACCGAAGCTGCGTTAGCTCGGTGTTAGAGCACGAGCCTCGATCGTCCCCGGTTCGAGTCCCGTCGTTCACTTTTTTCCTTTCCTTCCTTGCTTGGTCTTTATTTAATTTAATTCGCGGTCCGTAACAAGTCTTTAAAATCTGCATTCGCGAGTATTAGAACAATAATTTAAAAGTAATATACTTTAAAGGGAACTACATTTTTTTGCTTTTCTCATAATTAACTTGAAAAAATAAAGCACAGGTCAGGGATAGAGAGCACAAAGCAAAGGGCTCAGAATATAATCTTAAAGCTACACAGGGGTGCGAAGGAGCAAAAGTATCGGAGCGTCCTCGGTGAATTCGCGCTCGACCGGCGCGTCTCGTCTTCACGGGAATAGACGCGATTAATTACGAATCCCTCCCCCCCGCCCCCCCCCGTTTCTCCCTTACGTCGTTAGAAAGCGGGCCGCAGCTTTGTTCCTGGCAGGGGGGCTTTATAGGAACTCGAGCGAGCGAGAGACGCGATATAGCGATAGAGAGAGAGAGAGAGAGAGAGAGAGAGAGAGAGAGCTTTCTACTACGCTCGTCCGTGTCCGAAGTATAAGATAGCGGGGGTCGCGCGGCTTAGCTTTCGCCTACGAATATTAGATCAATAATTCTAACCTCCGAAACCGCTTGGGTGTACGTAGGTACGTGTACACGTCGAAGCCGCCCGGCGAGAGAGAGAGAGAGAGAGCCGGGGGAAGGAAGATCCTTGCCGCCGCCGCCAATCCCATTCTGCCCTGGCCTCTTCCTCTCTTGGACTTTGCTCGTAATACGATATTGCTTCGGCCGCAGGCCCTCGAATATTGCTTTCGAGGAATATACCTCCCTGGAGCCGCAAATACTATCTCCAATTTCAAAGCTCCTTATTACCGCGCGCGCTTCGCGCTAAACTTTCCGGCAAACATTGCCTCCGCCTCCGCCTCCTCCTCCTCTCCTGCTGGTTCTTCCGCCGCTTCTAATTCTTCTTCTGCTGTTTCGCTCGTAGATTTTATACCGAGGGTGCTAAAGGTTTCTTACTCCTGCGACGCACTCTTTGCAACAGTTTACATTGAACGATCGAATTATAAAACCGATAAATTAATTACTATTAAAATGAACTATCATCAACTCATTGAAATACATTGTATTCAAGAAACTTTATTCAATATCTGTTTCACCGTCCACGCACGAAACGCTCCGCAGCCGTAAAATCTTTCCGACATGCCCAGCATCTGAACTTTTCGCGATTCACGTTCCTTCGCAGAGATAACTGACCCGAGCGCAGCATCTTCGCCACTGAGCAGGCCGAGCGACTGCTCAAATTTTCGAAATAAAGTTGCCCGTCCGACGCGTAACTCGTTCTTCCTTCCCTCGCGACTGGAGGGAGCGGCTTTGTAAGATTTTTCGTTTCTCGCGACAAAACTGGACGTTCTCTTCCGTGGACTTGTCCCGTTCTCTCTCTCTCTCTCTCTCTCTCTCTCCCTCCCCGCGAGGTTCGTGAGAGGAGCCGGGAGAGCGTGAGAGAATCTGCGCGATGGTCCAGCCGCGACGTCGGGGGAACTGGTTTGCAGCAAGCTGGAATTGTGGAACGGTTTATCTGATGTTGTGCGAGTTTGTTTTCTTGTAAATGCAGATTACTTATTTGCAACATGTTAACGGAAAAGTTATTTATTCCAAGGTTCTAATACTAGTAATTATATGCATATCAGCTTGCCTTAGTAAGGATGAAATTATAAAAAAAACTTAACATTGTATAAATTTGCATAAAAAGTAAATTTGACAGAAATCAGGTTCTTTATTTAAAAGCTTAACAAACAAATTGTCACAAATATTCCCTTGAACAATCGATCAACACTCGGGGTGAAACCAGTTTTCCCTCTCCTCGGCATCAGAGGGGCCTCATCTCCGCCGTAGCATCTCAGTAGCTCCCCGACGATTCCCGTTCTCGCGAGATGACCGCTGGTCAGCAGCATCGTGAGAATTTCTCGCGGTCCACAAAGACACGTAGCATCGCCAAGCTCGACAGGTTTCGGATACCGGAGAGACGTTCTCCCGCGAAGCCGATGAGAGCGATCGGAGGGGCTACTTTTACCCTCCGCGAGAGCGCTAATCGACTTTGAAACCGGTTCTTGGTGGCGAGACGAGCATCCTTTGCATTTTCCGAATGTACGCTTAATTGTTAATGGTTTGCGAATACGTTTTTAAATTGTTCGCCATTTGACTTTATCTTTCAAAATGTTTTCTGTATTATTTAAATAATATTTAAGAAGAATTTAGACTGTGTAAATATTGTACGCTTGTAATGGTTGGATAATATATAAAAAATATATAAAGGAATTATTTTTAAATTATTTTAATTAACCCTTATATTGAATATAATTAAATTATTAATTTGGATGTGAGGGATAGATCTGAAAAAGGCCTACGGTTAGACTATCTCTGTAGCCCTTTTAAAGGCGAAACTTTGACACTTATCTTTTACCTTGGATAGTCAGATAGTAGTTTCATTTATTTTCTTATACTAAATAATCATCTCGCAAAGTAATAATACAATTAGAAGAATGTACAGATATTAATTAAAAAATGATAAACCATTTATACGTTAAATTAATATAACAAAATCGCCTTTTGTTAATTAATTCCGACAATTTTCTTCATTTGGAGCGCCTAATTGCATAACAAAAGAACAATACTTTCGATTTAGTTTCGCTGGCAGCCATGTTTGCTCGCAGCAGAGGGTGTATTCAAGAGATGCGAGGAGAAGGAAAGGAAATGGAGGGGGAGAGCGGCTAGGAGTCGCGTGATTTACATAGATAGATTCGCTGGTAGGAAGGGTGGAGATTTGAAGACGTCGATATTTGGATCCTCGATGCAACGTTTAAAAATCTGTTTGCCGAATAGATGTTGATATAACTTTTTCAACGTGTAATAATTGATAATAGAATATTATTGCGAATAAAAAATAATAAAAGTATGCGTATTCGACCTTGTATAATCTTATCCGATGCAAAAACTGAACTGATTGAAATTAAATATTTTATTCAATAATCACCGTGAAATTGGTTATTTTCTATCTTGAAAATCTGATTGTCGATAAAAAGAGAAAAGCATATACAATCGGTAACATTTATCGCGTCGCTTAAATCAGTTATCGGCGAGAGGCAAAAATGCGCAACAACTTCCCGGAGCAACAGCTATAGCTCCTTGTTTTTCCGGTAACCCAATGAGAGACCGGAGCGTTTCCCCGACGCGAGAGCGCATTTGCCACCTCTCGCGAGCGTTAAAAGGCGATATCGCGAATCGGGCGGGATATGGCGATATCGAGCAGTGGGTACAAACTCGGAACCGCTCGTCCGTGCAGATCTCTCGCGGCGCGAGGAAAAGCGCTCGCCGGGCCGCGGCGACTTGCGCGCGAAAACGGGCCTTTGCCTCGCGAGGCTGCAATTTAATGCTGGTTCAGGAATATTCGATTTGCCGTCGAGGGGTCGCGGGCGCGCTTTCTCTCTCTCTCCCTCTCCTGCGGGACCGCATAGAGAAAGACGAACGGATAAAGTCCAGGGGAGAGAGAGAGAGAGAGAGAGAGAGAGGCGGCGCTGCCCAGACTAGCGGTGTATGGAGGTTAGACCGCAGTTACAATATCGCTTGATTAGAAATGTACATAGCGTATATATGCCGCCGCCGCCGCCGTGCCGAGCGCATATCCAGATGGTGGGTGGACGCTTTCTCTCTCTCGGGCCGGAGCCGCCGCCGGCGGCGGGTCGATGCCTGCCTGGGTAACTCCATAGTTTAATGCGCGAACCGCGGAACTTGCAATAAGGAAGGGCTGCAACTCCTATATACGCCTGGCTCTCTGTGTGTCTGTGTGTGTGTGCGCGCGGGCGTTATATACCGCTGCGTCCCTCCAGTTTTCGCAGCTTCCGAGCTTCCTCCTACATATATGTATATATATATATGCGGTGTGTTGGTATAAATGTAGCTTCGTTTGCGCTCTCTCGCTCTATATGGCGACTTTCCATTCCCGAGCTGCTGCTGCCGCTGCCGCTGCTGCTGCACTACTTGTGCTGCTTGCTTCTTCGTCCTTGCGCCGAGGCTATACACAAGCTCCTGTGTACGGTCGTGCTTGCCTTATCGACTCTTACTGGCGCAGGGTTGGGAGGAGCCATTTGAATTATTACTTCATCTTTAAATATCATTTTGCGCGATTGCAATATAATTTCTTGCTTTTTGTAGTTTTTTTGGACGACGGAAAATTGTTTTATTAGTAATCGGGTTATTCATTTTATTACTAAAATATTTACTAAATTTTTTCGATCTTGTTGTAATGAATTGTAAGAAATTATCTAACCAAATGTTTATATAATGGATTAACAGAGAGATTCGTGTTTTGTAATCTTCTTTAAGATCGGCCTCTAACATGCGGATTTTTTACTTTATTTACGTTAATCTTCTTTATAAAATTTCATGTTTAGTTTGTGTATGCTCGTATTTAAAATAAAAATAGATAATTAAAAATCCCAAAAACTGAATTTCTGATTTTTTAATAATTGTTACACAGTATAAAAGCTATGTACAAGTATTTTAAATCTAAAAATAAGGAAAAGATACATTTTCCTTCTGCCACGAATCCGGCTGATTCATGAAATTTTAGTTAGTTGTTCGCTAAAAGCTAAGCCAGTAAAACTTTGGAACATTAGCGGATAGAAGCGGATAGGAAGAAAGGTTATAGGAGGAGTTTGAAATAGACGCGGTGAAGACAGGTTCTCCCGATTGCTACATAGCTCGAGAGGGAGAGATGGAAGAGAGGAGAGAGAGAGAGAGAGAGTTCTCATCCTCGTTTGAAATTCGCGTCGCTGTTAAGTGCTACACTTAACTCGGACCGGCTGCTTGGGAACTGCGCGCTCTAATTGTTCCGAAGCTCTTTCTCGATATGTATAATGGAGCTCGCTTTCCTGAGCGCTGTTTAAAACTCTATACGTCTGCGAGTGCCGAGTAAGCTTCTTCTATTGATTAGATGTTTACGTTATCGTCAGACGCAGCTTTAACGGATTAAAATCAGAGTTAAAGACGATTACAATCAGTTTTTCGACTTTGACGATAAAAATTAGAAATTTATTGGATCTTTATACAATATTTTATTGTGAAGATACGATAACAGTGATATCTTCTTTTAAAAACTTTAAAAGAGAGACTGAATAGTAAGCCCGATTGTAAAATTTACCAACGAATTCGTCGACTACTCGTTCAAAAGAAAGTAAGCGAATTCATTTTGCGCGATCGGCGAGCAGCACACGGCGGCCTTTGAGCACACTTATCATCTTCCAGCCCAGGTACGCCCCGGCGAACTCGAGAAACATTTTACGCAGCTTCGAACTGAAACACGGGCGTAATTTCCAAAGCGAATCGATAGCAAACGTACTCGTTCGCTCGCTCCTTGTGTGCGCACGAAGACAGCTTCTATATTAGCAGACTCTGTATATCTCGTTCTGGAGATCGACGTTTCCTACTTCGGCCGCGCGGCTCTCGCTCTCGCGCAGACATCGCCGACATGACTTTCATCTCGAGGAGGAATATTTGGCCATTCTACCATCGTATCTCTGTCTCCCTTGGCTCTCTCTCTCTCTCTCTCTCTCTCTCTCTCCATTCATTCCCCTCAGCGCCCATATATTCTATGTTTCGCGTTCTCCTTTGCTGCACTTCTGCAGCAGTTCATCTTCTCCTGCTCAGTTATAGTTCGACTAGTTCCAGGCTCTGTTATACCCCGCCCCCTTCGCCCGGTCCTCTTCCTTTCCCGGAAAATTTAAAAGCTCCTTTCTAAGGAATTGCTGTGAATTTATAATTTAATTTCAAGATTAACCTCTAGCTTAACCCTTTAAATAGATATTTCAATAAGTATTATTAATAAACTAAAACTCGATTTATTTTGATCTCGGTTAAATGATATTTAATTTCTGGAAACTATAAAAGAAGAGTTATTTGTATTGATAATGTTATATTTATAAAAATTCATACAATATATGCTTTAGATTATTTATCTTGATAATAGTCTCTCAACTCAAGCGTGATCTTTTAATCATTTTATGTTTATTCTCCAATGAATTCAATTTTATATATCATAGTTTTTCGTTTCTATTTACTTTGTTTACGAAGGAAGAAGATTCAATTCAAACAGCCCCGAAAATTAGTTGAGTACACTTTACAACGTTGCACCAAGAGTACATGAACAAAGTAAAAGCATTGCACGTACCGCTGCAAATGTTTGCCTCAATGCCGGTTAACGAGCTCTGTAATTTTGCACTGCTATCGAACGCTCTCTGCTCCCCCGGCAACTTTCTCAATTTTGCAGCTTCGGTTATACAGCAGACGGGGAAAAGCGGGTGCAAGTCGCTTCGGCATTCGGGTCGGTTGCGAGGAAATTATCGCAAGAAGTCTCTCTGAAAACTTAATGCGAAAGCTTTCTCGGGCTCGGGGGGGCTGTCCTCGGTGAAATCCTCGAGGAAGGCGGATTCCGGGGGGCGATCGGGGCCGAGGGCGTTTGAAAGTCTGAGACGGCATAAAAGATGCAGCGTCCCATCAGTCCGCTGCAGCGGCTCTGAAATATTCAGGGCCGCGAAGGACGACGACGACGACGACGGCTTCAACTGTGTGAATCCGAGCACTCGCGCTCTTGTCTCTTTCTTTGTCTATAAGCCTCCCCCCCGAGCACGGCTGGCTGGGCGCGAGCGAAATTCTCGTGTTTGTACTTGGCTGGCGCGGTTGGATGGGCAGAGCGACCTCCCCCGCCCCTCCCCGCGTTCCTCCTTCATATAAGTTTACCTGAACGAACTACCTGCGGTCGGTTTGGATGCATGCAATTTTGACTAGATTAGTGCTGCATTATTCAGCTAATTAACTGCCAGCGATGTTTCTGGCGGTGCAAGCCAAATTGCCTGACCGCCTCCCACGCGGAGTTCTCTATCTAACTGTCTCGCAGTTTTGCCCGCGCTCCCGAGAGCTATCGTCTCTTACCTGCGTTGACAATTGTCTTTCACTTTCTCTCGCGGCGGCGGCGGCTGCTCTGGGCGCGGATCATTTCTGGTTAGGTTTGTTAGGCGATCTATGCATGACGATGAAGCGAGCTGGGCTTTCAATTGTGTCCTCGTTTGAGATGGAGCGCGCAGTCGAGTTTCTGGACGATTGATGTATTTCTTGATTGGATGCAAAATTTGCGGTGTCGCGCAATTAATGAGAGATAATGCCTTAATTTTGGAGATTGCAGGTCGCGTTCGGGTGAATAAGTAAGAATGTAAACAAAATATTATGTTGAAACACCAAGTTGTGCCTTTAATTAAATAAATAATTAATTTCAGTTTTGCTTTCAAAACTTTACTTTTTAACAAAATAATTAAAGTACCAACTCCGAACAGTTGCTTTGCTCGCAATAAACCACTTTGAGACACGAAGGCGAATAAAACTAAAACTTTTTTAAATCAAAGTCAGTCCTCCGCAACCCGTGAATCGAAAGGCTCAGCTCGACCCAGTCGTCGTCTCAGCCGTCTCTTACCCCATCTCGGTTTAATCGAAAGTAATTATAATAATTGCGTCGCCGGCGTCGCCCGCCTACCTCCTCCTCCCCCCCGTGACTATACCGCGCGCGGATACAGAGCCAAAGCCGGCGCTCGGGGTGGTATTGGCTCTAGTCGTCGTAGTCGCTCGTTAATCCGCGTTCGTCGCGCGCGTTACAGTTGTAAGTGTCGGCGGAGGCTGCCCTCCCCGAACTAAGTGCACAATTAAACGGTAACGAGTTAACATCTGCGAGAGACGGTCTCTCGGTTGCAGTCGAATTGCGTCGCACCGCCGCGTATGTACGCGACGACGAATCCCGGGATATCGAATTCAGGGAGGAAGAGGGAGAGAGGGGGGAGGGGGGAGATGCTCGCTGCATGATTTCGTGCAAGGAGCCTGCACGTGGCACTTGGGCCGCGTAAAGAGCGGCCGCGGTCGCGCTCAGCGTTTTACGCACGATTGGATTGTCGCCCGCTCGAGAGAGCTGCGGACTTGTCTCGGCGGCTTGCTCTGCTGCGGAATCATTGCGGCTGAGAGGGAAACTTGATGGATATCTTGAATATAGTTTCCTTGCAGGTTTTGCCAGGAGGAATCGGTCGGGCTTTGTTGTCTTTTTTAAAGTACTCGTCGGATTTATTTATGATACTCGAAATATTATAAAAAAAAATTTTGATTGTGGAATCTGAAGGTTTTCACATATTTCCTTACTGTAGCAATGTTTCTGTCGTTGAACTAATTGATCAATTAACTGCAAAGTGGCGACAAACGTTCATTAGCTCGGTAGTTGCAGATTATTGGTTTCAATTTCTGCTGCCCCCTTTGATACTTAATTAGAGCAAACGTGATACTTACCTCATTACCAAGGACTGATTGCATTAAATTAGAAAAAAATGCCGTTTCCTCATTCAGAAATTTCTGATTGCCGAATCTTATCGATCTATTGTGGCTCGACATATCGCGGAAAAGTTTTTCGCTCGTAATTAAAAATCTGTACACTCCCCTATTTTGTTATTAAATTCCCCTGCTTCAACTGGAACTTTTCCAGCCGTAAAATAAAAAAAAATGCATTTCCACGCGCGATCCCCTTTCACGACAACTTGTTGAGTGCCTCGCTCGCCGAGGCGCGTTACATCGCGAAAAAGGTATAGCGCTCCTAAAACGAGAATCCGTCGCTTCATCATCTCCATCTCCGACGGCCTTCCCTCCCTTTTTTCCGGGGCCCGCACACACGTGCCCGTGATTTAGTGCCGAAACACACGTACACATATGTACAGAGAGAGAGAGAGAGAGAGAGAGACGAGCAAGCTGATCGAGCGTACGGTTTCTATGCTCGCGCCACACCACGGGGCAACGCCCGTCATTTCCTCATAATTACTCGATTTCCTTGCGCGAGCAATCCGCCATCGCTGGGACCGGAGAGAGCGAGAAAGCAAACGCGGCCGCGCGCGCGGTGCTCTCGAGAGTTCGAAATCGATTGTAGAAAACGACGAGTGCCCTCTCTCTCGCTCTCTCTCTCTCTCGCGAGCGAGCGCGCTCCGTCTCTGTCTCCCGCCTCGATGGAGGGAGGGAAAATCATGGAAACGGCCCGATGGTACGGACGCCTCGTTCCAAGATATCGAGGAAATGAATGGGATTGGCCGTCGCGCAAAATCGCGTCCTGATAATTACCTATTAACTGCACTGCGCGCGGACTGCTATGCATGTGGATGGACGTGGGTAGGCGCTGGTGCTCGATGGAATTCGAACGCCGGCGAAGGTGCTCTTGTTTTCGGGAAATTTGTAGCTGTCGCCAAGAGCTCGGAAAAGTATTGCTTTGTATTTTCGCGGTGAAATTTGGAAAAAAAAATACGTTTTATATGTAATTTATTTGCCGGAGGCAAAGATTAACCCCAACGAACTTTATTGAAAAAAATTTCCTTTTAATTTTAATATATATCATAAAAAAACATAAAAAGCTTCCTACCCTACAAGGATAAAAAAAGATCTTTCGCACTGCACCGACACAGTTTTTCAATCATTTTCCTATTTTTAAATTCCCCAAATCCGCGAAGCGTGAAAAAATCGCTGGCGAAGGGTGCAAAGACAAAGCAAAAATCTCGCTGAAAACCCGCTGCGAACTCCCGCGGGCGTATAAAAATAAAATCGGGGAAAACTGCCGTGAAAAAAAGCGAAGGAAGGAGCAGAGGCGCCGTTAAAAGGAGGCTAAGAGGGGCCTTTCAAGGGTGCTGGCGTGCCACCGGCGGCGCGTAGGCGTGAGAGCGTGCACGCGGCGGCCCCTTTGTAGATGGAACGTATATTTAATGCTCAAAATGGCCGACCCCTCCTTGACTCGGGACAAGTCGAGCGTGTATCGCGCGGCGGCGGCAGTCGCACCTTCGAGGATTGCACCGCCGTTTGGCTCTTTCACCCCCTTCGATGGGGATATTTTTAGAGTCCTTTGGCGCCAAGTCGACGATTGTAAGTAAAGTTGGGGGCCGCCCTCGTGTTCAATTGAGGCAAGCGCCACCGGAGACGAAATTACCTGACGGGGGACGCTTTCTTAACGCGTCCGCGTTAAATATGTGGGTTACAAGGGTTATAATTAAACGCGGACCTCCGGAGAAGCGGTCTTTTACGGTATCGCGAGCGGAAGCTTATTTTGCAAACTTTATAGAATTATTCGGAAAATTCGAGAAATATTTAGTTTTGATCTGTTGCTGCAAATTTTAAGGGATTAAAGACAGCGAGTCTCGAGGGCGTTTATCAATCTCGGCTTGAAAAAGAAAAAAAAGGGCTCCTCCGCAACACGAGCGAGCAGCGCGATCGAACAATAGTGAAAAAGATAAATTCGCTCCTTTATAGAGCAGCACAACTCTCGAGTCAACGAACTCGAAATGAGATTTCGCCTCTCTGTCTCTCTTAGCCTTTCTCTCTCTCTCTCTCTCTTTAGATGATATCCCGGGGGCGCGCATAGAGCGGGCGCCGGCCTCGAAAATGCCCGGAGGTTGATTGATTAGAAGGTACGAGCGTGCTGCTCGGCTCCTCCGCTCGTTGCTGAGAGCTGCAAGAGAACCGTGCACGAGTTGAAAGTTCTGCGGAGAGAGAGAGAGAGAGAGAGGGAAAGAGGGACGGAGCTAGAACGAACGTATAGAGCTTGCGGGTTATTTGAAGGAAGAGGGTGGGGCCAGCGGCTTGCGTACGAGGGGCGGAAAGACGCGCGGGGGGTGCAGGCGGAGGCGGTAGTTCGAGGTGCTACAGTTTATAATAGTTGCCGCGCGTCCGCCCCCGGGCCAACCGACTCCCTCCCCCCCCCCTCCCACCCCCGTCCTCCCCCCAAACCCGCCAACGCCGCAACTTCCACAGAGTTGCTTAAACCTAACCTGAGCAAGCGCGCAGCCCGCAGCGTACCACCGGTCCCCGATTAAGTCTCGTCCGCTCCAGAAGCCGCTTTCCCGGCCGATGGCCGCCCGAAAAACTCCTCCGACGGCGTAATTCATCCGCCTCGCTCGGCCTCGATCCTCGCTCGGCGGCTCGCCGGCGAAAGATCCGCGAAAAACGGCGAGGCTCCGCGCGGCAGAGGCGGCGGGAGGTGGCCGGCTCGGGCAATAGTATCGCCGCGGGAGTCTCGTGTCGCAGATTAGTTGGCAGTTTCTATATAGGGGGGGGGGGGGGGAAGAAAAAGCACCGAGTTGTTAGGAGCGGCGCGCAAGCGGTGTATAGCTTGCGGCTCGCTCGGGGCCCCGTGCACGTGGCATCGAAGATCACAGGGCTTACGCCTGCAGTTTCACCCGATATATGCAAGGCGAGCAAGCCTGGGTGTACGCGCCGGTGTACAAGTGCCGAGTCTTCCCTTTTTTGGGTTAATGGGTGGAAGGGCCTTTTTATCGATGAGCCGGGAGGATGTAGGGCTTGGCGGGTATTCGCCGATAGAGCTTTAAAACGTACGGGTCGTTATTAACGGTGTAAAAGTTAATTTTAATTTCTTTTTGCTCAAGTTAATTTTACATTTTATAGACACTTAGTTGTACTTTATCGTTAAAAGCAAATCTTTTTTTACCATTATGGTGTTGGTTTATTTTTGGAAACATTTTCACCTATACATAATTTACAGTTATAAAAATACAATTTAACGCTTTATTTTTCTAGTTCAACGTGAAATTCTGCTTCGCTGCGAGTTATCGCAAATAAGTTTTTTACTTGCATTTATAATCAGATCTAAACTATCGGGTTATAATTTGTCGCTTATTTGCCGCGGAGAAACCTCGCGGAACATTGCTGCCGCCGCTTGTATTACTGCGGGAAGCCCAGCAGGGTTTGTTATAATTCTCCGTTATCTATGGAAATTCTAAACCCTAAACAACAATCTAGCCGGATAGCAGAACTATGCGATTTTGCGGAGCACGCACTCCTGGAATGAGCTTCGACTATGCTTTATCAGTTTCTAAGTCTTCTTTCTTATCTGCGTATATACGGTACGTGCGCGGATAATGGGGAAAGCGAGGATATTTTTTATTTAATTCTCTTTAATACAGAATTGGAAATTTTTTTTTAAAAAGCATCGCAATAATTTTAAAACAATCGTGCGATAAAGCATATAGTAAAAAAATTCCCGTAAATTGTCCAACGATCATCGAGAGCCAAACTAACCAATCTGCGCAAGATTATAAGTTATAATTACGATATAGGCGATACCGCCGCGGCCCGAAAGCACCTCGAGCCCGTCTGAATAATGCAGCCGCAGCTCGGCCGCGCCTTCAACTTGTGCATTAGCCTCCTTTGACAAAGTCCGAGAACAGGCGCCTACCCCACACCTGCTCCGGGGTGGGATCGGTTCCTCGCGATCTATGCCTTATAACGCGCGCGTAATCACACCACTCCGCTATTACTTCCTACATAACGCTCTCGGGCCATCTATATACGTCGGGGGTCGCCATCCCCCCCGCCTTCCGTCTCTGTCTGGCCGTAGCGCAGAGATACATCGACGGCGTCGGCGGCGGCGGCGGTCGCGCGGGGCCAAGGATGATGAGATCTGCAGGCTTGCATCCTGATGAGACTATTAGGATGGCTTGATAAGTCCATAATATTCTGGTCGACGACGACGACGACGACGACGGCAGCGATGACGCCAGCCGGTGTGTGCGAGAGCCCTCGCTTCCCTCGCCATTTCGTTCCCTCCTACCCTCCCGCTCTCTCTCTCTCTCTCTCTCTCTCTCTCTCACCCCGTTTTACCGAGCGCCCGGATTGACGGCCGAGATAGGAGACGGAGTCCCGTCGACTTTGGCCCGGCCCTTCGACTCCGAGGCTCGTTTCTCAACGTCACGTTGAGCGCACGACAGGTGCACGCGCGGGTGTTCGCCCCGCTTCGGTTCGAAAGTTTGCAAGAGCCGCCCGGGCCGCCGGGCCGGAGCTTTCGCTACGATGATTATGCGAATTTGATGGCTCGATGGGTTACAAGCGAGTTCGCCCTGGAATGTTTTACAATGTCGGCCCGTCATTCGGTGCTGTGTTGTTTGCGCTCGCCGCTGAAGCGATCATGTAACACACGTCACCGGGCTTTCCGATCTAGGAGGCTCGTCGGCAATTTCGAAATTGTTGTCCGCCTCGAAAATATTCGGTTTAATCGATGCGGGTGGTAAACGCGCGGGGTTACGTGTCGAAAATCTATTTCAATTAATATCGCGGGGATAGAACATTTTCGAGGGAATATTATGCAAATTCGGGTAAAATACACGCCGGATTCTACCGTTTTCTTTCGTAATTTTTTTTCGGAATTTACCCTAAAACTCATTTATCGCACCTTGAAACTCTAGTCTCACCCCTAAAGTACACACAGACATAGAAGAGGAGGGTAAAAACGGGGGCAACGGTAGCGAGTAGTCTTCGTCGCACATAGGAGTGGCTTACCGGCGTGGGAAGCAGCTTGTAGCAGGGAGCTTCTTAACTTTCGAGCTTGCTCTCGGGCTTCCTGGCTGGAGCCGCTCCAAATTAACTTTGAGCATTACAGATGTCGAGGCGCGCCGCGAGAGACAGAGAGAGAGAGAGAGAGAGAGAGAGAGAGAGAGTGAACATAACACCTTGTTAGCCTGACAAATTCCGTTCATCGCTCTTGGCCATCTTTCGCGTCGCGCGACACCTCCGCCGACAAATACGGGAGCGGCGAAAAAGCCGCCGCCGCCGACGCCGCCGAAGCCACTGGCGCAGTGGTCGAGCTCAGCCTACGGCGCTACCCGACCTGTTATGTCCGCGCGCGATATGAATTTACGTGGCGAAGGTTTTCTGAAAAGTATTTTTATATTATTCAAAAACTAAGATTCATTACAATTTCGAGTATGTATCATTTATAATTTTTAAATTTTAAAAAAATCGCAAAATCAGGATTTGATACCGAAAAAATCGAAACAACCATTAAATACGTTTTCAAATTGTCTGCATATTTTAATCGTGCTCCTGGTGAAATATCGAGTAATTCGAAAAGCTGAAAACGTGCACGAAGTGTAGTAGAACGAAAGGGAGTTGAATTGAGAAAGTGAGAAAGCGAAAAGCGTGGGAGAGGCAGACAGAGAGAGCTAATATATTTTTCGCTCTCTAACTCGATCTGCCTTCCATCTACTTCGCTAATAAAGCTCGCGGGAATGTTCGCCAGTTGAGTAATAACCGGGACATATGGCATTTCTCGCTACGACTCTATTAACTCGTCATTTTGCAACCAAATTCATACGCTAACTTTTTATTTAATTAATATTTTTCCGTTACAGCCGCGTAAAAGCACTTTATAGTAAAAGGATTGTCTAACATTTTTCTACTCCCCTAAAAAAGTTAATTCTCAGAAGCATATATACTTTTCAAATAACTTTGACGCCGCCTCAATTTAATAAACTCATTTTCAACGATGCTGCTCCTTACCCGCTAACAAAGTTAAAGAGACGAAAGGAAAGCAATTTCCACAATTGAGCAAAGATCCGCGCCGACATAATCCCGTAAATGGAAAATAAGGCTAACTCGGTAAGCGTGAAAATTATCCTCTCCCGCTCTCGCGCAAATGAAATACACGTCTCGCGCGGCGCGTGAAACTCGGGCTCGGGCGCGCACTCCATCTAATTCGGGCGGAGGGAGGAGGGGGGGGGGACGGCTGGGATCTATCGAAAAGTAATATGGAGGATTTGGAGGCACTTGCTTTGTTTCGTCGACTCCGGAGCCCGAAGAAGGGACGGCGGCGGCAGCGGCGGCGGCGACGGCGGGATGAAGTCTCGGGCGCTTAATAGAATTGGACGGCCCGAGGAGTGCCAATAACCGGCGTGAGCTTGTCGGCGGCATTTAATTGCGTTAGTATTTCATCGCGTCGACCGCGCGCGAGCACACAGACTCGTTCCCTCGCCCAGACATTCGCCCTCCCCGTCCTCCCCCCCTCCTCCTGCCGGAGCTCTCCGCGTTTGCCCGTCACGAGAAATCGAAGTAATTACGGATTCTTCGTGCGCCCCAGCGCTTATTTTTTTTTCTCGCCCGAGTGCGAAATGCGGGCGCTCGCAAAGCTGCTGCTGCCTCCTCGACGTAAATAGCTTTGCTAATGGAATGTTATTATTATGTTTCGCGGCTCGAAACACACACTTGGCTTTTGCTTATTTTTCCTTTAACGAGCGCGGAAACGCAGATGTATTCGAATTGCGGCGGGTGTGATGAAATAATAATTGCTCAACTTGTAAATAGCTTTTATAAAGCGCGACTTGAAACGTTAAAAGATTATTAATCGACGCGAATGTAGAGGGGAAATACACCGTCGGAGCATTTATTGGAAATTAGCGGGAAAAGCAATCCCGAGGCAATGGAAAAAGGATCATCGCAAAGAAAACAAAGATCCGAAGTCACACTCGACCGCAAAACGACGCATTCGCCCTTCCGGCTAACGCGTAAATAAGCGTTTAAAGGCATTTAAAAACGCGTTGCGGTCAATTTTTTTTCACGCCTCCTTCTCTCTCGCTCCTCCTCTACGTCCCCGAGCACGAGGAAATCCAAGTGTGCGTGGAGTTCGCACACCCTCGCGAGGCTCCACCTTCGCGCTTCGACGCTCCCGCGTTATGAGGGTTCGACCGGAGAGAGATTGTGTTGTCGGCGCGAGCGAGAGAAAGACTCGGAGGGGCGAAGCTGCTCATTTCATTAGCCGCTGTTAATTATACGGAGGCGAAAAAGACAGTGCGTCTTCGGCGAATTTCGGGCTCTTCGCTCGCTCTCTTGCTCTCGATCGATTGCGCGATCGAGTTTTGTTGAAGGATTATCGATATACCCTGAGGAATTTATCGGTCGGCTTAATAGTCCCGCGAGAATTTAAAGATCGATTAATCGGCAAGGCGAAGGTTTCGGGATTTGCGGAAGAGCTCGATTTATTTTTGCATGAATCGGAGATAATTTACTGCCGCTTATTAATTTAATTTACGCAAGTGCTAATTGTCGGCAATTGATTTATTTAGATTAAAGTATTAATAATGCATGAAACGGAATTTGTATTGAATACAGTTGAGGTATTAATTACATAAACGGATAAATAATCATTTTAGAAGATCGCATTCAACTTATTATTAGTTAATTATATTTAATTTAATTTAACATTAACAATTGCAATTCTTCAGGTATTTTTATTGAACGCATTAGCATAAAAGAAGTATGACCACTTTTAATAATCCAGGAGAAAATACGAGAGGAACAATAAACCGGTTAACTGGTACAGAAGAAGATTACAAAAGGTCAAACTAGACGGTCCAGCGGCCGAGCGACGCGCGACCAGTATTTTAGTCTCTCATCACGGTGAGAATGACCGGGAGGATGCCGCGGCTGGTGATGCCTTTCATTGCGTGCCTCGCTCCTCGCTGTGGGAAATTCTTACTTTTTATTGAAATCGTTCGCAGTTAACGTACGCTCGCCTTGTCTGTTCCAGAAACCAGTTTAATCCTCCAAGGATGCAGCTTCATCGCCGCTTGGTCTCACGGACATATACGAGTTTCGCCTGATTTTTAAGTGAATTAAGGACCGTTTTATTGTTTTATTTCTAAAGATTTAAGCTCGCAAGAGCGACGAACGAATAAAAATAAATGAAATTATCGAACGCAGATATTATTGTCGTATATTCGCCATACTTCTTCCTGAATGTATCCTATTCTTTAATTCTCCCACATAAAACGAACAGGTGAGTAAAATCTCGTACGATTTAAGAATAGTAAATTTCAATATTATTATTAAATTCCTGTACACTCTACAGTCGAAAAAGAAACTGTCGCATCGAGTTCACCGTTAATAAATGTAAATCTAAAGCGAGCACTTTAAGTCAGTCACTATTCCCGACACCCTCGGAAAATCCCATTACCCATCGGCCCCACCCTCGTTCTTCGAGGGTAAGTCGCTCATCTTTTACTCAGGAGCGAGAGCGAGCCGCCGCGAGACGCGATCTCGGATTCGCGACCCCATTGGCCCGAGTCCTCGGCGCATCGATAAACGTGTCGGTCTAAAAGCCTTAAAGCCCGGCCGCGGGAGGAAAGATCGGGGCGAAAGAGAGAGAGAGCCGAGCAGTTATACGCCGGCAGATAATACGCCGCGGCGGCGAGTATATAGTGACCGTCGGTGCGCGGGGGACGGGTTATCTTTGTCGTAGCCGTGAAATCATCCCTCGCTCTTCTGGCCGCGTTTACTGCTCTCTCGATGCCTGGCCGCGCTTCGCGCGATGTCTGGGGTTGGGCGCTGCGCGGCCGCGATTGATGCTGATGCCTCTCCGAGTTTATCGCTTCGCCGTTCGCGCGAGGCCCTTTTATCGCTTCATTTTTACTCGCGGATTTGTCGGGATTATGCGCGTTTTCGGAAACGTTGTATGCGACGGTGGACGGCACCTTCGTACGCGATGAGGAGGCTGGAAGTTGTAGCTGAGGCGTTGAGCTTTTTATTTTGCTTTTTTATGTTTGGCTCGCATTGAAGAATTTTGAAATGTCTTAACGCGAGAACGGATGCTTTTTAATTCGAGGAAACGAAATTTATCTTTATTAGGGAAATAGAAAGAGAAAAGAATCATTGAATTGCATAAGGGAAGAAAAAAAACAACTTTTGTCTTGTTCCTTGTTTAAAACAAAAAACAAGTAGATTAAAATGAACAATTCATCAAAACACAGGTGGAAAATCCAAGAGTAAGACGTTGGCTCGACCGCGGAAGCGCAAGCATCCCCTTTCGCTTAGATGCCTTAGGTGCCCGGGCGAGAGTTGCTCTCGCGGAGCCGCGCTCGGCGTATATAAGTTGCATTCCGGGTCGTCGACTCGCTCGCGCTTGTATTTCGAGCATCGTAAATTGTAAAATCTATCAAGAGCAACGCAACCGACATAACTCAAGAGCTCGCGGACCATCCTCGGGTCCAGCGTATATATGAAGCATGGCGGCCAGACTCGGCATAAATACCCGGCTTGCAGAGAGAGAGAGCGAGAGAGAGAGCGTGGCGTGGCAACATCATCTATCTGGAATAATTTATTGTAGCGCGTGAACCGCGTTCTCGAAATTCGGACAAGAACGCAAGAGAGGGAGGAGGAGGAGGAGGAGGAGGAGGGTAGCCGCCGAGGCAGCCGAGGTATATCCAGGAGGTGCGCCGGAGCAAAACGAGAGTCGCGAGCAGATGCCTCGCGGCTGCACCGGCACTATCCAGCACCAGCTGCTCGAGCCGGAGATGGAATGTCGATGTCGATCTGCATACGAAATTCGAGCCTTATGCATGCTTATACTCGCTCTCCGATACGTGTCTCTTTGCCGTAGTGGCTTTCCGATAAGTCTGGCGGGCTCGCCGATCGCCACTCACCAGTTTGCCGATAAACTTTCTTTTGCGAATGTCCTTGGATTTTTGTTTTATCTCTTTAAAAAGAGAACAGTTTTTAATCATTGGTTCACGTTTGCTGTGAAACTTTTAGAATTTTCTTAAATTCGCCTTTTCGAAAAATATATATATGAATCGCTTCTAAATAAATTCATTTTTAAATAGTAAGTTTGTAAACATTAAAAGTTGACAGGAACATATTTGTTTATTTGTTAAAATATCAATCTAATTTAAAGGTGTAAAATCAACTAAAAATAAGCACAATTATAGACTTAGCACTAAAAACTAAACGACAAAACAGGAAATTACAATAATGTATTTTAAATTATTCACTTGAGATAAATTTTAAACAACTATTCAAGATTTTTTTTTTAATATCGTCGTTAATTTATGCCTTATACAGTTGATTTTAAACACAAAGGCATTTTTTAAGTAAAATCACTGAAGTTTTTTACATTTTTACGTTTTATATTAAATTGTACGTCATTTTTAAAATAATTTTTAAAACTGTTAGCTCCTCTTTTAAGGAAGCGCGAACGATCGATACAGCTTTTCCTACAGACCGGCTGGCGATTCACGGGGAGAACTACTAGCTCCATCTATTCGGGGGTAGTTGAACCCTTTCCTCAAATCTCACCCTAGAAAGAGAACCCCCGTAATAAAAAATCTGCTAGATGGCGCAAGTTGCGCCTTTTTCGCATTTTATATTCTGAAAAACTCGCTTATTGTTAAGAGGAGCAACCATATGATATATAAATCAGCTGTTCTGCATAATCAACAAGTAGCTTATAGCATTAATTTGTACGAATCGCATCGTTTTATTGCCATGAAAATCATGTTATTTTTAATTCATCGTTTGAAAAAACTGCATTAAAAAAAAATAAACTTTTTTCCGAGTAATTTTTATTTTAATTTTACGTTTTTTTTTTTTTTCATTTTGCAACGTGAAATCTTTAATCAACTACGAAATATTCAGCGGCAAAGCCAGAATTCCTCAGCGGCGGAGCTTTAGGAAGCGAGCAGGTGCAAGCATATATCGTAGCAGCTCAACAGCGAGCCGGGCCGAGAGGGCGCACCTCTCCGGTTGGCGGGCAGATTTTCAAAAAATCTACGGAGCTGCGCGCGCTTCGCCTTCATTGATCGTCGGGAGGGTCGTGCGGCTCTCTTTCTCTCTCGCTCGCACTTGCTGGAGTCCTCGACGGCGGCCCGGTATTGCCGAGGAGGGAGCTCTCTCGCTCGCTCCACCGACTTTTAGGGCGGAGCCCAGAAGTTGGCGCTGCAGTTGCCTCCAGCCGGGAAAGAAGCTCAAAAATTCGAAAATCAAGCTCGGAAAAAAAAATGGAAAAAAAAGGAAAAAAAAAGGAAAAAAGTTTTTTAAAAATTTACGTAAAAATAAAAAAAAAGCTGTTTTTTTTATTACTTTTATTTTTTCGTTTTCTTAAGAAAAATAAAAAAAAAAAGGAGGAAAAATGAATTTTTTTCTTTTTTTTTTAGTTGGTGAAAAGTTGTTTATTTCCATTAGTTTTTCTTACAATTGATTTGCAAAGGTAATTTAAAACTCCCAAATGAGCTAAAGAAAGCAGAATCGTCGAGGATGAGATCGAGAAAAAATCCGGTTCTCCGAGGGGGCTCGTTCATCCATCTCCCCTGTAAACATAACGAGCAGGTCCCCAGCTGGCATTGTCCTCGGACCGGTGTCGAAAATCACCTAGAGACACATAAGAGGCAGAAGGCGGGAGAGGAAGATATCTACATATACAGGGAGACCGGCTGGCTTGGTTGCTTGGTTGCTTGCTGCATCTCCTGAGGGTCGCTTTCATTAAGGCTCAGCCGAACAGGATGTCGAAAATGACCCCTGACTGGATGGTTCACCACAACATTTTTCAGTCTAGGCAGCAAGCTTTACCATCCCCACCCTCGGCATATACACGAGAACTGTTCGTGGAACAAGCAGCAGGAGCAGCGGCGGTCGAGGGGAATATACATAAAAGCCAAAAGTGAGGAAGAGCCAGAGAGGGCGAGAGGGTTAACCTAACCTCAAAATTTCAGCATCAATTCTGGAAGCTCCTTTCTCCCTCTCGCTCCCTCTCCAGCGCGTCCCACCCATCCGGCGTGCAATTAGGAACTGCGC
The DNA here is from genome assembly GCA_035582975.1 of Ormyrus labotus. Lineage (NCBI taxonomy): Eukaryota > Metazoa > Arthropoda > Insecta > Hymenoptera > Ormyridae > Ormyrus > Ormyrus labotus. Next base: position 9,344,715 of record JAWWEO010000036.1, read on the forward strand.
TATCTCCTTCTCCACCCACAGGAGGCTCTCTCTTTCTCTGTCCTATTCTGGCCTCTATATCGTTAGGTTGGGTTCGCAGTCGTCGGCCGGTAACGACGGGTACCACGTGATCCACCAGACTACGCTCGCTCTTGTTTTCGGCAGGGGATGTGTACAGGGCGTCGTCGTAGCCGGCGAGATAGAAACGCACCGGGGGTGGGGGCTCGAGAGGGGGTTCACGGAGGTGCAGTGGGGGGAGGCTACGAGAGAGCCGCTGCTACTGGGAATACCGCACGTCCACGTCGCCATGGCAACGCTCTTGACGGGGGTGGGTCGCTGTTATACTTGAAGGGTTAGCCGGGTGTGCGAGGGTACAGTCCTTGTAAAATCGCGAAAACTCCCGCCGAGAAAAAGATGCAGGACCCACCGAGAGAAAAAGGAAGGAACGGTACTTTTGACCGAGATTTCACCCCCTTACCTACGACCCCTCGCGGCTGCTGCTTTCCCTTTCGCGACCTCCGGCGCACCACTACGTCGCCGTCTGTTTACATCGCTTAAACGTCTAAGACAATTAATGGCCGGGTTTTTGGCGCGCGTCGAGAGCGTCGGAGACCGCCGCCGCCGCCGCCGCTTCTTCCTTCTCCATTTCGCGCCCGCGCGCTCTTTTCCTCTCGTTTTCCTTTTTTTCTTTTTTTTTTACTTCCGAGGCCAAACAACCCGACCGCTCGAACCAACGTTTTTTCCTCTCGGTTGAATTTCTCTAATGAGATAAGTGAATTTGCACATTCTTCTTGGGTAGACTAGTTTTCACAGGGTCGAGCGATTAATTAATGAGTTGATTGAGGTTGCCCTTTTTTTATCTCGTTGACTTACCACAGAAGATGTTTTATTAATGCGATTTTCAAATTTGAATTATAATATTTTGAAGCTTTCTTAATTTACAAATTAGCAAAATAATTTTTTTTTTTCTTACAATTTTTTAATGTTTATTTTTTTTTAAATATAAAACAGATTCGAAGATCTAAAATTTATACAAATAGTTACAAACAATTTTGATTGAATTGTACAAACTAAAAATAAAAATTGATATCACAATGTAATAAAAATTTCATTTACGTTTTAAATAATCATTGTAAAAATCGGTCAATAAACGATTTCAAGTAATATATTTTTAAATATATGCTTCAAGCCGAAATTTAAACAAGAATATTCTGCAGGCTAGATGGTCAGTCTTATACAAGTCTTTGAGAAATTAGGCCAACGTCAAGAGCATCATTTATTAAGTTTTTACTAGTCAGGATTGCCAAATTTCTATATCAATCCAAGTAACGATGAGACACAAAATTGTTTTGTAAGTCAAATTAATTTATTGATAATTAAATGTGACAAGGCAATTTTTAAGCCAATTATTATAAGCGGCAATGTTCAAATTAAAATGAGATTCAAGTTTAAAGCCATAAGTTATCCCAGTAATTTTTGATGTGACACATAACTAGACCAGTACCGTCAAAGAAAATGAAGGCACGGAAGGTTCCAAAAATTGTCCAATCGACTGAAATGATGGCTTTGAACTCTTTTCAAGTAAAGACCCTCCAAAGATCACCAATACGTACCGCAAATTTTTTGCGCCCTCGTGAAAACCTTTTTTTTTCTTATTCACTCGTATCTACAGTCGGCTGATCAGTAGTTGCGGTTATTTTTACTCCCTATGGAGATCGTAAAAGTAAATGTTACAACGACGCTATTATTGGCCATTATGGTCTCCGGCGTCGTACCTGAAAAAAAAAATAACAGAATCAAGCCTTCTTTTTGGTAGGATAATATTGGAAAAAATCTTTATTGAATTTTAGTTATTTATTTATGTATTTTTACTATCGCAAATAATTGTCTAAAAAAATATTTGTTCGTTTAGAAATAATTTTTTTTTCAGTACTAACTATTACTTGTCGTAAATAAATATTTAAATTGACGATAAAATCTAAACCGAGTTTAAAATTGTATAAAAATGTACATAATTGTTTAAATATACAGAGAATTGTAGACATACCGAAATAAAATTATCGACTAGAGTTTTTCGGTTTTTATTTATATTTACTGAATAGGTATCGATTTTCAATATGAAAGATTCGAGGTGTTTTGAAAAATTCAAGGTCTTTCTATCCACAGCTCTTCAATTATTGTTGATCTCGCCAATTGTTTTATCAGCTCCGAATTCACTACAATGTTCGATTTCAGTCAAATATAATTACCATTTTACCATTTTCTCGATGAAAGTAAATTTAACTTTGAATAACTTTTCTTTTCCGATCTTTTAAACCAAAGATTCAAAAAAATGCCAAAAAACAAATTCAGTAATTTTCAATCAATTTTCAACCCGATTTCGTTTATTTATTCTCTAATCATCAAGAAAATAGTATATACCAAACTCTAAAATTTACCTAATCGTCACGGTTCGCCAGTATTCTTCTCGAAAGCCAAAATCCGTTTATCCAAAAAGCAGGAAAATACTTCATTCCTGTCGCGCGTGCTCCAAATCCTCTTATGGCCGATCGGCGAATTCGTTCTGGCCTCTCCCAAACAGTCATTAATCATCGGCACCTGCAAATACAAACAAGCATTATCCTCGCGGGCGGACGCGAACGGAGCTTACTTTCTTTGGGCGACAACGAGCTCCCTCTCTCTCTCTCTCTCTCTCCCTCCTGCCCTCCCATGTAGGTGAAAATGGCATTTTCTCCTTGTGACGAGCCGGACTCGGCCTAAGCTCGTTAGGAATTACACGATCCCGTCGGCCGTACACAGCGAAGAGAATGCGGACTTGTCAACACTCAAACTGGACTGGATTCGCTAACGGGCTCAACGTAGCCCCCTCTATATATAGAGCGAGGAGGGAGTCGTTCGTATCCCGGGCCGAGCAGCGGCAGCGGCGGCGGCAGCAGCAGCAGCAGCAGCAACACACGCCGCAAATCTAATCATGGCCTGCCGCATTCTCGTCCTACATTTTCCAGAGAGAGACAGAGAGAGAGGCGCCACGCGAGATATTGCTCCATCAGGCTCTCTCGCACCCTTTTTTTTTAGTCGGTTCTTTTCGTCACGGAGGCACGGCGGCGCGTGCGAGGACCGGAGGGAGAGCGGCACCCTCAGCGAGGAGAGAGAGAGAAGGAAGGGGAAGAGGGTATTCTATCGCGCGGAAAAATATTTGCCGCTCTGATGCGCCCAGATGAGAGATAACGCTGAATAATAGATTTTCTATGAAGCCCGAGTACACGGGCTTGTATACGCCGAGCTCAGTGATTTTGCACTCGTTAATGCTTAATGCTCGCGCGAGCGGAAAAAGCGAGCCTTTTTTTTAAGATTCCCCTTATAATTTTAATTTAACAGCTTTTTGAATGGCTATTGTAAATGCGAGACCGGCTGCGAATAGAATCTTATTCTTTGCAGTACGATTTTTTGAGTCTTGAGTCTTTCAACAATAATGAACTAAAGAAGTTGCTCGAAACTCCAATCGTTTTAACGATAGACAAAAAAAAATGCAGTGGAATCGTGGCAGAAATGTAGAATTTATGTTTATGCAGCTGCCTCGTACAATTATAATATCGAAATTATTTGAGCGTTCTGTTTGGAGGTCATCGATATTAATACGGCCTATAAAGAGATGGTGCATTTTCCATAGGCGCGTTAAACGTTTAAAATACAAGAGAGAATTATTCACAAGGAAAGTAGCAGTTAATAACTCTGCAATGGTAATGATAAATCAGTATTGCAGAATTAATAGTTACGAACTGTGTAAATAAGGGTATTATTATCGCATACTTTATATCAGAAACTCATTAATTTTACTCTCATGTTTTTATGCGCTATTGTCTTGTAATCGGCCTTCATACTTCAAAGGCTAAAGTGGCTTTAATGATCCTATTATTGATTCTACTGCCATTGTATTTCATAATGCACGTTTTGAAACAGTGACTATTATTATTTATTTTACTCGATATCATGATAAAGAAATAGAAGATTATTCGATTTGAACATTTATCGATTATCTTATTGGACAAAGTATCGTCAAATTAGTTGGTTACATTTGTACGTGTACATCGCGAATTACCGAAACAAATTAATTTTAAATATCGGAAATTTCAACCGCAGCGTTTCCATTGATTTAAAAGCTTCCAAGCGATTTCTGCCCGTATTCCTGCGTAATGCTGGCAAAACTCGCTCCCGCGGGTAAACACAAAATCCTTTGCTCCAAAGTTTTATTAATCCTTTACACGCAAAGGCGATCAAGGTCGAAGCGTAAAAAAGTGTCGCTTGGCGACAAATGCAGAAAAAAAAAAAAAAAAACTCGCCTATCAAGAAGTCACGTTTTTTTTCCTCTTTTTTCCAATTTTTCATTTTTTGCCCTTTTTTTTAAAATATTTTGACTTTTCGAAAATTTTTTCAATATTTCTCGCACTCGCGGCGAGCGCGAGCTGCAGGACAAACAAGGTAAACGCACACGCACGACCTTTTCCCTCCCTCTCCTCTCCTAAACTCGGCCGTCGTACAGAGCGGCGGCACAGGTTTGATGCACCCCCGAGAGCCCGAGGGGTGGGGGGTCGAGATATTCCCCTCGTTCATCTAGATGATCATCTCGCCCGCTGCGTAACCCGGGGGGGCCGATGCCACGCGGTCTCTCCCCCCCTCCCCCTCCTCTCCGGCGCGCGCTAGGACTAGTCGAAGGCGGAGTCTAGTCCTCTCTCTCCCCACCTGGCGGGCGCTCTCGGCTAGCGTTAGGTAAGCTTTTCGTTTTATTGATTTTTCGCAAAAAGCGCTTGCGCGCCTGCACTATTACTTACTATATACCGAGACGCGGGCCCGCGAGCTGGTGAGGGTGAAGGCAGCCGGGGTGGGGATGCGCGCGGTGCGCCTCCACATCTCCGGGGCTGCGTTCGTTACGCGTGTGTATATACAAACCCCCCCCCCCCCGCGAAGGCTCGACTTCCCCGCCGACTCTTTATCCGCTGATTATTTACCGAACTTCTTCGACTTTTCTCTCTCCCCCTTTTCCCCCGCGAACGATGCACCGATCGAAGCTCCGCCGCGCCGGCTGGTTTTGTCGAAAAAGCTCGTTATCCGCGTCGCATTATCAGTGTCAACGTTCGGCGGCGGCGGCTCGCTTATTAAAAAGGGCCTCCCCCCCCCCCCCACCCCGGGGGAATTATTAGTGTACACCGAAGATGAGCCCGGCTGCATATAAAACCGGCGAGGGCAGAGCGCGGAGCCCGGCGATCGGTCAACATTGCGATTTCCCCATCGAGCCGCCGCCGCCCCCCTCGTGTACCGTGTATCGTCCGTAGCTACACGCATAGGTGGGCAAAGCCTCCGGTCCTCGGGTTCTAGCCTCCGAAAATGAAGGCTTAGTCGCCGAGGCCAACATTCATTATTACTTGTCTCCGGATCTCTACATGCACGTCGGCTCGCGTCGCATATACATCCATGCATGTATATATACGCGCCGACCGGGGGGGCGAGGCTCGCCTATTGGTCGTCCGCTGGTTTTCCGAAATCATCGCCGGCCTCTCTGCCCGCCGCACACAGGTCAAAACTCTAAACGCAGCCTCTCGGTGCACGCACACGCGGCAAAGTTCTAATGGAAACACACGGGTGGTCGGCTGCAGCCAAGTGGAAACTCTCTATCTGCCTCTCTGTCTCTCCTCCTTCCTCTCTCTCTCTCTCTCCGTCCTTCCGCTCTGGCTGCAGCAGCTCTTTCTCTCGCGCTCGCGCGTATTCACGGATACGCCTCCGCGTGTGCGTGGCCGAAGCTGCGCCGTCGTCATCAATCATCGAATGCCAGCGGCAGCGCGTTTTCCCCGCAAAAAGCCGTCGCTCTCTCTCTCTCTCTCTCTCTCTCTCCGTCTCTCGCTCGCGCCGAAAACCGGCCGACGCACCACCCACTCACCCCCCCGCGCACCCTACACGGCCCACCTCCACCTGCGGCTCCGTCCGTGTGTGTGTGCGCGCGGGTGTGCGTGTGCGTGCAGTGTGCAGTCGATGACGGTTTTCACTTTGCTAGCCGACAATCACGAGGCCGCCGCGGCCTTTTCTAGCGGCGCGCTCTCGCCGACGGGTGTACTTACGCCAAAGGGGGCTGTGCAGGGCTGCGAGGCTCGCTCTCTCTCTCTCTCTCTCCCCCCGCGGGACGGATCAGTGGCCGAGGAGGCGCAGCAGCGATGCACCTTGAGAAAACGACGCACTGCACGGCCGAGAAGGAATATTACGTACTGCGGGCTTGCCTTTGAGCTGTCGACGGAGCCGAGGAGACGAGAGAGTCGAGTTGCCGTGCCGCGTAAAAACGCTGAACTGAATCCGCGGCTCGCCGCGGACAGAGGGGCAACGTATGATTGGCAACAATCGGCACTCTGATCGAACGTTTGTTTCAGAACACATATGCACGTACATATAGCCCCGTCTCCCTCGCGCTCGCGCCTCTCTGCCTCCGCCGCCCCTCTCTTTCTCTCTCACGCCCTCTCTTTCGCTCGTCCTCTTCCATCATGTTCGCTCTCTTTCGTCCTCTCGCTCGCTCGCTCGCTCGCTTTGCGTGCCCGCCTTTTTTCTCGGCGTCTCTGTCGCTCGCCAGCGGAGCCGAGCCGATATTTATTCTCCCTCGCAGTCCCCCGCTTCGATTCCGGACTCTCTCTCCCTCTCTCTCTCTCTCGCTCTCGCACACTCCGATGACATTCCATTCGTCGAAACGCCCGGTAAAACCTCTCTTTCTCTCTCTCTGGCTAACCGAGCGCTGCCCAGGCAGGTTCGATCGCTCCGCATTGCCTCCACCTCTGGGGCTGGCTTTTCGCTCTCTTTCTCTTTCCCGCGCGCAGTCGGCATTTTTATATCTAGCCTTTATATGCCTCTCTCTCTCTAGCCGCGATTTTTTCGTTTCCTTTTTGTTTCGGGATTTTCTCTCTCTCCGTTCTGTAGCGGGCCGCGCGCGCGAATTTATACCGGAATTTCTATATTCGGCAGGAGAGCTCGCGGCACGCGATAGTGTGTGCGTGCGTGTATTTGGGTAGGGGCGAGGGGGAGGGGATGGAGCACCTGAGCCGCGAGAGCTAATACCACGGCCCTTTGATGACGAGAGATGACTTGATTTAGCGTGAAAAATGATTTTGGGAGTGCCTGCCGAGCCGCGCGCAGAGGGAAAATTTAAAAAACGTATAAATGCAGACTTTTTCGGAATTCATCAAAAGCTTGTAAATAATAACTCTGCTTTTCGAATGGCTGTTTGAAATATTGCCCGGTTCGCGAAAAATTATTTAAAAAATGATAAAAATTTCAGGGATAATTTTTAGAGAGTATCGGGGCTTTGCCTTTTTTTTTACCCCCGGATTTTGCAATGAAGAGAAAAGTCGTATAGCTTTATAGCTCTTATTGTGCAAATTTAATTTCCTAATTAACGAATGGCAGATAGAGAACGGAGGATCAAAAAATCAACTTTTTAATTAACTTTGTTTTATCTGCTATGCGTATTAATATAATAAGAATTAACGAAAAATTGTACGTAAATGTAAAAAACTTTCAAATAAATGATAAAACCCCGCTTATATTCGCAAAATTTTATAATGAAATGGACATAATACTTTATTTAATTAATAACATTTATTAAAGTTATCTAGTCAATGTTAATTAATCCTAAACTATAAATGAATCAAATCTTATGAATAACTTACTATTGCAAGTAACAAAAAATACTCTCGTAAATTACCAATTAACAGGAAATTTTATGTATAAAATTTTTGCCTACTCGTTCCGTTGCAAATATTCTCCAAGATATTTGCCAATGGAAAATCAAAAGCAATATAATGACAGCACGAGGCAAACAGATTTGCAGCAAAAATGAACGGAAAGCCGGGACGGGCGAATAATCCCGGCAACAATTAAGCTAAAAACGTAATTACTCTCAGACGCATCGGGAGAAAGATTTCGAGGGGGGGAGGGTTTCGACACTAAACATTTAGTCGGAAATAATTTGGCTACACTTTCCTCATTGCTTTCGTGCGTCGACGCACACGTACGCGCCTCCTCTTTGTGATATTTCATCCTTTTCTCGCGAGCCGACACTCAGGCACACCGACAGAGAGAGAGAGAGAGAGAGAGAGGGCCCGGCGCTGCTGCGGAAAGTGCGTCAGCGTGCGTGCACCGACTGCATGCAAAGCAACTACGGCAGGGCCGAAGTGAAGAGCGAGCGAGAGAGGAAAAGAGAGAGAGAGAAGGCAAAATATTCAACAACGTCGGCGTGACGGGGGCTTTAACATTGGCCCCCGCGCTCTCGCAGCTCGCGCTGACGACTGCCTGGTGCGCCGGACATTAATTAAGGGATTTTTCTGAGTGTTTATTTTTTGTTTTTCCCTAGCGGAGCTCTTTTTCCTCCTGCAGGACGTCCGCTTTTTCGGGTTCTCTCTTTCTCTCTCTCGGGAGAGCAGCGTGAAAGATGGGGAGCCAGCAGGAATCGCTGCAGGTTATGAGCGAGAGGGGATGACGAATGTCATCAGGGTATGGACTGCAAGAATCGGAGGATTATTCATCGAAGGTGTATATTTTTTAGGCGAGCGAGCCGGTTGAGCCGGAGCGCCCTGAATTATCGATTAGATCGCGCGTCATATTTGTTTGGATTAACTACGTAAGTTTGATGTATGAGCCTTTTTCGGCAGTCTGACTTTACTGCAGTTTTACCGGGATCATTGAAAAAGTGCGAGAATTATTGTCAAGTCGGACCTTTTTTAACTTATTTTTTGCTTTTCTTTATGAATTTCAATGGCGATGTGCTTTAGAGAATATTTCTGACTTTCTTAATTTTTTAATCGAGAAGAGCTAAATTTTACATTTAATTAAAAAAAATAATAGAATAAAGTACATATGTAGTTTTTGTATTTAACCATGCAAAGAATTAAGTTCGAACTGTACGTCAAAGTTTATCTTAAAAAAGAAAAAGCAAAAATAATTTGAATGTATAGGCGTGGAAGATGAAAATTTTGAAGATTTATGCTACACTTGCATTGAATTATTGCACTAGAAGAATGAAATATTACTTCATTCAATAAGTTTCTCTGATGCAATGTGTGAAATACAATACAGTTAATACTCTGGAGACTTTTGACATAAAAAGTTGACTAGTATTTGTTATCAAATTTTACTACTTACGTTTTGAATAATCACACCAATAGACAGTTATTCTATCTTTAATTTCGGTGTATATTTTCGAATATATAGAATAATAACTGTGTTACAGTTATTATTCGATATAAATATTCGATAGTTAATATTTGATAACTGATTTAGTTATAATCATTACAAATTATTCTTTTTTTTTAAAAAAAGTAGATTTTAAATTTTGAAATAATACATAATACGATAAATTGGTTTCTTTACCCCAATCAAATTTCAAAGGGACTGTAAATAATAATGTTTATTAATATATTAGGATAAAATATTTCCGAATAATAATTTAATCGGACCGTATTTAACACAAGTGATGCAATATAAAATTACAATCCTGCTGAATTAAATATCGATTTGTAATTGATTAGTATTGTGTTCATTGATTAACAAGTGTTGTAGATTTTAAATTCGTTTTATTCTTCTGTGATTCATACGATTCCTGCGGATATTAAAATTGACAGTGCTCCTCTGTTTCCCTCTTTTCATCATAAATCATCGATACTTTCAAAACGTACAATAAATTTCTACGATTATATTACTTCAACCTGTCAAAGAGATTACATAGAAAGTTTCAATTAATAATGTACCCTTCACTGCGTTACTTTTCTTCCATCTGTAATTTAAAATTATTATTCTATAAAAATTTTTTCAAGATTTTACATTAATTAATAAGAGATGCAATGATTTATAACGTATGATTTAATAGCCTTTCAACCACTTGTCTAACATTGAAAGGATTTCTCAGTGATTATTTTCGTACTTATGAAGATTGAAGAGTTTTTTCAGCTTATAAAATCTAAGACATTCTTATTGCTTATACAGTTAATCAATTTAAATCACTTGAAGAAAACGCAATTGTTTCGAATTCTGCTTACAAAGACTCGTGCCACGAGACATTGAAGAAAAAACCGCTAAACAACTGTCCATGCTTTGGCACAAAGCCCGGCAATTTTTCGATTGTCGAATTACAACGGTTCATCAAATCGCAAAGCGCGCGTCCGTAAAACCATGAAGCAGAGCGAGAGAGAGAGAGAGCTGTTCATGCGGGTCGCAGAGCAGGAGCAGAGAGAAACGCGCTTGGAGGGAAACCTTTCGACGCTCTCCGGGCACTCGTCATTTTTTCCCCTGCGATATGTGGGTTAGTGGAAAGCCGCGCGCGAATAATTCGCCTCCTATACGGCATCGCTCAATCGGTTTTTATTCTATTCTCCCGTCGGCTCTCTCTCTCTCTCTTTCTCTTCCTGGGATCGATGGTACGCGCGATCGAGAGTCACCCGTAATTGACGGGCTCTTCCTTTTTTGTTCGCGGCCGGCTCCGCTTTGTTTCTTTGTGTCTCCGTTCGCAGGCTGCTTCGGTCATTATTGGCCGACGCGCGGCGACAGAGACGAATTATGGGCAGCGCGGAAAAATTGGGATAACGCGCGGCGACGAGCGGCGGACGCGCGAAAACGAAGGAGGGCAAGGATAAATATATTATCGGACGCTCGTTGGGATACCGCTTGGCTACCGGTCTCCCCTCTTCTCTCTCTCTCTCTCTCTCTCTTTCTCTCCCGCCGGCTGGACGATATGAACAAGCTGCGACGTCACAAGGTGAGATCGGCAAGTAACGTTTATGCTTTTATTGACTTTGTAGTCCTTCGTTCCTAGGCTTTTTTACCTTGATGAAGATTCCTAATCGCATTCATGATTTTTGAGTCAAGAACTTTTTTATCTTTAGTTTAACGTGTTGTTTATATTATAATAGAATAAAATAATAAGATTGTATAGTCATTACATCAAAATTTAATAAATAAATAAATGTATAACAATGTTTATTATACTTCTGCAACGAGTCTGTCTATTAAAGATAATTAACAAAAGTCATAGAAAAAGAATTTACTTATTTCTAAAATTGTTGTAATAAGCTAGCTTATCAAAAGGCATTAAATTTGCAGCAAAAATTGTATTAAAATTTACGAGCCTGTACTGCGTTGCATAAGCTGCTTCAATCATCTGAACTATAAATGGATTGACAGCGGCATTTTCTTTTGTTTGACTTGAAAATCCAGCAAAATATATTCTTTGGAAGTCAAAATACTTATCTTTTAATCACTGTTCAAATTTCAAATAAAAAAAAAATTAATAAAAATGACGATGAGATCTATTAAAAAAAACTGACTATATCCTTACTCGACGGCAGTGACGCTCGTGAGGCATTCCGGAATTCTCTTTAACCCCGGTTCTTCAACCCTGCCTTGGAGTCGGCAAAATAGTTCGCGACCAGCTCAGCGAATCACGCGGTAAAGAAGATTCGGGCGCAGTAAGGGTTGAGAACGCGATGAGAAACGTCGCGCTCGTCGGCGGGTGTGCCATGAATGAATTTCACCGGGGCAGATGGAGGGAGAACGAGAAACAGCACCGGGGGGGAGAGGGAAAGCCGGGGACTCTGATTTATTGTATATTTCAATTTGTTAGAACTCAAACATTTAATTGCTTGTACGTCGGTCGGTCGGTTAATTTTTCAGCGGTCCTCTCGTTCAGCGCCAGCCAGAAATAAAACTCATTCGGTTAGTTTTTTCTCCCCCTCCCCCCGCCCGAGCTTTCGCAAATCCACTAAATACAATTTCCTCGACACCCGCTGTTATCTTTCCGTGTCACGATTCATCGTTTTATAAAGTCCCGACCGCAATTTCGTTCTTTTCAATCGTCCATACTAATCGATTTAATTGAACGATTCGCGGCGTATTAAAACCGCTGCATTCGCGGGAAGCGCCTTCCGTCGGGGCGATCGACCACCGCGCATAATGACGAGAGAGGGATGAAAAGGATTCGGCGTCAAGTTAACGAAAAATTTTCCGCCCAGTAAAATATTCAGGCCCGTCGAGTGAGAGATCGGACAAAAATTGGGAGCAAAAAAAGAGGAGAGAGGCCTACGCAGCACTTTTTCAGCCTCGCCGAATTCGTCGAGTCATCCGCTGATGAAAGATCGACGCGCACGCGCCCTCGACGAAATTTTGCCTACGGCTGAAAATTTTCCGCGCGTATAAGCCTCGGCGCTGGGATTCGCACACTCGGCCAACTCGGTGCAAAATTTCATACTCTTTTTTTACTCGCGCCTCTTTTTTTTTTTGCCACCTTCGCTCTCTTTTGTACTGGCGCGAAGAGAGTTTCCGAAAAAATTCTCGTTTTCTTTTATTTATCAGAGGATGCCCAGGAATTACGGTACAGTTTAAATTGGAAATTATTGCCGAACAGGTAAGTAAGTTACGGGCGACCGAGAAAAAATCCATATACTTTGTTTTCGGTAAAGTAAAGAGAAAATTAAATGCCCCGTAAATATGAATGAGTATGTGCATAAATAAGTTCTTTGAATTTGTACTTGCATTTCTCGATGAATATTGAACATCTTTAAAATTTCAGAGGAATAAAATACGGGCTGCTTAAAATAAAAATTTGGAAATCATTTCCATTTTTTGTTATATTCTTACTTGAAAAATTTATTTGTACAGCAGTATGAAGTGTAAAAAGTTGTTTATATTATCAGTACACGTGGAAATCTTCGTTGTAAAGAACGGTTTATCAAGACACTTTATCGTCTGTCGTATTATTATATCTTTACTTTACTTGATGAACTTGTCTTCCTCTTAGAATGGTCAGTCGTTCCGCTTCCATACCTCTATAAAACCTTTTGTGCAAGTTGTATCTCTTACGACGAAATTGCGTTTTGATAAAGCACAAAACGTGAAAATGAGTTTGACGTATCCCGTTATTCGCTTCTTTCCTTTTACTTCTAAAAATAATAAAGGCAGTCATATTTAAAAAATAAAAACCTGTCTAATAAGTAACTGTGTGTTTTCAGTAAACAGACAACTGCGAAAGTGTATGTCAAAGTTAAATATTGCTTTTAAAGGTAAAGGCGTCCTTTTCATGGACCTGTACAACTTGTTATCCTGGTTTTCGCCCGAATTTTTTTTATCGAAAGCAAACGTTCCTCGGAAAAAGCGATAAAATAATGTGAATTAAAAATTCCCATTTGATAAAAGTCGATCCGACGTACACGTCATCAGGGATTATTAAGAACAATGCGCTTAATCTTTCAGAACGCCACTTGGCCCGATAGATTATATTGGCTCGGCCGGGCAGTCGAGCTGCAGTCGGGAAAGGCGAAAAAAAGAAGGTCGTTTAATATCCTAGAAAATAAATTATAGAATTTTCCGGGAATATAATTTTGTTCCGTACAAACATGTCCGGAATCGTCAAAAAGCTATAGATCGTTATTGTCTGGCCGTTCGCTCTCGCGCCGAAGGATCATCCTCGCGCTTGATTAAACACGCTGCTAATTCGACAAACTCATACATCCTCGAGTATAAGCTCCAACGGCGGACTGACGGCCGAGCAAACATGACGTCCGCGGCCCGGAGAGTTTCCGATGAAAATTTTCGATCACGCTGGAAAAATGAAACTTTTCTCTCCGACTCGGCCGCTGCAGCTGCTGCTGCTCTCTCTCTCTCTCTCTCTCTCCGCTTCGCAGCCACGGGGGGCTTTCCCTGAGGAGGCTAAAGATAATTATTATTCACGACATTACGCGTCGAAAATTGAACGAGCCGATCGAATGCGATGGCCTGTCCGACCGCAGACGCGCGCTACTACTTATATTTTCCCCGAGCCGCGGCGCACTTGCATTTCAATGAGCTTCGCCGGCCGATAGTTTATTGTCGGCCTCGATTTATGAAAAGTATTTCGAGCGCCACAAGTAATCGCGCCCTTTCTGCTCGTTCGCGCAAATTTAAATCGAGCTCGAGCTTAATTCCTTTATTAAAATGCTGATTTTTGCATTATGCGCGACATTGCTATTCCGATTTTCCTCGTAATTCCATTCCATTATCAAATTACTTTTAGAACAACCTGAAATACCGATATTTAAAAGTTTAATGAGCGTTTTGTAGCATAGAAATTTTATGGCTTGATTATGTCGTAAAAATGTACTATGACAGCGCTATTCATTCGCAACATTTTACGATATTATTGAATTCAGTAGTACAGGTCGATGTGGTCAGACGCGCAATAATGAATATTTACAGTTAAAAAGGTAAGAGCTTCAAAGCAGACGTTAATAAAGAAAATGAGCCGACAAGAAGCAAGCGAAGCGAAGAGCGTCCGAAAAAGGGCAGCCGCTTCGGAAAAAAGCGAGGACGAAATCGAGCATATTAAAAGAGCCGGCACGTCTGGGTCCTCAAAAGCATCAGACAGAAGCAAATCGTCAGTCGGGGCGACGTACAACCCATTCAATCCCTAGTCGGCCCTCGCACTCTCTCTATTCCCTTTCCCTCCCCCCGCCCCTGCAGTCGGGCATATACAGAGCGATTCAGACGTGTAACTCTGCCATAAAACTTGACCCACTTCCCTCCGCACCGCGAATACAAAATAAACAAAACGAAACGGACAGAGCGAGCGGAGAAAAAAATGTAGCGCGGCGGCCGCTTGGAAAAAAAGCGCGCCCGCCCGCCCGGCGTCCGTTCGCTCACCTCGCTCTCTCTCTCGCTCTCTGCCCGTCGATGGGGTTGAACTTGGCAGGGTTCGATCTCTTCGATTGGCCCGAAATATGTGTGTCTCGGTCGGCCGTAGCCCCTACATCCATCGGCACCTATATACGCGCGACCGATTCACGATCGCTTTTCGCGGGGCTCGAATGTACGCGCGTGAGCGCGCGTCTTGCCTCCCCCCCCCCCCTGCGTAATAACGGCCGCTGCTGCGGCCGGCCGGCGGAGGGAGAGAGAGAGAGAGAGGAAGCGGCGGGAAAGAGTGTAAGCCTCGGTTGCCAAGCGGGCGCAAGGAGAGAGGAGGTTGGCCGAGGCTCTCGCCAATCCGCTCGACCTTCCTTCCTCTCCTCTCTCTCGTTTTCCTTGCCTTTTTTTCCGTCGCGGCGCCCTCTCTCTCTCTCTCTCTCTCCTTGCCTCTGCGTGCATCAACAAAACAGCAGCGCAGCCCGACGTGTGTACAAGACGCCCGAGACGCACTCGCGCGCGCACGTATATACGCGCGGCGGCGGCTCTCTCCCCCCGAAAGGGGTTAGCCTTAGAGCGGAGAGTGAGGGTAGAGCCGAGCCTCGTCTCCCGTCCATTGATTACGCGAGAAAGAGGGAAAACCGTCCGGTTAAGTGTGTACATATGTGCGTGAGCGAGCAAGAGCTTCCGGGGGGAGACAGACGCAGAATCGCGGCGGCGGGCTGTAGGCGTGGCAATGCGTCGGAGCGACGGCGCCTTATTCGTTCAAAACTTCGGCGCAAAAGCACCGCCCTCGCCGCCACCGACGCCGCCACCGCTCTCGTTCGGACTCGTTCGCGCTCGTTCGCCGGCTCTCTCTCGCTCGCTCGCTCCGCTGCTGTCTTCTCCCGCGCACGCAGCCGCAGCTGCCCTGCTCCCCTCTCTCACCCCCCGCCTGACGTGTGCGCAAGTGTGCGAAAGCACGGAAACTTTGGATCGAGCGCCGCTGCCGCCGCCGCTGCTGCTGCTGCTGCTGCCCGGCTCTAGACGGATCGCCGGGGGAGGGGAGGGCGCGGAGGATGGGGCGGAAAGACGGAGAGGGCGGACGCGAAATTTCGAGGGATTTTTGACGATTTTTTTTTGCCGAAAAGTAGGGAAATTTAAGAAGTGGACGGTAGTTGCTGTAATTTGGAAAATTTGAGAGGCCGCGAATCACCGGGGAGAGAAATAAATGACAAGCCCGCCGAGAATAATGCGAGCTCCGAGGAGCAGGGGGGGCTTTAAGAGCGTAATTAAGCGTGCTTTATTTCCCTGAATTGTAAATCGATGAGCGGTATATTTTAAGAAGCGCTTAAGGCCATAATATACGCAATGGATCGCGCTGAAAATAAGTGCATTAGAATTTTCAATCGAGAGGACAAGATGAAAAGAACGAGGGAACGCTAAAATCGTAGAAATTAAATGAAAGAAACGGAGGCAGAGAAGATGAAAGAGGTAAAAATGGAGGAAAAAGAAGTCACCGGAAAGGAAGATATATGGAGGCAAAGAACCGGGAGCATCGCCGTCATTACGAGAGAAGCTCCGTCCTCTTTTTGCCTGCACTCGATCACGAGAAAGAGCGAGAAAGGGAGAAAGAGAGAGGAGCTCCGCACCGAATTTTTGCATCGGCAAAGAACCCTCTTTTAAAAAGAGCTACGAGAAGTGGCCGACTTGGGACCGGATATGGAGACTCGAGGCTCTTGGGCTTGCGATAAGCTCGAGGCTCGATTTCCTGTCGCGGGCGCATTTTTTCGCTCGATTCCGCGCCCGGCACGTTTTTTCTCCCCGGCGGCAGCAGCAGCATTACTATCCCCCTTTGCCCAGGAATTGGAAAGGCCGGCCTGTGCCGAAAGGGAGCGGGCGGAAAACAAATGCGCGGGGCGCGATGCATATCGAAGCGAGAGTCTCGCTTTCGATTTTCGCGCCTCTCTGGCCGAGACGCGAGGCTATTTCCGGTCTCGCCGCCGTGTGCCAATGCCACACCGTGTGTGCCAGCCCTCCCCCCCCCCCCCCGTGTGTTTACGCGCCTGCACCTGACTCGAAATAAATATATACGTTCGTTGCTTTCTCGTTCTTTTGCTCGCCGGACCTCTGCCGAATTACTTTTCCTTTTGCAGATTCGCGGACGCTACGCGCGCGGCTATTGACTCGTGCGTGCGGACGCCGCTTTAAACCTGTGTGTTTGTGTTGGCCCGCGGATGATAAAGGGGGACGGTGGCTATATGGTTTGTTGTGCTTCGAAGATGAATTCGCGCTGAAATTTAGTGAGCTAGTTTTCATAAGAGCTCCCGGGTTCAATTAACTTTTACAGATGTTGGACGATTGAGAGCGCGTTCTTTATAATTACTTTTTTCTTTTTAAAGAGTTTCTTTTTATTATTTCGAAAATGCTGTATTGTCGTTTTATTTTAGCCAAGGTAATCTGTTACTGTTCTAGATATACAGACATTAAAATACCGTTCAAAATACAAAGCAACCCAAAGAGCTGCATCCACGCCGCGGAAACGACTCTAATTTCAGAAGCCTGGGAACCTCTTGAAACTCGACGAAGCCTCAAAATCCGTCGGCTCGATCGAAACGAACCGGTCGAGGGGTTGGCGCCGTCAAAGAGTGCTCCGGTATCTCCGTCCGGCCGTCGCCGTAGTCGCGGCGCGGCATCGCAAATGGATTCTCGAGCGGGCGATTTAGGTTACTCGTTAAACAGTCGGCGCGGTCGCGTCCCGCGCGCGACATCGTCCTCTGCCTCTCGCTTTCCGTTTTGGGCGCGCGCGCGGCGGACAATCGCGCGTACAGATACATTGAAGAGAGGAGAGAGAGAGAGAGAGAGAGAAAGCCGCGCGCTCCATGCAGATTACATGCGTTTTGTTATGGGTCGCGGCGATGCGACGATGAAACCACTATTGTTCGCCGGTGTTCCGCGTCTCATCTGCAAGTTTATCTGCTTAAGCATCTACACGCTTATTTGTCGGAAACGAAATGCGCGCCGCCGCTGCAGGGAATGCGTTTTATATTTTTCGCTCGCTTTCTGTCTGTCCCTCCGCCTCTTTTCCAGGCCGGCCGCGTTTCAGGCGTTTTTTTTTTCATTATTTTCTTTTTTTTTTAAATGCGATATTGCTGCGTTATGCAAAACCGGATTTGGACGTGAGATGCTTTTTTTGTTTCGAAAGGGACGTTTTATAATTTACTTTTGAGTACTGCGCTAAGAGCATTATTATTTCCAAAATTATGCAAATGCCCGCACTACGCCTACAGGAAAATGTAGCTAATGTGTATATAAAAATGATTACATTCAAGGGGATTAAGTGTCTTCTAAAAATTTTAGGGAGTTGATGACGTGCATTACGGAACAAGAATAATTTAGTTCATTGAATAGATTAGGAGTTACGAAAACAAACCCTTCACGAACGAGAATTATTATGTCTTTATTATTTTTGCTTCATTAGCTGGTGCTTTAATGAACTGCACATTGAACTGGACTTTCTGACAAGAACAGTTCTACTATAAAAAATGTAATCACAAGTTTATAATGTAATTTGAATATTGTAAAAATATAATTATACAGTAGGTTTTTACGACTGATTATTATTATTTTATTATAATTTAAAAAATACATTGTTCATTTTCAGCATATTAAAAAATCAATGTATCCAAAAGTTTTCCCTTCGAAAGAGTACGCGCGTTTTCAAGTTCGAGGAAGGAAAAACAAAACTGGAAAAATCTGCCGGCTGTGAATGGCATTAAGAAAGCAGGCGGATAACTCGAAAAAAAAAAAAAGAAAAACGCGATCGCGAACAGCGGTCGATTGGCCATGCGCATTTTTTAATCGAGCATGTTAAAGCTCAGCGATATACAACAAGCGCCCGGCGGAAAGTAAAAGCGATAATAATCGATCAACTCCCGGGGCGAGAGCGTTCTTCGACCTGTGTGTGCGTGTGCGCGCGTCCGTGTGCGTGGGCGCGCGCTTCTCTCTTTGGAAAATGCGAAATTTTTTTCGTCCGAAAGTATGCCAGCAAAAAAAAAGCCCGCGTCCTTTCATTCAGATTTAAAACTTTCGCTTTTTCGTTGATTGCCGAGCGATATCTGTTCTGCTTTTATCTCTCTCTCTCTCTCTGTAACGCTCGCGTTTTTTTTTTTTTTCGCTACCCCAGGCATTCGACTCGGCGTCAGAGTTCTGGGACGCGTGAGCACAAAGTGCATACAAACAGCGAGCTGCTCTCCGTGTGTCGGATCGCTTCCGTGTCCCTGTATGCGTGCGCAAGCACGTGTCTATCGATACATCGGCCGTCCCTCTCCCGCTCTCTCTCACTCTCTCGCGCCTGCTCGCAAGAGAGCTTTCTCCCTCGATCATATTAGCTTATGTTCCGATAATGCAGGCATGTTCCACATTCGAACGCGGAGCTTCCGTAGACACACACGAGGCGAGCGCCAAGCAGCCGTAATGAGCCGTGTTAGCCAGAGCCGCTTTGTTAATTTGCTTACAGTATTCTTCAGATTTCAGCCCTTTTTCGGCCGCGAGCTTGCATTATTATGAGTGCATTCTAATTAAGCTTTGCAAGCTTATTTATGGGTTTATTGGTAAGACGCACAATGAAGTGCGCAACAAAAGCCGCTTCGACTTGAAAAGTACTTTGTTTTTTTAATTTTCTTTTTCTTATTTAGTCTTATTTAAGCTGGCATTATGAGCTACTAGAGATGCTATGAAAGCTCTTGACTACAATGGTAACTTTAGCCTGTAACATTCGTTAATTAAGGGGTATTAGGCGCAATCTATTGAATTACGTTGAACGTAATTGTAAAAAGTTTTATTTATGTTTTTTTATCAGTTCGTTTATGTTGAATTATGAATTTTATTGAATTATAATGGACGCATGATGCATAAATCAAATTTATAGCATGGTAAACTATAGCAACGTTTAGATTAATTTTAACGAAATTATATAACAAAATATTTTATGCTTTTGGTTAAAAAATGTATAGCAATAATTTGTTAATATCAAATAATTAAATTATAACTTCAAAGTGAGTACATTAAAATGTTGGATGTAATCATTTGGAGAATGAAATGCTGCATCAAAGTATTCAGACTCTGTGTTAATTTTATTCACTCCATCATTGTCTAAAATTATGCAATTAAGTTACGTTGTAGAAAGTATTGGATTCGCATTCCTGGAAAAGATAATTATGTATCGTAACGGATTTCTTGGAACTGCCTAGAATTAAAGGGCGCTTTCCGCGCAAATTCTTCGAATCCCGACGATCGAGCGCAAAAAGCGCGGCGAAAAGCCGGAATTCCGGGTCGCGCGCTGCAGCCTGGGACCGAATTCAGAGGGAATATGAATTTGGCAGGCCCTCGTCCGTTTTGGCCTCGCCCTTCGGAACCGCAGGCAGGCCTTGTACGCATTAATCGCTACGCAGAAAACAAGCATCGATGAAATTCCCTCATTTTGTTTAAACCCTCTCGGCATACATACACAGGGACTCGGAGCCCGCACTCTTTCATACCAGTCTCGTTCCGCGGCGTACAGGCCGGCATACCCGTAGGCGGTCTAATGAGTAGTCGGTCACTCGCGGACGTTCCGTGTACTCTTCCTCTCTGTGCCCACGAGCGGCAGCAGGACTCTCTTTTCTGGCGTTGAAAAATTAGTCTCCTTACAAAAAACTCCGCGGGGACGCTCGCCCGCCTGGCGCACAGAGGGAGAGAGAGAGCGAGAGAGAGAAGCGAAAAGAGGAACGAGTGATGGAAAAAGGGACACGTGAAGGAAGGCTGCTTTGCGCTCCGGGAAGCGAGCGGCGCAGCACACACGAAAATCTAAAAGAAAAAAAGAAGAAAAACGAGCGAGCGAGCGAGAGGGAGAGAGAGAGAGAGAGAGAGAGCAACGTAAATACGAGCACACGTTGCTACGCGCCGTAAGCATTGCGCGGCGCCCCGGCCTTTTTACAAAGGGTGTCCCGAAAGTACGATCCGAGGCCGCCCCCGCCCCCTGCCTTTCCGCCCCCCTGCTCTGCGATGTAAAAAGGACCGAATGAATAAATTAGCCCCGGCTCTCTTTCTCTCTGTGTGCGCGCGCGCGCTCGTACCACAGACGCAGGCCCGGCGTGCAACAGACGAATCGAGAGAGAGCGAGAGAGAAGGAGCCAGGGCTCCGGGACGAAGGGTGAAGCTGTCAGTGTCGGGGATTGGCTCTCTCGCCATTTTGGCGAACGCCGAGAGGCGAGCTGAGAAAGACACATGGGGCGAGCGAGAAAGACGGATGGAGCTCTGCGGGCTTCTGTAGGAAAATCCGCTCTCTCTCTCTCTCTCCGGAAACATCGTCCTTTCGCTAAAGGCCGAGGAGGGTGTCGCTTAGAGCCCCGCGCCATTTTACCTTTTTCGCCCCCGCCCCCCGCCGCGAAGCCCGTGTCCCCCCCTGCCCCCGTGTACGTCTTGTTCGGAGAGCTGCTTTTTCTGCTGCGAGGCTTTAAGCGATCGCCGCGCTCCGAGGTCTTTGTAAACAGGGACAAGCGCAGCCGGGCCGAGACTGAGAGCTGCAGAGAAATTAGGAAAATCAACGAGCTTCCTCTTGACCGAGATGACGTACGAGCGGCGAGAGATTCCTTAAATTTTCAAAAATTCTGGGCTTGGATTTTCGTTCTATTTGAAAATATGAAATAATTTTTCGGCGTCCGAGTAATTAAAATTTATTTCGAAGCTTCGTCGAAAAGTCAATTAATTCGATTCTTTTTGTCGATGAATTTGAAATTACTTTTGGCAACATTTTAAACGCTAATTTTAATTGCGAAACTTTTTCTTGTTTGGGCATTCATTATTAATTGACTTTTGAACAAACTTTTACTATTTATTAAAAAGAGTAATTTACCGCCGCCCACACGTTTGGCAGAGTCGAAAATACTTTTTACAATTAAGTTCAATCGACGAATTTGAATAAATTTTGCATTTTCAATTAACGCGCGATAAAGAAAATTAAACTAATCTCTTGCCCGGTAAAATGCCTCGGACTCTTCCAAGTCGCTTTTATCTCAGCCCCGTAGATCCCCCCTGCACGCATCCGATAAAATTCAATCGCACAAAGGACCTCCGCCAAATTTTACTGCCGACGAAGAACCGACTCTGCCCCCCCTCAACAAAAACATTAAAGTACACCCAGAGGAAAGCCCGGCCGCGTCTCTTCCGTGCCCATCAAACAAATCATCCGGAAGACGAGACACTCTCTTTCTCCGGCAGAGAAGGACCGGGCCGCGTGTATCCAGGGACAACGAAGCGGACACGAGAAGGAATATAGCCGGGGCGGGAGCTCAATCGGGATTAACATTCTCGAAATCCGCCGCAATAAAGGAGGGAGGGGAGCGAGGGAGAGAGCGAGAGAGAATCTTGCCATATCAAAGAGGCGGCGGCGTCGGCGGCGGCAGCGGCGCGTTTAGATTCGCCGGTGAAGGGCAGCTTGAAATTGGAATGCTTGACTTCGTTCTGCTCCGGCTCCCTCTCTTTCTCTGAGCTCTAAATTGGAAAATGAAGAACGAAGAGGCGGGGAAACAAAGAGAAGTACCCTACGAGAGGAGCGGGTTCGTTTAATATCCAATTTCCGAGACGTCAATCCTTTAACAAATTACCGGTCATTTCTATCAGCTCTCTTGCGCGTCTAAAGCTTTCCTCATTTTCCTCCTTTCTTTTTGCGCGCATTTGTCCTCCCTCCGTCTCTCTCTCTCTCTCTCTCTCTCTTGAGCGACGATTGCGAATTTCTGCGGTGACGTGCAGCTGGGATGAGACCGCGGGAGAGAGAGGAAATCGCTGATGAAAGGAGGGAGGAGAGCGCCGAGCATAAAGAACGAGACTGCGCGCGGCGCAGTTTCTCAAATTCAAGCGCCTCGCTTCAAAGAGCGCGCGGCGCGCGCAGGCGATCCTCTTTGTTTCCGCGTTAGATGCATCCGTTCGTGAAAACGCGAGCCTCGCCTCGTGAAAAAAAAGAGAAAAAAAAAAAAAAACGGCCGCGCGCGGCCCGAATGCGGCTCTTTTTTTCTCGCTCAAAAATATCAAAAAAACGAGAGAGGGAAAATGAGCTGCGCGCGAGTAACGTCCTTCTCGCGCGGCAGTATTTTTATTTCCGCCGAGCGAAGAGGAGCTCTGCTCTGGCTCTTGGAAAAAAATGTTTGTAATGAGAAAAAAATTTCGTATAGTTACCGTTTACGCTTTAAAGGGACAAAGAGGGGAAGAGCGAAAGAGAGAGAGAGAGGAATGTAAGCTCAGTCGGCGAGAGAGTTGGATAATTTTTTATTACTGTTTGGCCTATGTACAGGCGCTCGTAGGCTGTTTGCGGTGAGTTCTTAAGTTCGCAAAAGTTTTCCGCGAAATGCGGCGTATTTCGTGAAATGCAAATGCCCGCCGCCGCGCGCGAATATCTTTTTCTAAAAGCTCCGAGGATTTTTCCGCGGGCTTGCGCGCTGTTTTTTAAATATAAACGACAAAGTTTGCGCGCGTCCAAAGCAAATTTCTCAAAAAAATATTCAAATCCCCTTGGCGAAAGTTGCGATTCCCGTCGCGAAAAAAACGTATAACGTTCTTTCGTTTCGGCAGAACATATATATATAACGCGTTGCACGCGAAATCTCGCTCTCTCCCGGCAATCTGGACTCGTTAAAAAGGCTTGAAAAGCGCGCATCATCCGCGACGCGGCGAACAAGCCCCTCTCATTAGTAGGAACATCGCGCGCGACGTCTCGAAAGCAGCGCTCCGTCTCTCCGCCTGTTGAATCCTCCAATTGAGAGCGGGGGCTGGAAGGGGGGGGGGGGGGTAGGAGAGCGATTGACATCGGGCCGCATAAAACGCGGCCAAGAGCTACGCGCTCGCGGAAGGAGGGGAATAAAAAGCGGGCAAGAAACGAGCTTCCGCCTCATTTTGTCCCTTTCGTCCGCGGGGCGCCGCGCTATTTAACGAAATATATGCGACTACGCTTTCAGCCCCGAACGACCTCTATAAAAAAAAAAAAAAAAAAACGGAAGCGGAGCGAGCAGGAGCGAATGGGAGAAAAGGGAGGCCTTAATACAGCTTGGCCGCGGCTCTCGAATCTCCGAAGTACCTGCATTTTACGCCGCTGGAAGCTTCGGGATAAAGTATTATTGCGCATAAAGATCGGCCGGTGGACGCGGCGGCGCGCAATTAAGCATCCCTCTCCTCCCGGTATCCGCGGCGCGCGAGGCGAGGCTTAATCAGGGGACCCGAGGAAAAAGCCCCGGCGTATACCACCAGATAACAAATCATCGGCATTTCTCAAAATGGCCAGGCGGCGGCAACGGCGGCGGCGGAGGCTACCAACAAACGCAATTACCCCGGGCGGCGCTTTAGCCGCCTCCCGCGTAGCTCTTCCGGGGGAGAGGCTCTCTCTGTGCACGGGCATAAACACGCGCGCGGGGCTGCCGGGCAGACGTATAAGACACACCCCAGCGCGGCGGCGGGGCAGGGCGCCGAGTGCTCTTTCGGCAAATATATTATTTACATCGGCCCTCGCTTTTCTCTCCCTGCTTTATTTTCCTTTTCGGGCTCCCGGCCGAGGGCGAGAGGACGCCGCTGCTGCTGCTCCTGCTTGCCCGCTGCTTGCGCCACCCCCTCGCCGCCGTTAAAATGGCGGCGCACGTGTCCTTAGACGCGGCACGCAAGCTGGATTACTACGTGTAGTCTCGCGGCGCTTTTTGCACTCTCTCCGCCCAGCTTGTTTCCTGGCCGCTCTCCTCTTTTTTGCGAGCCCCGGGATCATTTGCACCGTGACGAGGGTTCGCCACCGCCGCGCCGTCGCCCCGGAGAATCGCACCGATTTATCGCCCGGGTTTTCTCTCGCTCTTCCGTTCGTTTTTTTTCTTTTTCGGCAAGAAAGTGTCCGCCGCTTTTTGCCAGGATTCTTTTTGCCGGATTTATATTTACGTGCAAATTGATGAATATGTTCGCGCGCGCGCGCGGACGGCGAAAGCGGCGGCTGCCTTGAAATTTTAATCCGATGTTTCGCGTCTTTGACGCGGTCGTTGCAGATTAATTACGGGATAATTTCATGAATAATAGGGCCGCGCGCATAATGAAAAGATCAAGGACGCTCGGAATTTCTTTTTTTTTTTTCTGCTCCAATGCAATTTTCCAGCCTGCCCTTGCAGGTTTGAAGTTTCGTCGTTAACTCAAAAAGGCGATGGTTAAAAAAATTGACGCCGCATAATATAATATTTCTAGCTCGTTAAACGTGTTTTGTGTTCTTCGTTCAAAATTTAATTTTCCCAGACTGAAACTAATATCTGCGTTACTCGGCATTTGAAACTTGGCGATTTTCGCGGAGAAGAGAAAGGAACCCTCTCCCCCGAAATAAAAGAACGCTATAACGCGGCCGCTCATTTATACCTGGGGACGTAAAACCGTTGAAAAATGATATCGGAACATCGCGGCGGCCGACGTCGCCTTCTCGCGATCGCTGTGTCATCGCTCTCTCTCTCGCTCCGGACTTTTCTAATCGTTTCTTGCGCTTGACACGCGCGACTCATTAATTTCCCTCTCCCCCCCCCCCCACCTTCGTGTGTGTTACACGCCCTTCCGCGCGAGAGGACTCGTGAGCTTGATTTTAAAAAGGGGCTTTGAAAAATGTTAATCGACGCGCCGCGTCCTGCAAAAGAACACCGAATTCTACCCAAGCCTTTCGAGAATGAAAAATTTCGCCGAGCTTTCGGACGCTCTGGCCTTTTTTGCCCGCTTTTTCGGGGGAGCGATTTTTCTACTTTTGAATTTATTTGCGTTCAAGCGGTACTGGCCGTTGCTTCTTCTCTCGTGAAAATTCGGAACATTTCAAGTCTAAATTAGAATCCATTATTCAAAAATGCCTCTTTTACCCCTTAAACAGTCTCGTTTCCCTGCTTTCGTTCGCAGAGTTTGTTGCGAAATTTAGCAGTAAGATCGTAATCAAAGAAATTGAATGCGCGCCGCGGCAACGAGGCAAAAGCCAACTTGCTCTCGCAAACGGAAATTTGTTTTGAAAACCGCTTACCGCGGAGAGAAGAATATTCCGATCCCCGAGCTCTCCTTGCTCTCGCCGCACATCCCGGAGCGGAAAAATTGTTTACGTTTGTTAAACAAGCGCGAAAGCGCATTCCGTCCGTCGGCTCTGAAAAACATCCGCTTTTCTTAATCAGACTCCTTTCTCTCTGTCCGCGAGCCCTTGAGAGTCGGACGGCGATCCTCCGCTCTGATATGTGTTTTGCTCGTTGGCCTTTTGCGGCGGCGACGTTTCTTCTCTCTCTCTCACTCTCGCGGGCAGCGGCGAGCAAATATTTAAACATCGAGGTGGTAGCCGTGCACGTTTCGCTCCCCGAGAGTCGTAAACAAAAAGCAGCCGCGATATTTCAAGAATGCGAAAAACTGAGCTTATGCATTACATTAGAGGCTGCACGCTCGAGGAAGCCCGAGGCGGCGGCGGCGGCGTCTCTGGCTCTGAAAAATTTCCTCCGTCCCCCCGGCAAAAAGTAGCGGGCGGGGAGGTTAGATTAATGGTTGAGAAATGCAAATTGTCGCGGGGGTGACCCTCGCGAGAAGGAGCGACTGCCGCCTCCAACCCTGGCGCAGCTTTTTTTGCTCGGCCTGTTTTCCCTCTGACCCGGGGCCCCGCTCCTTTTTTTCTGCGACGCACAGAGAGAGAGAGAGAGAGGGAGAGAGAAAGAGAGAGAGAGAAGGGCTGCCCGCAGGCCTCCGCTGCCTGGATAACGCGGTGTCTCACCCGCCGCTCCGGCAAAAACCCCCTTAGAAATATATCGTAGGTCATTTCCCTTGCTAAACTCGCCCTCTCTCTCTTTCTCTCTCTCTCTCTCTCTCTCCCGGGCGTTCGCCGACGAGAGAGGGAAAAAAATTACAGCGATCCCGTGGAAACTGCACTCCGCCGTTGTTGTCTCTTTCTCTCTCTCGCTTTCTCCCCAGTCTCTCTCTCTCTCCTCCTTTCTCCGGACGCGCAGCGCTGCAGCGCGGCAGCCCTCTTTTTGGTAGGCTATACGTACAGCAGCGTCGAGCAGGTATATATACTCGCTTCCTTCTCCCGGCCCGGTTTAAAGGGTGAGCCCCGTCTCCCTCTATCCCCGCGTGTGCAGCGCCCCGGCGACGGAGGGAGGAAAAGAGAGAAAAAGAGGAAAGAGACCGACTGCACAGAGAGACGAGCCTGCCTGCTCGTTGCATACGCGCGTACGCGTATATATACACATAGGCGGCGGCGGCGGCTCTTTACGCCCGAAATGTGCAGGAGGCGGGGGCCCGAGGGAAAAAAATGGCCGGGCTCGCGCGGCGCGAATCCGTTTGAGAGCGAGAGAGAGAGAGAGAGAGGCCAAGTTTTTTCCGCTGCAGCCGCGCGGCGGAGGCGGGAAAAAGGCTGGAAGGAGAAGAAAGTACCACCGACGCTCTCTCCGCGTAGGCTCGGTGTGAGACAAAGCAAAGTGAAATATAATCGGCGCCGGCATAGAGCGACGGCTTTATTTTCCCTTTTTCCGCCTTTATTTGCGGATACGTGGATTAAGCGCGAGCGATTTATCGACTTTCTCTCGGTGCACATCCGATATGTAGCGAAGCGTATACGCGCGCGGGGGTGTCGCATCTCGCGCGCGCGCCTCTTTGTGACGAGAGCGAGAGCGGCTGCTGCTCGCGCCACGCACACCGGTGCACGTACACGGATGGGGCTAAGTGTCGCCGCGCTCCAGTTCTCCGATCGGCTGCAGATTCATTCTGAATTTGTAATTGTTGTCGATACTTTTCGCTCGGAAAGCCGAGGCGCGCCCGATTCATTTGTCGAGAGCGCGGCCGTCTCCCTCTCTCCGTGTCTCTCTCTCTATTCATATACGTTTTCACCAAGTTCTCGCTGGATTTACCGATGAATTGTTTTGGAATTCTGCGTATTAGATAATGTTTGCGTAACGTGTCGGCGCGAATTAATCGCGCTAACAATTGCTCGGGGAATATATGTTTAACGGACCGTTGCTAATTAATTACTTGCCGCATTTTTTTCCTACCTTTTTAATTAGGAGGCAATTCTTTTGTAACGCGACAATTTACAGAGCCGGAAATTTTTTTGAATTCTCGAAAACTCCACCTTAATTTCGCATAAATTTTTTTCCCTGGAATTAGTAGCTCTTCAAATTAACGCGATTACTGCAATTCTCGGGAAAATTTCAACAGAAGTTTTGCAGAACGCACGCACACACGCGCGCCCCGGCCGAAATTTATCCGCACACATTCAACCTATACGTTGGATATCTAAAAATTACTGTACCGTCATGCCGGGGTTTTTGCTTAAAAAATCTTCTTTTACCATTTAATTATAAAGCTCATTTTCGCCCTTAATTTTACATAATACAGCACAGCCCGCGTCAAGGCGCAGTGCTAAAATTTCATTTCAGCGAATCGCCCGGCTATTTTTAATACCCCGACCCGCAGCTGCAGAAAAACGGCTCATCTCATTATAATTACGCATTTCCCTTACATGCCCGTTGCTCGGCGTGCACCTGTTCCCCGACGAGTAAGAGCCGCGCGGCATCAACGGTCCCCGCTTCATTACGCATTATATATCCCCCACCGTCTCGTTTTACGCATTGACAAACAATTTGAACGGTAGCCGGGACGCGCGGCGTAAAAAGCATATAACCGCAGAAGCGATCTTGCGCTCGCCGGGAGCGATCCCGCAACAAAAACACGGGGAAAGCGCTCGCGCGCCCGCGCGCTAAAAAAGAGGGCGAAAACAAGAGAGAGAGCGCGGCGCGGATAGAGCGGAGAGTGGCGAAAAAAAAAGAGGAAGATCCTCTCGCTCTCGATCGAGCGACTCTCTTTTGGCCGCGCACTCATCCGGGCTGGATGCGCGAGCGGCGGCGGCGGCGACGGCGGCTCATCCGGCGAACGCTCGATAATGGTATCGCTTTTATACACCAGATTAGCTGCCCTCTCTGTCGCTCCGGCTCTCTTTTCTGGCCCCCCCCGATAATACAGCGCTGCCGGAATGCGAGAGAGCGCGCGCTCGCGTCCTGCTTATCCGCGGGCCTCGCTCACCTATACCTTTGACCTCGCTTTGATATATTCGCGAATGCGGTTTATGCCGGGAGCGCCGGAAGCGCGGCTATATCTTAAGTAGGTCGAGATTATATTCGGCTGCCGGATTTTCTTTCTTGGAGAAATAGGAGTACGTATATTTTTTTTGTTTATTTTGTTTATTTAATGTCGCGTCCCCCATATTGGGTATTGGCGACTCAATGTACAATAAATTTCAGATGGTTACAATACATTTAGTTGAATGGCATATTATTTTACAATTTATAAGTAAATAGTATTATAATACATAATATATTTACAAAAAAGAGTAAACAATTGATAATAGCCGATACTTTACAGCTTTTATGATGAGAAGTTCTGATTAATTTTATATTTTATCACGCATGTTGATTTCGTTAATAAATTGAACCGTCAATCTGCATTGATTGTCTTGGGGTTAGTATATCTCTTATCTGTTTTTTTAGCTCAACTTTAATTCGTTGGTTTGTATATTTTTGACATTCTACATATAAGAATGCGTTTCACTGGTAAATTGCATTTATCACTTTTTCAACTATGTGCTGGTGTGCAACTTTTATGGTAATACGTACTTGTTGACAAACAATATTATTATTTTAATTTATTCATTTTCATTATACAATTAGAACTAGATATTGCGAATAAGGATAATAATAATAAAATAATGAAGCACTGCTTTTTCGTCATGTTGGCTGAAATCCTTTATTTAGTTGTAAATGAGAATGCTAATTTTATTTTAGGAAAAAACAGCCTTTTAATTTAGCTGTTGTTTTTAATACCATTATTACAAAAGATATAAAAGGGCCTTTCACAAAATTAAGCGAAGCCGAATTTTACGATGCCAGCGAAAATAACTCGGGAAAAATTGAGTAAGGAACTTTGCGCGTTTTAGAAAATCGTTTATAACTGCGTAACAATTTGCAAACTATTAGATATAATGAAATTAAATTTCATGGAATATTTTAAATTCAAATTTTAGCAACTCTCGGTCAATCGCGTAAATAACGGCGCGGACGCGGCGATTTTCCATTTTCGCCGGAAAGTTTACGCGCACTTAAAATTACTCGGACCATAGTTAAGGGTCTAAATAATGCAGAATTGTTTTTTTACAAAATAGTTATTAACAGCCTTGAAAGCAATTTCGAAAAGTTAATATTAAATCTCTTCGGCGCTGCATCGCCGCTGCCGGACTCGTTCGCCAAATACGCGGACGCGGAGGCAAGAGTGCGCCGTAACTGCACCGCTCTCTAGCTTTTTCCCGCCCTTCAATTCTCTCTTATTTATTCATTAACAATAATTTCGCGAAGGCGCGCACCGCGTACGCGCATTTCATCAACTCTCCACTCTCTATCTCTCGGCCGCTGCGAAAAAGGGCCTCAGCGAGGAACGCAGCAAAGAGGGAAAAACGAAATAATTACTCAATTACGCAATTACGTTATTAATTCGACGTTAAGTAATTGCAAAAAGGACAAAAATTAGGAGCACTTTAATCACGTTTTCGGACACCGGGCGCGCGCTCGCGAGCCTGAAAAAAAAAAGACCGCGGCCGCGTCCCGCCCTCTTTCTCCCACTCGCTCTTTCTTTTCCATTAACATTTTAGTCGGAAAGCTCGTCACTCGCTCGCTCGTCGTCGTCGTCGTCGTCGTCGTCGGTGCGCGCGCGCGCTCTCGAAAATGTCGTTTGCCCGCGCACATCTCTCTGCACACGCGTACACACAGAGAAAGCGCGAAGAACCGTGGAAAAGAGGCCGGCGGAAGTGGTCCGGACGATTTTACGCTCGCTGACACAAAGAAGAGCGCGCGCGGAAGGGAGGAGGCTCTCGCGGAAACCGGCGAGTCCAATCTGGCGAGAGAGAGAGAGAGAGAGAGAGCGCGGCGTTATAACGCCTGGGACTCGGACGGAGCGTCGGGGCTAATAACGGCGGCCAGTATTTCCCCCGTAATTAGCGCCGGTTCCTTTAATCCAGCTAACTGTTAAATATTTCCGAGGGCGCGCCGCCGCCGACATTCCGCCGCGCGCGAGAGAAGCACTCCGCGGGGACGCGGCGGCAGTTGCCTGGGCCCCTGCGTGCGCGCTGCGCGCGGCGGAAAAGATGCAATGAAATTGCGCGCCGCGTTGCCCGGGGAACCAAGAATCTCTTTGAGCGCGAGCGCGCGCACGCACTTTTTTCCCCCAGAGGCGGCCTTTGCCCGCTGCAGCCCGGCAATTTTGCACTTTTGTTAAATAGCTCGGCAAGCAGTTTCTCGGAAAGGAGCTTTTGCTCTTCAAAGGAATGTATTTCTAATTTTTTAAATATTTTTTTTTATATACGCTATTTAGTTCGAATTATTTTGGAGAAGCGAGCGATTGCATTGTTGCAAATGTTGCATCGTGAAAGAAAGTTAGAGGTGAGAGCAAATTCCTCGGCTGCCTTTTTCTCGAAACAAACTAGCTTTAAGTCTAATCTTTTTCTGGCTTATTCGACGAATATCAGAAATTTCATGAATATAAAATTATCTATCATTTAAAATACTTTTAATCTTCATATCTCCCGGTGATACTCGCGTCTATTATACGAGCTTAGCTCCCCACTAGAATGGAAAATAAATAACGAATCAGTCCCATCTGTCTCCAATTTAAAAGACATTGCGCATAATTTCCCGCGAACGGGGCTCGCTTCATAATGACGTATAAAAGGCGCCGGCGATTGCGCTCAGCCAGAGAGAGAGAAAGAGAGAAAGAGAGGCGAAAAAAGAAAAGACCAGCCTCGCGCGGCCCGACGCAAATGAAGAAAAGGACGCTCAAAAGCGGTGGAAAAATGATACGCTCTCGGAGCTGAGCGAGTACTTATTCAGAGCGCGCGAGCATGTAAATTCCCGATGAAGTTAATGCGCCGAGCGCGAGATGCGAACCCGAGCTCTTTCTCTCTCCCCTCGGGCCGAAAAAAACTAAGAAGAAGGGCCGCGGAGCGCGCGCGCAAAAAAAAAGGAAGAAGGTCGCGGGGAACGGACACTTATTTTCATTCGCCGCGAAAGTCCGGCGACGACGACGACGAGCCTCGTGGGAAGAGAGAGAGAGAGAGAGAGCCGAGGCGAGGCGAGCGTAGGAGACCTCATTTGTTACCCTTAATGTCGGCCCGCCGCGCCGTACGTCTTCTTTCCTTTCCTATATAGCCGTGAAAAATAGCGCGCCGCCCCGGGAAAACCCGATAAACTCCACAATCAAGTGCTCTTGATATGGAAATATGCATATAGAGGAGGGAAAATATTGCTCCGAGATCTCCGTAATGGCGGAGCTCTGCGGACGAGCGCCTTTTATTATAATGGCTATTTTTTTTCTTTTTTACAATAGTGCCGTTACGCGCGGCCGAGATTTAGTTCGGGGCCCCGAGGGTAATTGCGCGGTATACGAGTGTCTTTATCGCTTAATTACCGGTCCTTAAGGCAAAATCTGCAGATTAGTGCCGTGATTCAGTGCCCACCATAATTTTCTAGGCAAATTAAGAGCCCGCTTAATAATAAGGAATTTATTTCTCTCTCTCTCTCTCTCGTAACCTCCGCGGACCGAGCCGCAATTTGCAAACAATTTCCCAGCCGCACACGCGGCGAATCGAAAATATATCAATTGACGCGGCGGCGCTTCCCGGAAAACTAATCAGCCGCGACTCTCCCGGGCGAGCAAAAGCCGTCCCGTAACTTTCCACTTTAACTAATAACAGACGGGGCGGCGTACAGCGTAACGTACAGTACCGCGAGGACGAAAAGCAAGCCGTACAACTTGCCGGGTGAAACTAACGGCGAACTCCTAGGTAAAATCAAACTCTCCCCGGCGCTTTGAAAATACGAAACACAATACAGCTCCGGAGGCCGGGCGCGGCGCGGAATTATCGGCAAATGACGGGAGCGAGAGGGAAACTCGAGAGAGTGTGAGAGTCTTCTCCGATCTGCTTCTCTAATTTATGACTCGCAATCTGAAACTTGCTGCGGTCCCGCGTCTATATACACGAGCATATATAATACGAGACGACGCCGCCGCCGCCGCCGCCGCACGTGGATTCGGAATAAGCCGTTCCTCTCTGGAGAACAGGAAAGAGAGAGAGAGAGAGAGAGAGAGAGAGGAGGGAGGAGGAAAGTGAGTAGCGAGTATAGAGTGGCGAGCGGTAGTCGTTCGCCGATATGAATGTCCTGTCAGTAGCAGCGGCTCCTTGCCAAGAACGCGAGCCGCCCGCTAATATGGCGCGCTCTCTTTCTCTCTTCCCTCTTCCCCGGGCCGAAGGGAATATTTACGAGGGTCGAAAAAATATCGCCCTTACAGTCCCGAGCTCCCCTTGGAGGAGGAGAGAGAAAGAGAGAGAGAGAGTCCGCAAGGGAGTGAGGCAGAAGGCCATAATGCTGCTGCTGCTGCCAGGGGTCGCGATGACGGGGCCAAGGGATATCATCGCGGCTCCGTGTGCGTCTGTGTAATCTCTGTGAAAATTGATTTCGAATGGGTTCTGGCCTTTTTGCGCTCTGACTTACTTAGATAATTGTCAGTGATAAAAATTTCATTAGGGATAAATCTTGCATTTTATAATTTCCTCGCGAAGGACCGTTTCTTTCAGATTTCATTTATTGGAAATAAATAAGATACTGAGCGGTTATAATTGACGTTTTCTCTTATTTCTATCTCGGATGTCAAAGAAAATTAGGGCTTTTTTTCGTTGTAAAAGCTAAGAAAATTTTACAAGTTATGCTATAGTAAAAGAAAATTTTATAATTATCAATGACACAAAAAATATTATCTCATTAAAATCGAATGCCCTCATTAAGACCAAGAATCTCAAATAAACCGTCTTCTCTTTTAAACAAGGAGAGCCGATAAAAACCCATAAGCCCGCCTTCTAAAATTGGCATAAATCTGTATCCCCACCTTTTCCTCCTCCTAATCGCATCGATAATGCAAATGCATCGTCGCCCGGCGCTCATCCGTATTCATATCCCGGCTTGGCGCTCGTTCGCGTTCTCGAAAAATCGTTTAATTTTCTGAAAAAAAAAAAAAAAAAGAAAACCAAGTGGAACTGGGTATCCCGCAAACTAGCCGCGCGCGCACAGCCATATGCACATTCGATATAGCCGGTGCCGGTCGTTTCTTTTTTTTTTTTTTTTGTTTTTTTTTATCGATTCGCCGGCTGACTTGGCACCGCGCGCGTACACGACTAAACACGTCGACCGGCCCGGAGAGCGTGCCCAGCTTACCTGCGAGTGTACAAATATTTTTGTTTTCCCCCGTGCCAGGCATCGAGGAAATTTGAAAATCCCCGTGAATGAATAAAAATATGTTTGCATATTTTGGCGTGTACTTTGGTGCCCCCTTTCTCTCTCTCTCTCTCTTTTGCCGGTGCTTTTTTTTTTATTTCGGCGGAATACGTGATTTTAGTTTTCGCGCTGCAACATATTCGTATATTCGTTTTCAAACATTAGAATATTTATTTCCGCTACGTTGCTTTTCTAGTTTCATTCTTTATGGGGGTAATGGAAATTTTCTAGTTTTGGTGAATGTGAATAAAGACGAAACAAGCGCTTGTTTAGAACAATCGCGCGCCAATTCGCTGTCGTATTTGACTTTTACACATTTTCTCATTTAATTTCGTCGAGTAATAATTTTTTATTTTTCTACAACGCCGTTCTCAACTTAATTCCGACTCCGTTTGAATAAACAAGCTAGTTAGCACGGTACCCTTAGACACTTTCCAACCGTACAACAAACACACGCGTCCCCGTTTCAAGACAAAACCCTCTTCTCGAAGCCTTACTCGGAGGGTACGCGACTCTGACGCGAATACAAAAGTGGCCGGCGCGCGCGCGAAAAAAGTGTCTACTTCGTTGTCCCGCTCGCGCATCGCAAAAAAAAAGAACGCCGGCCTCGCGCGCCGGAATCCTCAAACAAAGATAAAGCGATAAGCTCAAATAAGATATCGCGAGGGCGGCGCGCGCGAGAGCGCCAAAAAAAAGTGAGAGAGAGAGGGAAGTTTGTGAAAACACACAAAGCCTCTTTGCATTTACGTAAGCGGCGCGCGTACGGTTCGAAGTGCTTTATTTTACATACATTAGTACAATTGGCCGCTGCGTGCGCGAGTGCCGATGTACGTGTATGTACGGGCACGTTCGAGCGGCGGCGATGGCAAACGGCCGGACGGGCGCCGATGGCGGGAGGAAACGCTGAGAGGCAAGATTTTACAGAGCGCGTTCGGCAATTTCTCAAATGTTTGCTTGCGATTTTTCATCAGTGTCTTTAATTTATGCGATTGGGGATCGGACGGTATTGAAATGAGAGCGCGCTGATTGAAGTGTTCGATGGTTTACTTTGATGTAATATAAGATGGCTATACGATCTGCTTGGTCGGCAAGCTTTTTCTCGAGAAAAAGGCAACATCGGTTAATTAATTTGATCGATGAACTTCTCCCACACTTCGCAGCTTTCGGTGTTTTTTAAGCGAAATATACATTCTCTAAAATAATTTTAGGGAAGATTCTACCCCGTACGGAAAGCCCGTTATCCGCGATATCAGCTATCCTTGCAGAAAGCGAAGGGGTCCGAACGCAATTTAACAAATATAAGCGTACAACGAAGCCTCACTTACATACGTCTCGGGCGTACAACTAAAGCAATATCAGTCGATTCCATTAGGAAAATACTGGCTCGGTTTTGGGCGAATCGCGAGGGTGCCAGGACCACGCGCGGCATAGTCGGGAGAGCTTTCGGGGGTGTGGACGCGTAGACAGAAGGGGCTCCCCATAATACAAGCCGCGGCGAGAAGGGGTCGGCCCCGGCCATCGCGGCCGCACATAAGAGAGTCGAAAGGTCGCCTGGAGGACGACGTCGGGGTTGGAATACGCAAAATCGCGGGCCGGGCGCGCGAGGGCGATCTCTCGGCTCGCAGAGAAAAGGGGGTCCTTTTCCTTCTCTCGGGCTCTCGGGCGGGTAAAGGTGTGGGACGGGGAGAAGGGCCGTCGAGGATTGGCCGAGGGCTCGAAAAGGGGGTGTAGATCAAAACGTAGGATACAGAGAGAAGCGAGAATGTAAGCAAGTGAGGGTCCGACTGTCTGCTGGAGGCGAGGCGAACTTAATGAGAGTCCGTTGTTATGAGGTTTTGACGTAGAGAGCGTCTCTCTCTCTCTCTCCCTCTGTCGGGTGTCCGCGCCCGCTGGAAATTGAAAATTGTTTTCGTTCTCCGGCGCACGGGGAGAGCGAGAGAGAGAGAGAGAATTTTATCTGCTAAGGAGCGCGTAAAATACCCAGGGAAGGAGGAAAATGATATTCCCCCGCGGCGCACTCGCAGCCTGCAAAAAGGGTTCATTTTTACAGGGGCCGTCGCGTCCCTTTGTTGTTCTGCTTCGCTCTGGACTCGACGCCCAGGCTTCGTTCCTGCTTTGCTTATTCGCGGCGGTCGCATTAATAAACGATAATTAAGTGGCCGCGCTTTCAATCGATATGTGGGTTAATCGTTTCGAAAAAGGCTGCCAATCAGCGGATACATAAAACTCTCGCTGCTCGATATCGGGCCAAGAGAGAAAGAGAGCGCGCGTTCAAACAACAATCGAACGCCGCTTAAACGGCCGCGAGAGCTCGAAAAACTTTCCTCCATATCCCGGCGAGCAAACAAAGCGCGAGCCGAGTTCTCGCGTTACGCCGCGGAAGGACGCTTTCGGCGGGCCGAGGGCGATTTTCGCCCTGAATCCGGCCTAATTGCTTTGTTCGAATCGGAATTGAAAAGTCAATTTCCCTAGCGCTGTCTTTGCAGGGGGTCAGGAGAGCGTCGTTCTCTCTCCGAGGCCTTATTAAACTCGGTTGCGCGTTGTAGCTGCTTTGGGCGGCCCGGTAACGAGTTAGAAAGAGCCGCCGCCGCGAGGGCGACGGGTACTAATTTAGGTAATTACATGTTCCGCGGCTTGAGTCGCGCCATTTTGTATGCACGCTGATTTGCCCCCGCGCGCGCGCCCGCGCCCGCGCGACATAACGAATGCAGATAATTCCACGTCTGCCTTTTTTGCGTCGCGCAATGTTTGCGATTACGTCGCTTTTTACATTTCGCCTCGGTCCCCGCTCCTTTTTTAGCCTCGTTTTCTCTCTGTCTCTCTTGATCCCGGCCGCGTCGCGCTGCCGCCGCTGCTCTTTCCCCTGGCGAAAAGCCTCCCCCTCGACGGTGGACGAAAAAGAAAGAAAGCAAAAAAAAAAGAAAAAAAAAAAGAAATTCTAAAGAGGAAAACGGCGCCGCCAAGCGCGGAGAGAAAAAACTTTGAAGCTCTCTCTCTCTCTCTCTCTGGGCCTTTTGTAGGAGTTTTGCGAAATGCAGTCCTCTGAATGGGGGGAGCGGCATGAAATCCGCCTGCGTTTCCCCGCGTAATATCGAACAATCGATATCGCGATAAAAGAGTACGTGCTAAATCGCGGTTTTTCCGGGTTTATTTAGCGTGATCGCCTTTCATACCGATAAATCGCCCTTTTCTTGCCCGGGATTTTTGAGTTTTTATTTTCATTCCCTTTTTCTGACGCGCCACGGATTGAATGCGCTCGATTTGAAACCACTTGTGTGTATAAACTTTTCGACTAATTGCTTGGTTTTCAACACTTTGGCTTTTGCGGGCTTTGCATCGTATTAACTTTTATTAAACGCCGGTCATTCAATCGGGGATACGATGACTAATTATTATCGATATAAAATTTTTCCGTGCGCAAATTGTTTAATAAATATTTTTTTTTCTCTCAATTTTTTACGTTATTAGTTATTAAATAAATATCATATTTTTAAAATTGCGTGCGTATTATTAATTATTTGCTAGGAAAAAATAAATCGTTTATAAATACGATTACCGCAGATTGAATAAAATCTGTATATGAAATGTAAAAATAGGAAAGTACTTTGAGATGATATTCACATTTTATTTTTAAGTGCACCGTTCAAGTAATTATCTAAAGCAAAAGTAATTATTTTATAGAACATATAACAAAAGAGCTTGCAGCTACCAGTAATCTCGTACATTACTTATTTTAAAGATAAAGTATAGTCTCCAATTCTCTGAATGACATTTCGTTCACAAAAATCACCTCTTCTTCGTATCTTTGCTCTTTCATTCCTGGCGGTTCGCCGTGATCCAAAATAACCGAAGATTAGCCTGCAAAAAAGCTTCATATCGCCGATCGACGTTATCGCAGATTTCGCCCGTCGCGATTCCGGCTCGCGGAGAAAGCTCGTTCGAAGGAACTCGGCTGGCAAGCGCGGCCGCACGATCCGAACCGCGGCAGCGGCCCGGCAACAAAGGAATATCGGCCGCGGCGGCCTTTGTACGCTCTCTCGTACGTTCCCGCGCAAATCCGAACAAAGCCGTGTTTGCGGTGCGCCGTCCTAAATCATTTCGATAGACCCGCGTGTCTTCCAGCTGCGCGGAAATTCGCCATGCGGGCGCTCTCGTACCACTCGTTCCCCGGCGCGCGGCCGGGGGGCTTAAACTAATTCGGAAAAATGTAAAGTAGAGAGGAGAGAGTCGCGAGGGGGACTTTCGACTAATCCTTGAGAGAAGGTCGACACTTGCCGAATGCGAATTTCGCCCCCCTGTGCTCATCGGAGTGCCGATGCTTAGGAAAACACTGACTGTGTTTCGAGGAGACTCGAGTAACCGACTGTAAGCGTCGGTCGTTTGCTGTAATCTCGTTTGGGAGTTTTGTCGGTGAGGTATTGCTGATGGGGGTGCCCATTTTTTTTCCCTTTTTTTCAGCCCTCGCAGACTAAATGTGTATTTATATTGGATATAATTCATAATTTTCGAATAGGACGTCAAGGAAATTTGGTAATTTTAAAATCTCTTAAATTACAAAAAATGTTAAATCTCAAGTCTTAAAAAACGTTGAGAAATATTTTTGATTCACATCGCAAGCGAAAGAATAAAAGAGCGAAGAAACCGATGCAACGCAATCAGAAAAACTGCGAAATCTCCCCCGTATCACAGTGACTCCGCGCCATTTTGCCCCAACGAGATCTCCGCACGCACGCCTAGAATCGCTAAGCAGGCACACATCGGCCGGCCCAAAAAACTAATTAATTCCGTTCCCTCGGCACGGCGTACATCCCGCGGACTAAATTCCCGGGTCGATTTTAATTTCGATAATGCAGCTCTCTCTCGCCTCGCTCTCTGCCCGCCCCGAATGGCGCGCGCCTCGAGATCTTCAACTCGGCCGCGCGGCAGATATTCCGCTCTCGGTGGTGTGTCTCCCTCCCGCGCTCGGAAGATGGCTGCTTGCTGCCCCTTGTTGTTGAACGGCCGACGAAGGGTTGCCCGCGCGTACTTTGAAATATTACGGGCGCTCGTATCGTCAGCTTATTTCTCTCTCTCTTTCTCTCTCTTGCACGGGCGGCCGGGGCTCTTTATCTCCGTTGGCCGCCCGGCAACAATGGTTGCGCGCCCCCGCGAGTCTCGGCCCGCTATACGGCCGCCGCCATTTCTTTATTGTGCGAGAGAGCGCAGCCCAGGCCGCGAGAGAGAGCCTTTATTTCAGCCGCCGCCTTCTTTCATCTTGCGACTTATGGCTTTAATTAAGTCGGGCCCCGGATGGCTGTCCGAGACGAGAGGCGGTCATTTTCCTGCCCTACGGCAGCGGGGATATACGCTTTTAATGAAAGATTGAGAATAGCTGCTTCAAAGCTGGATTATATTGTCTCGTTAACGCGGTCGAGGCAACAATTGGAACTTGGCTGATAAAAAAAAAGATGAGAAAACGCGCGGCGCGATCGCTTGAATGAAAATGATTCTTGCGTGAGATTTTTTAATGAGCGGCAGACCTCTACAAGTTTTATGACAAGGGTATTATACTTTTCATTAATTTTCGTTTAGGAAAAAGTATTTAACGAGCATGCTGATAGTCGCAAAAATAAAAATTCAGCAATTTCATTGCAGGTGTAAAGAAATTGACTCGTCGAATCGGGAGGCGCAATAGCGTTTAAAATATAACCGCAATTTTTTTGATGAGCGCAAAAAGAGAAAATAAGAAAATTAAGATGGAGTAGATATCAGGAAAAAAAAAATAGCCGTGAAATTTAAAATTGAAATATTGAAATGTACCCGTATAACCACGGCTATGGTTGGGTCAATTAATCAAACGGCAGAAAAATTGGACGAGGGAACCTATTGACAGTCGAAACACGATATAAAAAATAAATGAAATTCAATACGCGAAAGCTCGCTCGCGAGGGCAGCTCTCTCTCCCTCTCTCTCTCGACTAGCGCCGAGAATGCGAGCAAAAATTTGTCAGTCCCGAAGTCGATACATTCGAGCCGAAAATTTTTATTGAGGTTTCTCTAGTTAACTTTTACATAACAAACACAGGAGATTGTACAAAAAAAGCTGGGCGCGCT
Source organism: Ormyrus labotus (assembly GCA_035582975.1). Lineage (NCBI taxonomy): Eukaryota > Metazoa > Arthropoda > Insecta > Hymenoptera > Ormyridae > Ormyrus > Ormyrus labotus. Next base: position 9,384,805 of record JAWWEO010000036.1, read on the forward strand.
CGAACGCGCCGCGATTTGTTTGCAAGCCGGAGAGTCGGGGCGTATACACCCAGCCTGCATTATACCGCTTTTGTCGCAGGCAAAAAACTTTTTCTATTAAAAATGTCCATTGTGTGCCCGAAGCCCGCCCGCCGCCTCGCGATCTTGTTTTGTTTCGTTAGCTAATTTGGGTCGAGGCAGCAACGAACGGGCAAGACGAATTTTCGTACGCGCCAAAGTATTTATTGCGACTTTTATACTCCCGAGCACGCTTTTGGTTTTATGCCCGATTTTTAAAATTCTAAATTATCCGAGAGAGCCGGCTGGATTTATTCCCCGTCGATTTTTTTAGGCTGCACACCGAAAATGCAGCAAGGTGTCCAGTTCATTAAAGCGCACGTTAAAAGGTTTCTCAATGTTGAAAAACTCGAACGTCGGTCGGCCCGTTGGACCGTGTGCTTTTTTTCCGCCTCGCCTCTGCCTTCGTCTGCAAAAAAATCGTTAAATGAAGCCCGGGCGGAGCTGCATTTTTTACGAAGCCCTCGCTAATGTTTTACACGGTATCTTTTTTAATTCACGATTACGGCCGCTTCAATCTTCCCGTGTGTTTTTCGAATATATTTTTATATGCGTCGCTTGAAACTCTCTTTTTTCCGACGTAATTATAACCGCGTCCATCGTCAAAAATGTACCCGCGACGCGCGAGGGCCGGCGATTGTTCTCGCTAATCAAAAATGGGAAAACCGTGCTTTTTCAAAACGTCAAAGTAGCCGCAGGTCCAATCAATTCGAGCCTCGCGGCAGCACCTTTATGCTCCGGAGCGAATCATTACGGACTTGTCCGTGTACGGCGCGAGAGAGAGAGAGAGTTCCGATTATTTTCCGATAATTTCGTTTCGCAAATTTCCGCGGCGCGCGACACGGCAATAGTTTCCTCCGGCGCGCGGCGTCAAACTCTCGCGGGCAGTTTGCCGGCGCGGCGCGCGCGCGAGCGCGCGTAATCAAAACTCAAACAACGCCGGCGCTGCCCGAGAGCGATTGAAAAATTAAAAAGAAACGAAGAAAAAGCCGGCCGGCATTGTGAGCTCGCTCGCTCGGTCAAAGGCCGGTTTGATTCGCTCCGGTTTTACGGGCTATTGAGGTGTTTGCCGCGACCCGCGACGATATAACGGCTCCGACACCCGAGATGACGCTAAAATTTCATACGGGCAAATACTTTTTTTGATAATTAACTCTATTGTTACGCATTGAAGAAAAACATAAATCGCTTCGGCGCGATTTCCCCGGGTGAAATGTAAAATATGAATTTTACGGAACTTTTTCAATATTGCGTAAAAACAAACGTCGAGTATTCGAAAGCTCGGGCTTTAGAACGGGATCGAAAAAAATCAAAGCACACACACGTTCCATTTGAGCGGCGGGTGAAGCGCGAGTTAAAAAACGCAATGCACCGAGCCCACCGTGGCCCGTGCATTCATGATTTAAGAGTCATTACGCGCAACCGGGAATTCTAGGCAGCGCGGCGGCGGCGGTGGCCGCGGCGCGAGCGAGGGGGGTTATTGAAATTACAGGCATTCGAAAAAATTCTTTTGAAAATTCTCCTTCCTGTTTAGCCGAGACAGCCGCCGGCCGGCGTGTATCCATTGTTTTACCGGCCGAATTCATGTTCGTGCTTTTAATTAAAATTTAATGTCGTGCTTAATTAAAGCTCCATTTTGCGCCGGGGCTCGTTTGCCGTATAGTTTCATGAATATTTCGCAGAAAGCTGGAAGCCTTCGAGTGCCGCTGCCGCTGCCGCTGCCGCTGCTGCTGCTGCAGCGCTGAAAATCACGGGCTGCGCCGACGTCGACGCGCCGCCGCCGCCTCCTTTTTTTTACGGCGCCGAGCGTCGGCGGCGGCGCCCGGCTAAAAAATTCGGAGATTTCAACCGTCGACCGGGGAGGTGTACGCGAACCCCCGGCAGGAGCCTTCGAGAGCCGAGCGCTCTCCCCGGATTTCGAGCTTTTTACCCCGCGCGCGTTCTTTTCTAAGAGAAGAGTGCACGTGCCCTCCTCTCTGACGGCTGCCGAAAACTTTGTTACGAGCTCCGGTCCTTCACTTTTTGCAGCGGCTTTTTTTCGAGGACCGGGACGGGAGGGTGGAGTTAGCTGCAGAGAAAATTTTGGGAGAGCGAGAGCTGCCTGCAAAGTAAATGCACGGGCCGGAGTGCTTTATTACAAGTACCGCTTGGGTTACGTTTTTGCCAAGGAATTATTTCAAATCGGGATATGAAACTCGGGAGGAAGTGCAAAGAGCTAATGCGACTCTATATATCTAGCTTCGAAAAGGCAATTGTGCTTGGATTATTTTCAATAAAATGTTCGATTGTTCGGAGTGTTAATTAAAATCGCATTAATAATCATTTGCATTAAGAGTCAATTACGGTGTCCGCTCATAATATTTAACCGGCCAAATATAAGCAACGTTCGCGAATCGCCCTGAAAAACAAATAATCAAATTTAATCACTCGTACGCTGATTAGTTTAACGCTCGACAAACGAATACCAATTTATTAAATTCCGCGCGCATATTTTACCCCTCCCCCCCCCCCCCCGTCCACCCCCTCATTGGGGAAAGCTAACGCGGAAGGCGAGGCTTTAATAAAAAAAAAAGAAAAAAGATAATAGTTCGTTAATCAATCCCTTTGCATTGTCGATACAACATATATAATTCGCAGCTACACTCGGAAAATCTTTTTCCGATAAATCATTTGTGTGCGCTCGGGCGACCGAGACTCCTCTCTCTCTGTGTGTGTATACGTCAATTGAGGTAAAAGTGAAAATATGAAAAAATGCAACACGAAAAATAAGCATTGATTGGCCTGTGTATGCTCTTGGTTTAACGTTTGGCGCCCCGTCCGCTTCTCTCTTTCTCTCGCTCTTCCATTCAAGCTTCGATCGAGAACGAGAGTGAATTGTACTTTCGATGGGCAAAGCGAGCGCGGAAAAAAAGGAGCGCGCAGCCGCGCAACGCCATGTAGCATTGTTTACGTCCTCCGCGAGTGCACACACACAAACACACACGCGCACGCACGCACGCGCACGTTTTCCGCCTCGTATTGATACACTGCGTCCTCTCTCTCTCTCTCTCTCCCTCGCGTTCGGGGCAAAAAATGCTCCGGGATCTCGCAAAAAAAGCTAAAAAAAAAAAAAAACAGCCGCCCGAACAAATTACAGCTATGTGCACGCGCGCACGCACAATCGGACCGCAATTAATAACGTTTTGTTCCACTTTCCCGATGGCCGAGGGATCGATGTTTTGTCGATTCCTAATTTTTCTTTTTTTTTCCTACATTACAACTCGAGCCGCGAAAGCGAGCGCGTGTTCGCTCGGTTCTCGCCGCGGGACTCGGCGAGAGAGGCGCAGAGGCCGCATTCGCCGGCATTATTTATCGCCGGCGCGTGAATCGCTAATTGATAATTAAAATATCGGGCCGGCTTGACCCGCTGACTTTTCGCCGGGCTGCGTCGGCAGGCAGTCGGGGCTCATTGTTATTAGCGAATCATTGTTTATTTAGACGCGCATTTATATTTCGTGATAACGACCTTGTCAAACTGTTGCTTCGATCAATTATAGCATCGCTTCGTTGCAGGGTCGAACGTTGTGTGCTCGCGCGCGCGGTAACCGAATTAAACTTATTGATCGGCGAACTTTTTAAGACCACTTCGTTTTGTAAATATAACGGCGACATTCGCAAAAACTGGCGAATTTCTTTCGGGCACTGTCACTTTCAATAATTGTAATCGAAGCGAACGAGCGTAAAGTTTAATATTTACAATACACGGAAGAATTGCAATAAAATTTTTAGTATTCCGTAAAATTATGTAAATTATGTGGCAATATTTAAATTAAACGTTCGTTGTTACATCGGCTGTAATAATATGTTAATAACACGCTCAAATATTCTCATTTTTGTTTAATTTGATATTGAACGTTCGTATTCGGTTGTTTTGCAATGTAGTCGCATTTATGACTTTAAAATGATTTTAATTTAATTTTTAAGCATTTAATACGTATTTTTACGCTTTATTTGCCGAAAATTTTCAAATCTTATTAATTTCACGAAATCATAATTTTTTAAATCAAACACTGCACCAATTTTAAACCAAACAATGCGGCAAAAGATCCGTTCGATCTTTGCCAGTTTAAGCCACTTTGAAAATGACAAGTCCGACCGTAAGACGACAACTGCGACAAGAGTAACGAGCCAACTAAAGAGTCTTACAGGTAGCCTGATCATCGCAGAAGCAGCAGCAGCAGCAGCGGCGGCGGCGGCGGCTTCGTGGGACCCAAACACGTGCGGAGGCTTCTGCCGCGGGACCCTGCAGAGGCCCAATGGGAGCCGCTCGAAACGAGTTCTCGAGCTCTCCTGCAAAGGAGCTGCTGCAGGTCTAATGCGTTTAAAGGACCCTATCGGCTTTCAAAATATTAATGTCCTCGCAGCTCGGCCGCTGGCTTCTTGAGAATCTTCCCCACTTTTTTGCACGACCGATATACGAGCAAAAAAAAAAACTGCCTTTGTCGAGCTGAGGCTCTTCTTCTCTGTCAAGGTTACGCGATCGAGTGAATGGAATTGTACTTTGTTTGCTCGAATTAGCAAGTATTGAATTCGTTTAAAAGCAACTGTTGTAATAAAATGAAATAATAATACATAATATTGCAATTATTTATCCGAATGTTTTTATCGTTCTCTGTGCTTAAAAAGAATATATTGCTGCAAACGAAAGTACAATGAATCTTAAACGAATTTGAAACAAGTTTTTGTATTATTAAAAAGGTGGTGTAGTTAAGTATTACTAATTATTTTTAAATACAGTTTGCCCAGAGTGATAGTTTATTTAGCCATATGTTTTTTCCATACATTCTTACTTTTGCTGTTATCTTAATAAAAAGATGCAGCCCCAAAGTAGCGAATAACAAGAGAATAAGAGGGCAAATCTTCTTTAACGCGCGCTAATCTCGCATTTGAAAACGGCGAGTACACATTCCGCAAGTGCGCGGATAAAAAAGCCAGGATAAAATTTAAGAACTTGCACGTACGGAGCAAAGTACGGGTGCTTAAACGAGACCCTTAAACACGCGCGAGAGTGAGAGAGGTGTCGGCAGCTCGTAGGATAAAATCCTCCTTGTCAAATAGGATCCCTGCCTCCTGCAAGTTTAAGCGCGTTTCCCCCGCTCGAGTTCGCCGGGCTCCTCCGAGGAGAGAGAGAGAGAGAGAAAAATCTCGGCGAGGCGCGAGAAAGGATCCTCGCGAGAAAGAGGAGCCGGCGCCCATGAATATATATGCGCTCCACCTTGCCGCAAAGTAGTTTCGCGCGCGATCTCGCGCGATAAAAAACGCCCGCAAGCTGCCGCACTTTATCTCGTCCGCAGACGGACTCCCATCCTCCTCAAGTTTTTTGCGAGAGAAAGAGAGAGAGAGAGAGAGGGAGCGGAAAGAGAAGTGACGTGCCTCGAGGCGAAGCCAAGGCTAAAAAAGGATATCAACGCGCGAGAATATGGCCGAGACATTCGAGCGTCGGGGGAGTCTAAGCGAGGGAGGAGTGGATGTGTGTGCTGCTTGCCTGCCTGCCTGCCTGGCTGGCCTGCTTGGGGTGGTAGGGAGCGACCGCGTAATGGCGCCCTGTCGGAAACTTTTTACCGGCGTCCCTGCGCGCGTCCCCGTATGTACTTTATCGCCAAGCTGCTCTCTCGCTTCTTGCTCTCCTTACTTTTTTATTCGCGTATTTATGGCCGATGTAATGGAATTACAGTTTTCCTAGATGAATATACGGTTCGGATGTGCCCTTAAATCCTTTGCCCCCTTTTTTTTTTGCCTTTTCGTGCTCGTCGCTTTTTCGAAGATGGCCGCTGCTGCTTTTCTGCATTGTTTTACGTTTTTTAGACTCGACTCTGCAATATCGCTGAATTTCGTTTTAAAAATTAGTTCAACTCGCAGCATTGAATCGACGTTTTCAACTTAAATGTATTTCATTTCCGCGTATGTTGCCAAAAATACGGATAAAATGCGAATTTTCGCGTTCATTATTTTTTTATGCACCTTGTTATTTTTGGCTGATTTCATTTTTAATTAAAATTCAAACATAATAATTAAAAAGTTTCAATGCGTAACAAGAAATAACAAGTATAATGAATAAAGTTTGCTTTACCCCAGACGGCCACAGTATAGCTGACGAGTTTTCCCTATTGTAATATTCAAATTTAAAAAAAAATGTTAAATATTGTATCTTTACGAAAATTTTTACTTTGTGCTCACATCTCATTAATAATTTTATTCAGCGGATGGAAAAACAGGCTACCAAATAAATGTATCCCCGTTTGCAAGTTAAAGCGTATAATGCATTTCTATTATTTGATTTTTCAAACAAATAGGACGGGGAGTACAAATGTTTTCGTCTTGCTTTTATTACAAGTATAACTACTTTTTTCCAGCCCATCGTTTTTTCCCATCTCGCGTGATTTTTGCGTAATCGCGCTAATAATCATTTCGCCGTAGAGAAATCGATAAAAAAAGCATTAAAACTTTCGAACACAATTATTCTGCTCCGCGGAGTAAAGTAAAGTAAAATTATTTTTAGCAAGGACGCGTCTACTTCGACGAAACAGAATTCGATCGCGCTCTTTTATAACCATTAAACACGTACATGAAATATTAAGTGAATTTCCGCTCGGAAAACGCAGGTGCACAACAAATATTTCAGCTCGGAGAAACGAGCGGCGCGTTAAGCGGGAGAGAGAGGCGGCTGAATATTGCAAGGTGTCGAGTGCCCAAAGAGAAGATCGGCGCTTGATGTATTTTTCGTCGGCCCGGGGTATGTTATATCGACGGGTACACGAACACCGCCGAGGGGTTAATGCGATCGGCGCCTCGCAAAATTGAACCTCTTTAAACACGAGCCGACGATGCCGGCCGCCCGGCCATACGCGCGCGCGGCCGATCGTTACCCGGGCGACTCTAACGCCGCGCACGCCGCACACTCGACGCCCGAGCTCCATTTTCGCACGCGCGATCGAGTGGCGCTCGTTGATTTTCTTTTTTTTTTGTTTTAAAGCGCTTTACGCGAATAACTGCCCAGAAATTGGAGACGCGCGGTAATTATTGTTTTGCTGCTTGCGTTCCGCTTTCTGATGCGATGCTCTATTGCTTTTATCGGGGGAAAAGCAACGTTCGACGTTGTTTTTGGGAACGTGGATTTGTTTTTATTCAAATGGATTTCGTATGGCCAGCTTATTGGAAAATATAGTGATTTTTTTCCACGCGGTGATCGAAAATAAGAAAAAAATCCGGACTCGAGGTGGCAATGAAAAAAATGTTAAAAATTTTATATTTTTCTAAACAGTCGATTCAACCGCCAGGAAAAAGCGAGCGTCGATAAAATTTGCAAGGGAAAGAGATTGAAAGTCCCGAAGATTCCTTCCGAAGGCACTCCGACAGCGGCACAGAAAGTGAGAGAGGCGGGAAAAAAGCGGAGCGATCGGCGCATCTTGATAATGCGATCAAAGTCTGCCGCGAAGTGCTGCAGCCCTGACGAAAATAAAGAGGGAGCATAAGCGAGTTAAGGGTAGAAAAAGACGTGCGAGCGATGGACGCATACGCGCCGTGACACGGGGAGAGAGAGAGAGCGAGAGAGAGAGAGGAGGCGGGAGACTCATTGAGGTCGGCCGGCTTCCCTGTATCGGTGTCAAACCAATCAATGGTTTATTAACCGATGTGTGAACGTGAGGGAAGAGCGAGAGCGGCGTCGGCGGACGGTCGTTACGCGCGGCGGGTGTCCCGCCGCCGCCGCCGTTGCCGCCGACGCCGCGGAGAATCGATGAAGAGAGATAGAACGGTGCATCGGCGGTTTGTTTGGACAGAGAGAGACAGCCTTAAACACGTGATCGCGGCCCATACTACCCATCCATCGACCGATAAAAAGAAGAAGAGCGATCCCGCGCGCGACGGAAAAAGGGAAGAGAGAGACAGGGAGAGAGAGAGAGAGTGGATGTGTACCGGCGCGGAGAGATAGAGGAAAAAGAAAGGCAAAGAAAAAGAGAGTCCTCGCTCGTTCTGGCCGCACGCGTATTGTTTCTCTGTGTCCCATCCGAGGGTGAGTTATCGGTTATTGGAAATCTGTATTTTTGTAGGCCATGCTTTTCAGCGTTAACCTCCGCGCGCGCCCTTCCCTCGCTCTCGGACTCACTGGGTGAAATAGCCCAGCAATGGGTCAAAACTGCGCTCCGTTCGCCGCCGAGAGAGAGAGAGAGAGAGAGAGAGAGCCCCGAACTGATCGCGAGCCCCGCGTGATTTACCGCGGCGTCGTCGATCAGCCGGCTGCGGAGCTTTATTAGCGGGAGCCCGACGCCACGGGTATTATTCCGCGAGTTGCATGCTTCATTATTGTTCGAAGCATTTTCGAATTAAGTTGAAAATTGACCGGACGATTGTCCCGTCAAGAGTCCGATGGACTCGCTTTCTCGCCCCCTTTTGATGCGCGACGGCAATTTTTTTTTTTTTTTTTTATTTTGTACCATCAAGCATCGAAAGTGATAATCGGAATTGTCTGTTTGTTTTATGTATTTAATACAGTTAGAAATTGAAATGAAATTAATTTTTTTAATCAAAAGTTTCCTGTTGGAAATTTCAACAGTCTTTTTAGCCTACTAATAATTAACTAAATTTAGCCAATCTGTACAAAGAATTCGTCAAAAATTGGCCAAATAATAGTGAAAACTTCCAACAGGGTTAGTTTTTTTTTTCAATAAAAGGGTCCTTTTTTTCAAAAACTCAGAAGTATCGGTTTGAACGATTTTTATCTGCAAATTAGGAATTTTTTGGCTTCGGTGACCAAATCAAATGCCTGTCTGTATAGCAACGATGCCACTTAATGTGTATAGATTCTCGTAAAATCAATCGCAATAAAACTTTTTATTTAGCAATTTCCGATTTACGTTTTACAAAATACGCAAAAAAATAAATTTTAAGATATTTCCCCAAAACAATTCAATTCGAAACACCAATAGTTAAATTTTTCATCGCAAGTCGTTGTTTAAGAGGTTTAATCATCGGAGCCGTCAATGACCACAAAAATTGCGTATTAAATATTTGTTTTCTTTATACTTGCGGTACTAGGCATTAATAATAGTCAATAAAGAGCCGCATAAAACCAATTTTGTTTTAAATTGTCAAGCATCTGAGCGCGCTTAACCCAAAGCAGATTTGTCGCTAAAAAAATTTGGAAAATACTTTTTACCATTCGATAGTCAATAAACTCATAAAGCTCAGCGGATCCCACTATATATCTAAACAATGAAAATATGCAAAAAAAGTCCATAAACCGCGGTGGCGGCGGCGGCGGCGGCCGGGGGGGGTTCTGCGGGCTGCATCAGCCTGCCCGGAAAAATGATCAGGCTTTTCCATCGGATCCGAAAGCCCGAAAGCCTCCATCAGGGGGACCGAACTCGCTCGGGGCTGGCCACTTCGCGTTCTCCTCGCTTTTCCGTAAAAGCCATCAAAGTATATACCTACATCATCAGGTGGCCAGTAAAGTACGATTGTTACTGCCTATATCCCGCTGCGGGGGAGTGAAAGAGAGAGAGGGAGCGAGAGGGATGCCGCACCATAAAGGTGGCGCACGCTCGCGCGGGGAATCCCCGGGCTAATGGCAGCGAGCGCGTGCCTGCGTAATATCGGGCCATTGACAGCGATAGTATAGCGGGGCCGCAGCGTTTCGGAGAATGCGCCCCGTGCTCGTGCCGCGGCAAATACCGGCTGCACCGATCGCACCACCTTCAAATCACTTTTCGGCTTTAAATCACGAGCGCGAGCGGAGCTGCCTTTTTTTCCGGCCGTTTTTTTTAACGCGCGACGCCACCGCCGCCGACGCCGCGTTGCCGCGTGGTTATACGCGAGCGGCGAGGCCGCCGCTGCACTTTGTCCTCGGAAAACACGGGCGGGCGGCGCGCTTTAAAAAAAAAAAATTTATTTATCTGGATTCTGTTTGAAATTTCGACGGTGCTTAATCAATTATCGGAAAATTCAATTGGCTCTCGGTCGTACACCTATTCCACAGGTTGCGATGCTGTTTTTATATTAAGCGCGATTTAAAGCTGCTCTCTGTTACGATCATTATTAAATCGGACGGTGTTAATGAAACGCTTTCGTTACTTTGGAAAATTGGTGGATCCGTATAATCGTTGGTAATTAATTGTACTGATGGGAGATAATTTTCATTGAATTTTGTTGCTTGCCTTCGGCATTTTGTATAAGATAGAAACGCGTTTTTAATTAGATTTACATAAAACCATGGGAAATATTTTATTTTCTACTCTACCATTCCAGAACAAAACAGGCTACTCTCTATAAACATTAAGCCGAAGTTCCTCGAAGAAGCGCTTACGCCAACTTGGCGAAAGTGCATCGAGCGCTCAGTCGGGCGAGCTTGACATTTCCGGATCGTTTGACGCCCATATAGGCCTATACCCTCGCTCGTATGCAGCGCATTCCAGCGGCTTCTCTCAGTAGGCAGTATTTAGACGACCTCCCACACCCGTGCGTGCACAGGCCATGGACACATTTCGACACACACACACAGACACACACAGCGAGAGCGAGAGAGAGAGAGAGAGCCGCAGCGGCAGCGCGCGGGTCGTTCGCCATGGCATTGGATCGAAAGGGTCGACGCGCGCTAATTGGTGCAATGTCAAGGCCGCGGCGGTGCCTGTGTACCCTCCCCTGTATATGTGTGTCTCTGTTCCAGGGGAGAGCGAGCGAGAGCGCGTCATCGCATTATCATCGATTATCGGGATAGCGCATATCTGCCGGCCGGCCGGCCAGCTGCCCGGGGGAAAGGGAATCCGCGATGCGACCGATATACCCAGAGCAGAAAGAGAGGCAGCAGCGGCGAGCCGATCGAGCGAAAAAGAAATATATACACGCCGGGGGAGGGGGGAAAAATTTGGTTTAATGCCTGACTCCCCCCCACCGATATATATACCGAATTCATTCGGTTAGCTCGCTGCACGTTTGCGTGCGCCGCGCGCCTCACCGAAATGAACTTCGCTCCGCGGTTATCGTAATGGAATAATTTATATCATTCGATTTGCCCGAGCGTCCGTGTACATGGCGTGTTATTGGCTGTTTTGGCCGGGCGTGCGGCGGCTCAAACGATTTAGTTATGCGCTGAGCTGATGCTTTAGTTACTGCTAAATGAATTTCTATTTCGTAGGATTTATAGTATATAGCGGGAGACTGGCTAAACGTTTTCGTTATCGCGACGGGAATCTCCGTTGATTGCTGAATATAACGAACGTCAAGCTCGGCGGGGACACGGGAGGAAATTCGAAAAAAATTTCCTGATTTCGCGAAATCGGGTAACACGGAGGAGTTTAATTAACTGTTTCTTACTGCGCGCTTGTTTATTTTTCGTTGAAACTCTTATTCGTCGGTGGGCAGAGGTTTAAAAAACATTATTCTACACGTAAAAAAGTAGAAAACACAGCTTTGTAGACTTTGCATCTTTATAGGCTTTTCGATCTAGATAATGGAATTAAAAAGGCTTTTTAAATAAAGTTCAAACGTTAAAATTGAAAAAAATAAAGCTGCTTTCACCGAAAGATAGAAATAATTTTGACTAACCGACCGACAGTTAGTAAAATAAACTATTAAATAGATTTTTCGCAGCGCCAGTAATACGCCAGCTTTAATGCCCACCCCAGTGCTCAAAAAGATAAATCACTTCGATAAACCATCTCGCCCGCCGCGCGAAAGTAATAAAAAAGAGGCGATTTCTAGTAATTTTGGCAGAATAATATCCAGTTTATTCACTCGATATGAAGAGTATAACAATGACACCGGCGACCGTGAATAGTCCGTCGGGGCTTGTATATACGCGGCCGATCGAGCCTGGGATTCGGCCGTTCTTTTATTTCATATATATCAGCCGCACGTACAGAGAGCCGGGTCAGTTCTCAAAAGAGAAAATCCGCGGCGGCGGCGTCGGCGGCGGAGTAAACAGATTTTACGATTTCGCCCGGCAATTTCGGGGCCATGAGAGCAACACACACGCACACTAGGCGACGCGACGGCGAAAAAAAAAACAAAAAAAAAAGCGAGACCGCCGCACGCACGCACGGCAGCGACAGAAACGAATTTTTAACGGGATTTTTATTTCTCGGCTCGCTTGCGCGTTAGCGTGTGCGCGCTTGGGCCGATTTAAAAAGTTCCTTTCATGCCGACCTGCGGGGCTGCGCATTATACCCGGGGCCGGAGGAATAAAAAGAAAACAAAACCGCGACGGAGAAATAGAGAAAGTCGGAGATAGTCGCGCGCCGATTTTTCTATATATCGGACGCGGCCCCCGCGCGCCGCGGTCTCTTTTTTTTCATTTGGCGGGCGCGATGACGGGCCGGCCCCGTAGCGAAATGTAATTGCGCTCGTAACTGCTCTCCATTTCGAATATCGATTTTCTTTCTTCGCCGCGCGTAGCGCGAGAGAGCGCGACGGATAATCCGCGGGAAAATCCTTCTCTCATGTCAGATTTCTCCCCCTCGTCTCGCTCGAACTGACAAGCGCGAGTCCTTTGCCTTCTCTCTCTCTCTCTCTCTCTCTCTGCTCGTCGTTCCCGGCATTATTTTTTGCTTCCTTTCCGCCGGTTCGATTCCTGCGCCTCTTCCTCTTTTTTTTTTTTTTTTCGTCGGCCTTTTATCCGGAGCTCGCATCGCGGCGAACGTTTAATTTTTACACGATGCATGCGCGAGATAGCGCGACCGGGAATGATATCGCTCCATCTGGAGGTATGAAAATTGCGAACGAATTTGTGCGCTTAATAATCGATACAAAAGCTCGACGAGGTACGAAAAATGTTTCGTTTTGCAGCTCCCCCGCCCCCCCTCCCGCGGCGACCGGAATTGCTTAATCCGACGAATATTGCCACTTGTGCTTTACTCGCGCACTCAATTTATTGCAATTATTCGATGCGCCGCGCGGCTTCTCCGAGGAAAAGCGGCGCGGCGTCGCGCTGATTTTCAAATAAACGCCAATCTGATAATTTTCTAAATCAGGTTGACAATGAAACGCCGATGCGATGAAAACTCGTCGTCGATGAATACCGCGAAGAGGGGAACAAAGAGAAACGATACAATCGCATTCTTTTCGCGTGTAATGTTTGCTGCGCGGGGCAATACGATGGAATTAAAAACAAATTGCTTTCTGGACAAATTTCTAAGCTGCAAAAATATGGTGAATATTAGTTTCTTTAAGGAATTACAAAAGAGCTTTTACAAAAATATATCATTTCAAAAATTATGACAATCGTTTCATTTCTAAATATTTAATTAATTTTAAAGAACGGTGCACACAAAAGACTCGCCAGAACGCTGCAGATAAAAATAATCTACTCGCGTGAGTTTGAGTTTGATTCGAACGCTGAGCTTTATCATCTAAAACTATCCAATCTCTCGCAGCTGCGAGCAACAAAGCAAACTAAAAACGACAACTCAATATTAACGATTTCGCAAGAGGCGCAGAAAGAAATCGCTCGATTAAATTCCTCGTATTATTTCCCGCGCGGTGTTCCGCCCTCTCTCTCTCTCTCTCTCTCCATCTGGCTTTTTGTTGTTATTATAAATCCTCTTTTTATCTCGCAGACTCCCTCATTTCCTGTCTATCTTAAATAACCCATTTGGCGTTTTCCTCTGTTTTTACGCCGCTTCCTCCCCCCTCCAGCAGCCGTTCTCCCTCTCCCTCTCGGCAATATCCGGGAATAAGTAAGCAGCAGCAGCGGCGGCTGTGGCAGCACAACGGCCGATGTCGGCATGTGTATATAATTTATTGGTTTCCAGAGAAAGGCGCGCGTCGTCGCCTCTTTGAAAGGGCAGTGCCGACCGCTCCGGGGGGTGAAGTGTTGAAAACGATCGAAAACGAAAGTATTGCGCCCTCGCACATCAGAAGCTTCGGCGGAGGTCACGCGCTCGCGACAATAACCAATCATGTGCAATTAACCCGTGACACCATGACACCTAAATACTCCGAGCCGGTAGCTACGTAGCGGTTATGTTCCCATTATGTGGCCGTATCGACATGTGTTTCATGCGAGAGGCTACCCCCCCTCCCCGACACCCATACCCGGAGAGCCGCCTGTGTCGGCACGCGTATATACACATACCGGCGCGGGATATAGACGATGCGAGCGCTCGCTCCGCACACGCATTCCAGCATTGTAATAGGCGTACGTACGCCTGCCCTGTGAATGTGCGCGCAAACCTGCGCGCGGTGCCGAGGTGTGCGGAATCCTCTCTGAGTAAGCGTTATAGAGAGAGAGAGAGAGAGAGAGAGAGAGAGAGAGAGGCGGAGAGGAGAGTTCACGGAGCAAATACCGATTACCTGATTGCCTAATAGGTCTGCGTCTCAAGCTTTGTGGGTAGACGATTGCAGTTACTCGCCAGAGCTGTTAACTGCGCGTTATTAAGTTAACGCACGCGGCTCTTACCTGTTTCAATTTGTTGCTTTAGTTACAGAGGGGGTAAAGTATGTATATCGAGCTGCGCATCGGTTTGAAACTTTTACTATACTTTCAATCATTAATTTTCATGGGTCGTCTGCCATTTTTATGCTCTTCGTTTTTAATTTAAAAGTTTTAGTCGTAAAAGATGAAAGGTAATTTATAGCTCTTTCCGATAGATAAATATTTTTTAGAAAAAAAAAACAAAAAAAAAAAAATAACAATCATAACTTTTTAATCACCTTACAAAGAAAATTACTATGAAAATTTTCATCAATTATCATTTTTATTGGATATTATAAAATGAGGTATACATGCACAACGCGAAGAAATAAAAGGTGTCTTGCCTAGTCTTGACTTGTACTACTGATTGATAATCTACATAACAAAAACAGAAATTTTTAAAAAAAAGCAACTTGTGTTTCATTGACCTAAATTACACAGAGCAAAGAGCCAAAAAAAAAATGAGCGACACCGAATCAAGAGAGGGAAAGCCGATGATTAATTCTAAAAATCCGTTAAAAATCAGTTACCCGGCCATTACTCGGAATATAATTTTTGCCGTTGATTACTCGGGCAGCGCGTCGGCCAATAACAACATTACTCGTCGTTTACACCCGCAAATGGATATGGATGTTGACAAATAACACGCGTGCCTCCGATTCCCAGGCACACTTTTTGCACACGGGGCGCGCTTACAAACCCCGGTCGCGAGCGCGAGTTCGGAGCGTATGGAGATTTATTATTCGGTTAGCGACTAATTGTCAGAATGGAGTGGCCGACGAGAGCGTTTACATCGGGAATTCATAATCGTCTTCCGATGAATCACTTTGCATTATCAAATTTTATATCGCGCGACGTACAGCAGCGAGCGGTGCAGAGCCGCGCGCGCGCTCGTCGGTGTGCGGAGCCTCTGCTGCGCTCGACGCCCTCCCCCAATGAAATCTGGCTGGCCTGGCACGAGCCGATGCTATATACATAAACGTCGATTACACGATTGCTTAATAGGCCTATCGGTGCCTGGATACAGCTGTATCAATCTCTATTAGAAGCTCTCGGGGCTACTAAATATGCTCTTGGACCTTCCATCACGGGCAGTCGGGGCTGCCGGGTTGGTAGGTGTACTTTTATGTCAAGTCAAACGTACATGTATTAAATGTTTGACGGCTGACTAAGCATTTGACGGATCTGCGCCCTCGCTCTTCATGTCAGATCAGTCCATTGAAGGCTCCCTTCAAAAATCAATGTTGTATATATACCTTCGAAATATGGTGCTTTTCGAAATTACGGTTCATCGACATTTTTTTTTTTTCATTTAAAATACCGTGATTTTAATTGCGTCGATTATCATTTGATGAGCTGATTTTATTTAAAAATTTATTAGTTTCCGCGTACGATTTTGCTTTTGATTTATACTTTGGATATTACGTATTACGCATAAAAGATTAAACGTCCGCGTATAAATATCTAGAAATAGTACTAGATTACAAAATCATTTTACAGCTTGTTTGTTTAATATCCGCCGGTACTCCGCATGTAATTAAAATCGAGTTATTAAATTTAATCTAAATATGTTAATAACAATATTTGCACGCGCATTTAATAAAATAAACCATCGATTCGCATTTGTATAATACACGCTGTTATTATTTATCGAAAATCCAATGATACGATACGCTGCATAAACAATCGACGAGCGAGAGTCGCAGGAATTTTTTTTTTCGTCATTCAATCAGTCCAAGTCAATGTTTTCGCCGTGTAAATCGAAGCGGCGGGCCGCTAATTATAATATGCTAATATAATTGCGCCTGACTTCTAATCGATACTTTTATGATTGGGGGGGTAAGCTTTGTAATACGGTGTAGCGCGGACGATGCGCGGCTCGCTCGCTTATAGCTATAGATCAGATTACGTGTTCCGCTTTCTCTCTTGGTGGGTCGCGGCGGAACGTTATAGGTAAACATAGATTACATGATTGCCTAATAAGCCTATCGGTGCTTTGTGCGGCGATCGCGGTCCCCGGGAACGTATTCGCGACGGCACGCCCGCCGCTGATATGCGCCCCCTGCAATTCTCGTGTTTGGGAGTTACTTAGTGCGTCGCACTGAAAGCCTCTCCGGCTGGAATCTCGTTTTCCTCATCGATGAGCTGAATTTTCTTTGACTCGCTGGAACGGGTTCTTGGCTGCTTTCGAGGATACTTTTACCTCGATTAATCGTTTAATATACAATTAAAAATTGATTAAGATTATAAAATGTATTTAAAAATTTCAAGAGAAAAATGAAAAACTGCGACTGCTATACTACGTAGCGAAGTTGTAAACATCAATTTGAACCTTTTAACTACATCACTACTCTGTGTGCCAGTCAATCTTCGCCTTTAATTCCTAATTCACCGCGGCACAAAAGGACGAGAGGCCTCGAAGACACTTTGCGCGCCTGGAAACCCGTCTGAATTATGCAGAGGTACCTGTGCAAGGTGTCGGGTCAGGTCTCTCGCTCGCGGTGTCTCGGTCCCTTTTTCGTTTAGCTCCTCGCTCCGCAGACCCTCGGCAACCTGCCGAACCCTTCAGTCGCCGAAGCTCGTGCCCAACCAGTTCTCGGCCCGACCCCCTTTCTCCCTCCCTCCCCGGCGGAGCCGCGAGTCTTGTCCTGCCCAGGCTGAAAAAGTGGGGATGCACCGAAGGACGCTGCAGCGCCTGCAGCCAACCGGTTCCTTTGCTGGGGGTCTGCCTCTTTCTCTCTCTCTCTCTCTCTCTCTCTCTTTCTAACTCTTGCAGCCATCTGAGCTCGAGGCTAATCGAGTGAGCAGACATTTTGTTTTGATCCGGGGCCTGCGATGTTGCGATTCTTAGTTCTACTGGCTTTATTCATGTCGGAAGACGTTTTCTCACGAAAGGGTGCATTCTGATGTCGTTTGCGCGCTGCTCGCAGTTGCTTTGCAGGCTTTTATGTCTAATAAATTTTGGCGGTAATTAAATCTTGATATTTTCAACTTTAAACGATATCATTTAGAATGGACGTTTAAAAAATTTGAATAGACTATTAAAAGTTCATCGAATGAATCTAGAAATAAACGAATTCGTAAGAATTGAGTTTAGTGCGTTGATTTATACAATAAAAATATCTGCAATAATACAGCATTTGGTAAGAGTAGGTTAACTATCGTGATTAAGTTACTTAAAACCTTGAGAAAGAGTTGCACATTATACTTTAGGGCGATGAGTAAGAGCAGAAAGTGAATATTAACACAAGAGGATCAGTAACCAGTCTTGAGGGTCAAAAAGAAATAACCAGTTCTTCGCAGGGTGTCTCCTCCAGCTCCCCAGACAAGACAAATCTAACGAACTAACGTCTTTTCCCATTTAATCTCTCAGCCTTGTACGAGCCAACGCTAATTTCAGCTTTATTCATAAGCATCCGCTTTCTCACGAACCGATACACATTCGAACGATGAAAATGCATCCTCTCTCTCTCCTTCGTGATAATAGAGCCAGGAGTCAGCTCCTCTCGCGCCACACCAGAGAGACACGATCCCATTTCTTCTCCGCGGGACTCTTTTGTCGTGGATTTATGTAGTCAGTCGGGCAGCTCTATTTTTTGCGATACTCCGCCGGGGCTTGGGAAGATTTCGAGGTGAAGGATAAACGCGCGCGTGGGGAGAGAGAGAGAGCCAGGCAGCGGGCAGCTTTTCAAAGAGAATACGAAGAGGCATGGGAGGCTGCAGCGCGGAGGGAATGATAATGAAAAGGTTCGGTGCAAGAGGGAATTGAACAGGCGTTTGGCATTGAGTGTTACAAACGAGTTTTACGTGGTATAACGCGGGAGAAGGAATCTCGAGGCCCGGAGGAAATAGGATGCCTAGCCAGTGACAAATAATAATAATGCCTTTATTCAGCCGCGGCGAAGGATGTCGTTCAATGAAAAAAGTTACTCTCAGATGAATGCCAAGATATTACAATTTTTTTTTCCCGATGTCCGCTCGCCCTGGTACTCGATTATGCTCCCCGTAACAATGTGACGCGAGTTCAATTCAATCTTTGAATTTATCGAGGAGGCTGAATTTTAATTGAACGAATAATGTATCCAGTATATCGTTGACAATGCTTTTATCTCTTTTCAGAATTTTTTTTTTCTTTCGTTTCGAATGCTTTTCTAATTCTTAATTTTTTTGGACAATGGATTATTCGACAATCCAAATTACTTACTTTCGAATTAGTTTGTGACTAATATTTTATTAAGCGAATGGCTTCATAAAAAACTTGTTTCGAATTACCATAAAAATAACCTTCATAAATAGTACAAATAAAATTTCATTTATCATTTGGATTATGTACGTATAATAATGTTTACTTTTTTTATCAGTTTATTAATGTATAGTTTATTACTTACGTCTAATAAAAGTGAATTACGGCTGTAGATAATTCAATTACATAATAGATACATAAACTTTTTATTTAATTCCAAAAGATTAATATTCCGAGAAAGCAAAAAAAATAATTATAATATTTTCATTTGCAGATTTTCTCGATCAAATACATTTATTATACACTTTTAATTTGATAAAATAAGTTTGGATCAACGTTTATTTGCCTGGTAAACATTGAAGCTTAATTTTACTAAAAAATCAAACAAAATCAAATCAATCAAAATCAAATTAATAAATTTTTTATTTATTAATTTAGCATTTACAATTATATATATTGGTATAATTATTATTTTTGCCAATTTAAAAACGTCTAGACACAATAATTGCTCTACAATCGTACTGAAATCTAAGCAATTTTTAAAACAACAACAAGAAAATGCGTCGCTCGCGAAATTCGCCCAACGTACGGAATGAATTTCAGTCCGCATGATCTCATTATCATTTTCCCTTTGTCGCCGTGTCCGTCTAGCTGGACCATTGTAGTTCTCGCGCTCTCGGCACATTAAAATCGCCTCTCTCCGCAAGGCCTCTCTGCAGAACTCTGCAGAAAGTTTCTGCAAAAAGCCTGCGAAAGGGGTGGTGGTGGGGGGGTTCGCAGCTCGGCTTCGCTGGGGGTCCGACAATAGAAGGCCGCTTTCTCCGGCCAATCTGTCCGGTCGCTCGAGCCTTAGCTTCATGCAAATGCGAGAGGCTAAACGGGTATAACCGGCGGGGCCGAGGCTCGCAGCTCCGATTCTTTCTCAGCTCGGCACCTCAGTTTTTACCGATCCTTCGTCGCACGAGCTCATCGACAGAGGACGAGAGAGAGATAAATTTTCTCTCGGCGCGGTTTGAAAAATGGCGGGAAAGGCATCGGGCTCGAGGCTGGAGCGAGGTAAAAAAAAAAATGGCGGGACGGGAAAAGCGCGAGAGAGGGAGTGCGTGGGCCGACGGCTGTGCGATCGATGAAGAACGCAAAATGGCGACGAGACGGCGCGACGCCACGAACGGCGGGAGAAGCCCGCGGAGAGCCCGAGGAAAGGGCGGAGAGAGCCAGGATGGAGAGAGAATGAGCCGGCGAGAGAGGGAGGAAGGAAGAAAATGAGCGGGAAATGAAGGACGCGCGCCCGCGCAGCTGCTCCACCGGCGGCGGAGGTGGAGGGACGCAGGCGAGAAAGAGGGAAATGGATGTGAGTATATGCTCGGAGGTGCGCGGCTGCTTTTTGCCCAAGGAAAACTTTCGGCCCTTGCTTTTGCGATAGTTTTTTTATTTTTTTTATTTTTTTTGGTACTCGCGAGCTGCGCCCGTCTTCCTGAGCAAAGAGCTCCGAAAATAGAAAAGGCCGACGAAAATTTTCGACTCTCGAGCGACGGTCAAGCTTCTAATGACGAGACTCTAGCTTACGTGCAAAAGAACATCTTTCGACGCTTTTTACGCGGTCTCATTTTCAAGTTATTATGTATTTTAATTAAGAAAATTTGAGCGCTAACAAAGCATTAAAAAATTATAGTAGATGTGGTGTAAATTACGAAAAATTTCGGTATTAGGTTGAAGTCTTAATTAACATGAACCTAGAACGTTTTTTGATGTGCTTAAAACGGATGAAGCTACGCAATATATTTGATAAATTATTTTTACAAGAAATTAAATTATTACATTAAATTAATATGATCTGAAATTTGTAAGTATCGATCAAACTTGGATTTCATTTAAACTGTAATGAAATACTTTATTAGGCGTATTAAATTGCCTTTGGTATTTGGTGCTATTAATTTATCTCAATAAACTTTTGTACATCTACTTAACTCACTTTATTCGTAATAATTAATACATGAAAATAAACATTTTGTTTAGTACAGAAACGATCATTTTCACATTGATTTATAATATATAATTAAATAAAAAGCGCTACTTGGAAAACTAATGGCGAATGTTTGTGTCCAGTTTTATTCTGTCCTGTAAATATTAATAAGGTAAATATTATATGTAATGAAGATTAATTAATAATTTAATTTACGTAAATTAAACACTCACATTCATTCTGAAGATGGCCTTCTGCGAAATAATTAACTAAAACAGAAAAGTAATTTTTCAATTAAGTATTTTTTTCATTAGAATCTCGATAACATAATTAATTCTGAAACATGTAATACTTTTTGTACGATTGATCAAATAAATTTCTTTTACTTATTAAAGAAAATGAGTTCATACTTTTTGATTATCCAACCATTTAAGAATGCGATGAATTTAGTTTGAAATATAGTTCGAAATAGTTTTTATTTTGAGTTGAATTCATTTTAAATAGAACGCTTAAAATCTCAACAATCGGAAAGTGGACTAAGTAAAATTTTTTTAAAATTAAACAGGAATTTTTTTTTAGAATAACAAAGCCAAAAGAAAAAGGGTCCGCATAATCCGCCATTATATGAAATTCCTGTCATGGGGAACATTTCGAAAGTTTCAATCGTGAAAATCCTTAATGAGCGCGCAGAGGGTGCAGTCCTGGAAAAATAAGTTGAACGACTTGTCTCGAAATCCGCGGAAAGCTCCCCGACGTTCAATATGCAGGCTCACACACACACACACACACATGTCCTTCCTCTATATCCCGCAGCGTCTCTCCTCGTTCCGGTTCTCTCTCTCTCTCTCTGTCTACCTCTCCCTCTCTCTCTCATTCCCTGTGCGCAGGCGAGCAAAGTCGAGTAATTTTGAACTCGTTCCAAAAGCTACGTTCGCCCGAATTCCCGTTCGAAATGTCCTCTCTCCCTCCTCTATAAAGGGGTATATATATACGCGAGATTCATTAACTTTCACATGCTCAGCGCGCCCGTTGGTGCGAGGAGCTCTCGCGAGAGAGAGAAAGAGAGAGAGAGAGAAAGCAGACGCACACGGAGAGAGGTCCGTCGCACGTACACGGGCGGCCGCATACAGAAAGAAGCGTGGAAGAGAGAAAGAGAGAGAGAGAGAGAGAGAGCTTGCACACACCAGGGGGGGGGGGGCGAGAGAATTTCGCTTCTCTTTCTCGCTCGCCTATGGCCGACGGAAAAGTGTAATCGACAAAGTTTATCAGGTGGCAAGAGCAACCCGTCATAGGGCTCTCAGACGCGCCTCGACCACCGAGGAAACCAAAGAGAGAGAGAGGAAAAACACAGAGGGATGAAATCCCCGGGGCTGATATTTACTTCGGCTCTATCTAAATATCATTTTCCATGCTTATAAATAATCCTTTTATTCGCCAAATTCATTCCCGCGGAAGTAGTTCTTTATTAATAGACTGGAATAAACTCGATGCTCGATAAATAATGCTCGATATCGCGAAGCCGATAAAGAGCCTTTA
Source organism: Ormyrus labotus (assembly GCA_035582975.1). Taxonomy (NCBI): domain Eukaryota; kingdom Metazoa; phylum Arthropoda; class Insecta; order Hymenoptera; family Ormyridae; genus Ormyrus; species Ormyrus labotus. The sequence continues at coordinate 9,407,047 of JAWWEO010000036.1, forward strand.
AAGTTTATTGCGGACTTTGAAATATAAGAAGCTTTCTTTTCTTCGGTATGGCGACTGTTTTAAACGTCTGTTTTAGAAAACGGTTTTGTCTGATTATTTATTATTTTCTTTGTTAAAAATATATTTTCTCAAGCGCAACACCAATATTAGCTAAATGTTGTTAATACATAAAGTAAATATATTTGCAACAAAATTAGTTTTTCGATTAGGTTTATAGTATATGTATGGAATTAATTATATTAAATACATTAAATATTGATTTTTAATGTATCTTTGCCATCTATTTACCTTTATGAAAGTGAAATATCGTAGTGCAAATTCAAATGATGAACTGTTTTCGAAGCTGCTTTTCATATAGAGCTAAAACGAACTTAATAACGTTACATTTGATTTACTTCGTGAAGCGGAATGAATATTTACTCCCATTACAATATAATCGGCGGAATTTATAACTTATTTTGGAAACATTCAATTGCACCTATATATTTGGATGCGATTTATTATAGAGTCGATCCATATGCTCTACATTACGCTTATTACACAAGAAAGTTATTATTAAAGACCCCGTAATATTATGCCCAATATTTCAAAAACGAAATAACATTTAATGTTTGCCGAGTTAAAATGAGCATTTTGTTTGTAAATTAAATAATGCAACATTTTAATTAAATGTTTTACAAGTACTCTTAATTAAATTTTTATCGGTAGCACTTTAGTTGTCTATTCAAAATAAATCTAATTATAATTATTCCAAGTCCAAAATTCCAAATTAAATTATTTATCGAAAATAAATTTGATTAAATCTACGAGACTTTAAAACAAACTTTACTTAGGGAATCTTATTAAATAATCAAGGTACTAATGAATTCTCGAATAAAGCTCAGAAAGCTCTTCCCCATATTGATAAAACGATTAAGTGTTCGTTCAAACACCGAACCCTCACGGAACAGCAAGAAGAATATATAAGAACCTCTCTTGAGGTTTAATTGTTCGGAAGACTTCGAGTGAAGAAGCCGAGAATGAGAGATCTCGATGGGAAAAAAAAAGAGTCCGAGTAAGTCGACTCCGGAAGCGGTTTAATTTAATATCGAACCGACCCTTTTCCGTGCGGATTGCGGCCTTCGCCGAGATCGCACACAAGACCTCTATCTTCCTCGCGCGTTTGTACAGATTGGCTTCTTTCGCCTTTTATCGCTCCTTCCAGTGTAATTTATTTCTTTCGTCCACTGTACACACGGCGCTTAGTGAAATTTAATTATTGGCCCTCTTCTCGCGAGCGGCCAATCGAGCGTGTACTTGTTTATCGCGTTCGCGCGAAAGCTCGAGGAATTGAATTAGGCGATAATACGCCGGATTTTTAATTATGAATACGTATTGAAAACTAAAGTGCGTGTCGGGTAATTTATTAAAATTCTATTCGTTTTATAAAATCCTTTAATGCGCCAGGATTTGAATGCGAGGGAATAAAGTGGACAAATACAAAGAAATTTCGAGGACGAATTTAATTTGGCACTTTTATTTATGAAAATTATTAATTAATTGCAGAAAAATTCTTTGTCTTTTATCGTACTGAAAAAATTCATTTAATAAAATTCGTAATGCAGAAGCAGATTTGTACTTGCGAATGTTCGCATTTTTCTTTTGTCGAGCAAATAATACGAAATTCGGAAACGTCTATCTCTCTAAAAGGGTCCATGAAGTTTGCAGTCTCGTAATTTGATTAAATTATGAACCCAGAATAATTAGCGAAAGATATTTATAAGATTTCATTACAATGAATCATGATTTTACAGGGCAATTCATTAATAAAATTTGACAGAATCAGCTTATATTATTTTAAAGTTATCAAGAAATATTATTTTCGAAGGCTGGAAATAGAAAAAATAATATTTGTTTTCGATGCGTTCGATAAACGTATAGATCTTTCTGTGAACTTTGCGGGATTTGTTGCGTGCAAATATATAGCCTTTATGCGAACTGCGAAACAAATATTTATTCGATCGATTTGGCGCTTTTTTTTTTTTAAGTTCAGCGAAACTTTGCAAAAAAAAAAAAAAAAAAATACTCGCACTCATTTAATTAGCAGGGAATTTTTTTCCTTTCTCGCGCTTTAACAAGTTTAAGAGAAAAACGGATTAAGTAGACGCGTACATATTTTATAGACGCGCGTTAATGAAAAATTAAACAAGCTCTCCTCTCGCAATGGCAGAGGGCGCGCTCTCCTCGCGCCAGTGAAAGTAGGAGATTGCACTTTGGCACCGGCAGTACTTAGCCGAAGAGTATTGGTAGAACAAAAGGAGGAGGGAGGGGGAAAAGCAGCAACCCCGCGGTAAAGGAAGATTTTAATTAATCCTCATCCTTACCCCTAATTAGTCGTCGTGTCCTTAGCCTTAATAAATTGTAGCCTCAGCCGCTTTTGAGCGATTTTAATTAAAAGCAGCCCCCTCCCCGACTTCCTCTCGTCTTCCTCTGTTTTTTCGTCTCTCTCTCTCGCTCTCTCTCTCTCTCTTTCCGTGTATCTCCGGGCGCGTGTTTGTGAACGGAGATGCGACACGTACGAGTATATAAATACAGAGGCGTCGCGGGGCTTGAGCGGGCTGCGTTTGTGTGCGATGCCTCTCGAGCGTGAGCGATTACGAAACTCAATTAACCGGTCGGTAAATGGTCGATAGCTCGGGAATTATTTACCGCGATAGTTTGATAAATGGACGCGGCGCATTCAAGTGCTGTATATAGCCGTGCAAAAAGCGCGAAAAAACCGAACGAGCGGGAAGAATGAATGCTAGAGAGAGAGAGAGAGAGAGAAAGCGAACGACTTTTCAAGGAGTCCATTTTTTCGCACTCCGATTTCAAGCGATTTTCCGGCTTTTGTGCGATCCATCGATTTCGCGCCTCCTCCTCCTCCTCCTCTTCCGCGGGCTATTAATTTCTTCCTCCTCTTCCTTTCGATATGGAAATAAGTACCCCGAGCGAAGGCCGACTCTCGCTTTGTGTCTGCGCGTATATCTGCCGACGGATACACACTTTTTCCCCCCTCCCCGCTCCCGACGTCGCCGAGCGCGCGCGCGCCGGTAGATATATTAAATTAAAGAAATTCTTCCGAAACGCGCACTCGCCTAGGTGTGTGCACGCTTTCATAATTGTGGAAGTTGTGCTTTGTTCCGTTAACAATTGAACGTAGCGCTGCGCCTCTGTACGTATTCTCTTTGATGTCGCGTCGCGCGGCGCGTCCCGCGAATAATGCATGTACACGCGTGCCTTGCAGAAGTGTCGCGCCCAAGCTGCGCTTGTAAGAACGTTATTGTTTCCCCCACCCCACCCCCCTCCCCCTGCGCCCGACTAAAATAAATGAAAGATACGCTTGCGCGCTGCGCGTTTCTAACGAGGTCCGCGGCACTCAATATATGGTCCGACTTTCGTGCCTCGCTCGGTGGACCGGCACCTGGATTTTTGCGAGAGATGCATATTGTTCGATTCGGCAAATTTTTCAAATTATTTAATTTGAGGACGCTAATAATTTTAACTTCATATTTAAGGAATAATATTAGGGTAAAATTACAATTTTGATCTCGCGAGTTGCATTAATATAATGCAATGAATATTATTCTCGTGGACTGAATTATTATTATAGTTTATTATGTTCATATTGATGTACCTTGAGGCTATTGAATGCGTTTCAAAGAGCAGCATTGTCTATAATATTCGGTTGAAGATTAATTAAAATCTTTATTAAATTACTTGACGTTTTTGGCTGCAGTTTCGTTTTGATTTGAAACGTAATATTCCGCTCTAAATTTCTTGAATTTATTATAATTCAGTCCTGCTTGATATTGAAATCAATGCCGCAGTTAAACTGATTTAGAATATTCGACGCGATAATTACGCGCATTCAAATTATACTTTGAATTTTGACCTTTGCCGCATAACTAATGCAAAAGTTAATCTTTGAGTTTTTGTAAAAAGGTCCATTAGATCGGATTGAAAAATGGGAACTAATCCGAGCGAAAAGTGCTTAAAGTTTCCCGTCGCAAGTGGAAAACGTAAACATAAATTTTGCCCCTCGCGCGCGCATTTAAAATTCAGCCGATTTAAAAGTAAAAAGCGCTTCCTCAATTAAGTACAACAAACTCGGCAATATATTTCTCTACTTCCAACTTATTCTGAAAACGAGCAAAACCCGGAGAACTCGGCGCGTCAACTCTTGGGCATAAAAAATGCATCGTTTAATTCATCCAAACTGGAAAACTTTCGTCTTAATTTCAAAAGTTCGGGATAAAAAACTGGCGAGTTCGCGGGGCCATTTTCAAGACAACGTCACCGCTCTCTCTCTCTCTCTCTCTCTTTTTCTCTCTCCCTCTCCGGCGAACTTTTCCCAGATCGAGTCCGAGGGAGAGAAAGAGAGAGAGAGAGAGAGAGAGAAAAAGAAGCAAAAGAGCGCTCGCTCGGCCGCGCGCACGCCGACGCATTATAAAAATGCAAGCTAATTTATCGACGTCGTGCGCAACGAAAGTTTCGCCAGCTCGCCGAGGTAGTTTGGCTTTATGTCGTGAATTATTATGACCGTAGAGAGAAAGAGAAAGAGAGCGGAGGTGGGCGGCGTTCGGGGGGGAGGGGGGGGAGTAGAAAAAGGAACCCCTTTTCAGTGGCGCGAGCGAGACGCCGAGCCATAAAGGATAGAGCGAGCGCGAACCACAACGGAGCAAAGCGACGTCCCTGGTTGGCTCTCCGCCTCCCCTTTTCGCGGCGTCGGCGGCGGCGGCGGCGGCGGCAGCTCTTACTCCCCCCGACTCTCTGCCGCTTTATCTCTCGCTCTCGCGACGCTCCCGGCGGCGGCGGCGGCTTCTTCCTTCTCCGATACAAATGGCCAAAGTAAACTTCACCATTACGAAGTACCTACCTAACGTGCCCGCGGAAGTTAGACAAAGAGCGAGAGGAGGAGGCGGCGGCGGCGGCTCTGACCATTTTCACTCTTTGCCCAGAGGGAGAGAGAGAGAGAGAGAAAGCGCTTAAGCGCCGAGCGTGTACCTTACGAGAGATAGAGGGACCCGCAGAATCACCGTCTAGTTTATGGCCCTGGCAGGCCGGGCTCTTTCGCTCTGCTCCTCGCGCTCTCCACGACCGTCTGCGGGATTAGTTTTGCACGAGGAGCTGCTGCCGCTGCTCCCGAGCGAAATGGATGTGCGAGAGTCAAGCGACGACTTACTCGCTCCACTGCCGCCGCCGCCGCCGCCACTGCTCTCTCTCTCTCTCTCTCTCTCTCTCGCGGTGGACGTGTCTTCTCTGGGCGGGCACGAGGCGCTTCCTTTAAAAACGACGCAGTTAAGGCGGCTTTAGCCAGCTGCGATGTTTAAGAGCTAACCCATTCGTATACTTAATTTTTCTGCGGCAAGACTCGCAGAGATTTCCGGACGCCTTTTCGCGGCTATTCAAAAACGAGTATTAACACTACAATAAAGCCGAGCTAAATCCCAGTCCTTTGTTATAGCTTCGTTGCTGTTAAGTAAAAATAAAAATTTATTGCATTATTTACTGCTTAAATTACGAATGCTTTCTTTAAGTAAAAAAGTTGAAAAGCTTATTTTAAAAAGGTGGCTTGCTTTTTGACGTAGCAAATAGAAGGTGCTGTAATTTGAGCGCCGACACGGCCTTTGAAAAAAATACATAGAAATATTGAAAGAAGGCACGGGGTAAGAGGTGCGAAGAAGTCTTCCCGCGGATGGTGAATGGTACTGGTGACAGTCGCTTTATAGAAAACACTGATATTCTGATGTTTTTTAAGTTTCCATAGGTATAACAAAGAAAATTTTTCATAGGTTTCTTCTGTCGTTCGAAGAGGAAATATTCTAGAAAAAATAAACTTGATAAAAACTTTCATTTTAGGGTATTAAAATATATTTTTAACTATTTAATTAATCATAGAAATACCGCTAGTATTCTTCTCAAATACAAGAGATTTTTTGATATTTTTAAGAATGAAAACAACATTTTAAAAATAAAATAAAACAAAACGAAATCACTGAGAACGTTAAAATTACGTGCTCGTAACATAATATTATTGTTTAAAAAGTCTGATTAAAATAATAATCGTTATGTTAATAAGAGTATGATTTTTTAAAAAAACCATAAACGAACGGAAGAAAAGGCGGACATTTTAATAATAAGAAGTTTAATAACGGAATTTTTATGAAGTTTGCCTAGCAGCTAAATTATTAAAACCCCAGCATACTTATTCCCCTCTAAAATTTAGCCCGAAAACAAATTGCCTCGGCAGGTCCATAAATATACCGAATTATCCCTTTCCCGCCGACATCAACAAAGTGGTCAAGTCCGCCTCCTTCCCGCGTCCTCCACCCCCCGGCCTCTCCGGAAAAAAGGCAAAAATCGTAAACTCACGGCGGCCCGGGCGGCCGTAAACGATCTTTGATCCCGCTCGAATTTATTATATAGGCGCTCGCGTCGCGGCCTCATTAGTTTTGCTCGCTCGCCATAATAAAGCCCGCAGCTCCCGGCGTCCGGGCTCGCGTTTCGCGGCGCCGTGCGGGCTCGCTCTCTCTCTCTCTCTCTCTCTCTCGTTCGACGGAATCATCGGGCATAAACGTCGAGATAAGACCTCGGCGCGGAAAAGAAGCGGCCGATTAATCGGAATGCAGCTGGCCCGGAGCGCGCGGAACGGAGAGAGACGAGCACTACCTGGGCAGCTCGGCGCGGTGGCGGCGCGGGGTTGTACCTATTCGTCTCGCCTCCTCCTTCCCGGGTCAAATTAATTCCCGTATTAAAATTTGGCTTGCAAATATTCTGGACCCGCGGCTACCTAACGGCCTTCCCCCCGGGCTCTCTTTATCTCTCTCTCTCTCTCTCTCCGGGTCTCGCTTGTACGTGCGTAACGGAGAGAGAGAAAGAGAGGCGGGGAGAGGGAGAGGGAGGCTAGAGCGATATTCGCGTACGTGCGCACGCGTAATTTACATCCGTTATTACGCAAGGCCTTGAGAGTAGCCAAAGCGGAGAGTGCCGGAGAGCCATAGAATATGCGCGCGGATAGCCCTTTCTCTGTTATTTCCAGAGCTTTCGGCCTCGCCTCTCTCGGCCGTAGCTGGAAAAAGCACCCGGCCGTTATATACGTGTGTGCGTTCCCTCCGGAGAGCCGCTGGTGGCCCTCTTCCGCGCCGAATTCGTTCTTTGTCTGAATTCCGCTCCAGGGGGGGCGAGCGGCCTGATGAGCCCGGCGTCGTCCCTCTTCTTACGTAACGACGAGGAGTCGCAACCCTTTTCGTATACGTATATCCCCCCGCGGTATATATACGGACGGCCGAGGAGTTTTCGACTTTCCCGATTTGTCTATCTCTCTATCCTCGTCCTCTGCGGGAGATAGAGAGAGAGAGAGAGAGAGAGAGAGAGAGAGAGAAGGTCCCTTGGCGGACGCGCCCCTTTCCTTCGGATCAAATTGAACGTGGGCTGTTTTATGTCGGAGGGTCGCTTGAAAAGCCTTAACTACGCTTTTCAGCCGCACATATACGTAACTTCCCTTTACGGGTGAGATTTCTTTTTCTTCCCTTTCGCCCGAGGGGGAGAGAGAGAGAGAGATTCGCGATGGCGTCTGCCGGGGGGAGAATATTAAGTTGGCGTAAGCGATGCGGCAAGCCGGACGCGCCACGTCGATCGGTTTTTCGATTTTGATGCGAGAGAGAGAGAGAGAGAGAGCGGCGTGATTATCGCGACGTACAAGCGATAATCAGCAGTAATTGAAGAGCGGAGGTGCATTGCGGAGTTGCCGCTGGCGCGCGATGATAGGATTTGCGCGATTTTAAACTGTAACCGGGTTAATTCCTTTCGTACTTCCTTCGGAATATCTCCGCTATATTTTCAATGCCGCGATCCGAGTTTTCTTCTCTTTTCCGCTGTTCGTTTCGCCAATTATTATTATTATTTACACTTCTTTCTCGATTATGGTTTCGTAATACTACAATTAGCTGGGTTAATGTTTTATTTTAACGAAAAAATTCTCTATTATAATAAACAAGTAGGTTTTATCTTTTAGACAGTTATTTAATTCAAGAAATTTTTATTTTTGCATAATTATTTTTTACATTAGAAACTTTTGAACTAATAAGTCTTGAAAAAGCTATTCGATAATTGAATATTCATTTTTATTTAGCAGCTGCACATGATGGATTTCCACCGGGCATCCAAGAAAAAGCATTCAACTCGAGCCAAGGAGCTTAATCGCTTAATCATCACCGCATTAAAAGGCTTTATATCAGCAAAGTTTAGAATCCAGAGTCTCTAAAACAGCATTAACGAACAATTAAGCATCGAAAAAAACAACGTCACACTTACCAAACCTAGCCGAACGGAATCCTATTAGCCAGTTCCGCGATCGCACAAAGGCCCCGCTCGAAATCGGAGACTACTGCCCGGCCGCGATTTCCGCGACATATTTTCTCGCTTGTATAAAAAGCTTGAAATATCTGGCGCAAAAAAAAAACGAAAAAAAAAACGAGAAAAAAGAAATTCGGGAGCGAGCCAATGCACGCGTGATCGATCTATCCGTGTATATCGGAAGGTCGCTCGACTGTGGCCCCTCATGAACGCCGCCGCCGCTGCCCGCGGATTCTCATGGAAATTTTCATATTCATGTATTCATTGTTTATCGCCGGGCAGCGCTCTCCTCTCGCTCTTTCTGTTTCCACGTGCGCGCGTTACGTTATATACGCCGGGCATAATGCTCAGTCAGTCACAGTCAGTAACGTAAAGACAACAAGGCCGACAAATGCACCGCGAAAGCTGTCTGCCTTCTCTCTCTCTCTCTCTCTCTCGCCCTCTCTCTATCTCTCGGCGTCCGTCTCTCGGCACAGTCGACCTGTAATTGCTCGATCGTCCGTGTCTAAAGTTTCTTTCTATCCTCTCTCTTCGCTGATTGACGCGCCTCCGCGCTGCCTGGATTGAGAGCCCGGGCATATGGACAGGATTTCGCGCCGCGCCATTTTCTCACGCTTTACTAATATTCTCTTTTTTTTGCGGGGGGCTGGAGTGCACACTTTTTTTATGTTGCAAGTGTCAAACACTCGGCTTTCTTTGTTTGCTCTTTTCTCGTTTCTCGACAGTTTTTATTTTGGTATATGTTTGGACATTTCAAGAACTGAATGCAAGCAATGAGTAATTAATTATTCATTAACGTAATGTTGAAAGTACTTAAATTAATTAAATATTTAATTTTTTTCCTGATTCATCGTGGTGCATTTAAGCTAGAAGAGTTTTTCGCCGTCTTCAATATCCGTCTAGTTACATCATCTTCCTCTGCGCCGAGAGGGGAAAAACTCGAAGGATCATCGAAACGATTTCAATGCAATCGGCGTATTTGCTCATTATGATACAAGAGCACTCGGAATCACATGTACAAGGCAGTGCACGCGTTTCGGGGCAAAAAGGAGCCGGATCCGTAATGAAAGAGCCGCGCGGCGGAAAAAAGGAGCGGCCGCCGCACGATCAAAAGATCCGCTTCAAACGATCCCGGAGCGTATAAGGGAGGCGTGTGTGTAGTTAGCAGCGACCGACAAGAACCGTATGCAAGGGCGTTCTTCTGGGTCGTGATCAAAACTCCGGATGCGAATTTAAACCGATGAAAGCCGATTGTAATTGAACGTGACGCGCTCCTGTCCTCCCTCGGAGAGGGCAGGGCCCCGCGAAGAAAAAGAGCTCTCTCTCTCTCCGCGCGCCGAGAGGGAGAGACTCGATATCGGAAGGAGGAGCAGCGCCGAGCTCAACTTTCGATTGTTTCGCTCGATCCCCGCGAGGCAGAGGAGCTGCCGGGCGCGCAAATGGACGGCCTCTCGAAAAACACTTTCGCGAAAACGAGGAGCGCGTCTCTCTCTCTCTCTCTCTTGTGCGAAACGACCCTCGCTCGTATTTCCCGGCCGAGGGTTAGCCGAGAGAGAGAGAGAGGACTTCTCCGAAGCGCGCACACAGACACCCTTCGCCGGAAACTCGACGAAAGCTCGCCCGCAGAAAATAAAGTCGCGCGCGCGCGCGCCTAGGGGACAAGTTCAATTTTTCGCTGGGCTGCACCTGCGGCTTTTCCTACCTCGCGGCCTGGGCCTATTAAGCCAAGGCTTCGAGGAGCCGGCAGCGCCGAGGGAGAGAAGAGCGGAAAGAGAGGAAGAGAGAGAGAGAGAGAGAGAGTTGAAGCCGCCGAGGGACAAGAATGCAAGCGCACGAACCTGGATCGATAGAGCCGACGCGGCTTTCGCGCTCTCTCTCTCTCTCTCTCTGCGTATATCTCGTTCTTTCATCTCCCTCCTTTCTCTCTCTCTCTCTCTCCCGCTTTACGACTCCAGGAGCGGGACTTTGATACCCAAGTTTCGGGGGAGGCCAAATGAAATTTTCGGGGCGATGACTAATCGCGGCTTTCGCCCGGCGAGAAGAAACTGCCTCAGCGAGGGGCCAAGACGAAATGGAATTTTTTTAGGAATTTTGGGGGACGCGTGTAATTTCGAGTCGCCGAATAAAGTAGAATAAGCTTTTAATGGAATTTTGTTGTAGTTAACGTTTTCGATTATAAAGCCTAATTACAAATTTAGCGCTGCATTCGTAATATCGGTATCTGCAGTTATTTTCATCACGCGTATTAGGATCACCCAGCTGCGATAAATCCACGCCTGAAGTTCTCGCCGGCGATCGAGAAAAAAAAAGAAGCGTAAAAAGTCGTCGGCAGTTCTTTCGCAAAAAAGAGCCTCCATACGCGTATCAGCGCTCGATTAATATGGAATCCGAATCGCTTTTTAATTCCTGCTCCTTCCTCCGGGCAGCGACGGCGGGGGTGTCGCATAATAACCCAGGGTGTCTCCCTTACCGCCAATTTCACTAATCATCCGGCCGGCCGTTCTCTCTCTCTCTGTCTCTCCTTTTTCCGCGCGAATCCGCGTCATTAGAGCGTCGGGAGCGCGTGCGCGCATCCTAAACGCTCGTCTACATTTTTCGCTTAATACATATACGCTTGTATCCGAGAGAGCGGCGCGAGAAAAGGCCAGACGCGCGACAAAGACAATCCTACTAAACACGCCGGGCAAGAAAGAGGAAAAAGAGGGAGAGGGAGCGATAAGGGCGGCGAAAAAAACAAGAGTCCGAGGGGCGAGCGCGCGCGCCCGCGGGGAGGGGAGCGTAAAAAGGGCTCGGGGGGGGGAGGGAGGGAGGCGGCCGGTAGGGAAAAAAACGCGGAAAAAGCGCGGAGGCATCCGTCTGTCTTGCTCTCGGCGGCGGCACTTGAAATCCCACGCGCTCGGCGCTATCTCTTGGGGCGGGTGTGTTTTTCACGGCTCGGCAAAATGGCCGCCAGCCCCACTCTCTTTCTCTCTCTCTCTCTCGCGCGCTCGAGTGCGGGCGGGAGGGTGGGAGAGCGAGAGCCGCGACGGTGGCGCGACGCCGGCTGAATTTTCTCTATCCCGCTTTCTCTCTTTATACCCCATTCGTTCGTTCGTTCGTTAGAGAGAGCGCCGGCCTGAATTTGCCCCGCTCCCACCCTCCGCTCTCTAATGCGCGCAGCTGCTCTCCACAGGCTTTTCTCGCGTACATCCACGCACACACACACGAGTGAGCGCCGGCATCCCCTCTCCCCCGTTGGCCCCTATCCCACGTACACGCGTACGTACACACTTTAACCCTCGAGCCGCCCTCGAGCTCCGCCGCTCCGGCGGGAGAGCGCTCGAAATTTCCATCTCTTTTTCTCTCTCCCTCGCTCCTCTCCGCTACTTTGCCCTCTCTCTTTCTCTTTTCAGTACACACGAACGGGGAATATTGTTAGCTCGCTACGCGAATCAAATTTATAACTAATTATGGAAAAAGTTTAGATGACCGCCTCTCGCGCGCGCGTATACGTATATCGTACGGGGAAAAAGTTTCCTCCCCCGGCCCCGGCGGGGGGCGGCGGGCGAGTCGCATTAATTAGACCGTTAAGCGGACTTTTTAAAAGCTGGGGGAGATAGCGGAGGATCGGCTTTGGGGTTCTTTATAAGACGGATTTTGCGATTCGGCAGCCAAGATTTCGCGGGGCCGCAGCTCATTAACCCTCGTCTGCGGATTTCCGAAATTTATTGGCCTGCCGCCGCCGCCGCCGGGGAGCCGGGCTTCAGAGAAAGAGAGGAAGGAAGGGAGAGGAAGCGCGAGTGTGCGTGGATACGGAACGGCCGACGCAGGGAAAACGCCCATAATTAACGCAACGGTTAGATGCTGCTGCCGCCGCCGCCGCTGCCGCCGCTGCAGGAGGGAAATACGCCGGCGAAGTCGAGTTTTCCGGCTGCGCCGCGCGCGCGGTTTCAGCCCTTTGACGCCGGCCGCTACGGGATGAAACGCGCACACCGAATCCTCGGATTACTTTGAGTTGCAAAGCTCTATTGATTATTTGCATGCTGTAATTAGCTCACAATGAGGCTGGCTTTTTGGGACTTTGGAAAATGCGGGGATGCTCCGCTTTGTCGCGACGGCGGGCTTTTTCCTTGGGGGTGGGGTTCGCGCTTCAAAGGCCGCCTCTTTCTTAAAGAAGCCGTAAGCCGCCGTCACGAGCCGTTTCGCGTCGAGAGTCGCGTTCGGCGGGCTTTCACAATAGGCGATACATCCGCGACGAGCACAAAGCCCATTTCATTAAATTCTAAATTCGAACCAGCGGCGGCGGCGGCGGCAGCGATAATCAAAGCGAATAATCAGCGATAAAACGTCAAAAGCGTAGACAAAACGCGCTCGCAGCGGTTAATTTCCACTCCAATGCCTGTCTTTCTCTTCCTCTCGCTCTCTCGCTCTGGGCAATGTTCCGGGCTAGTTAATACAAACTATAATACCTGTGCAGCGGCGGCGGCGGCGCGGGCGCAGAGCTACAGCGCGGCTGTAATATCGGGAAGGGCGGGGGTGGGTTCCGCTCGCGAAAATGCCGGCCGCCGGGGGTCCAAAGAAAACGGGGGCTCATTGTCGAGCTGCTGCTGCGCCAGGGCTTCGCTGCACAGCCCTGGGACGAATTTTACCTTTGGGGCGCACCAACGAGTTTGTCATATACGGGCGGAAAGTGCGGGCATTGTCCGACCTGTGGCTGTATGTACATGCGAGCTCTTTTGCTCTCTCCCTCTCTCTCTCTCTCTCTCTCTCGCTCTCTCGTATGAGCTCTCGACGTCCTCATTGCAAATCGGGAAATACCTCGATGCTGCTTGCACTAGAGGGACCGACAATACGACGCGACGTGTTTATGTGTGTGGGTGGGCGATACCGCTCTCTCTCTCTCCGCGCTCGAGTACCAACGCGTGAATTTAACGAAATTTGCGATTGCGCTCGCTCCGCTTAAGGCGGGATTTGAATATTCTCGGGATTTTCCGATAGATGGAAAGTCGGAATTTAATTGCGGGATTTCGGCTTTTTGGAGAGCGTCCAGAGGGATCCTGCTTTTAGTTATCGCTCGCAAAATTTGACCCTTATAAAATTCGACAATTTTTACAATAGCTGCGCCGCGGGTCAAAGCTTTATAATGGCCGTTTATTTCCGGGAAACCTCAATTCGGATCGTATCAGTCCCCGATGCACGTAAATTTCTAGAATTTACCTTCTTAAAACAAATTATTTTCCAATATTATTAAATACGATCTTTCGACGAATATATATTAAAATAAATATTGAAATTCTGTTACAAATGCGGTCTGCTGAAATCACAGGCAACCGCGCATTTAGTGTTGAGAGGATCCGTTCCCACACATTCTCTACTCCGGCTTTGTCGATTGCGAGCATATTGCGAGTTGTGTATCTTTCCCTGCCTTGGTTGAATTATAATAATAATTTTCGAAGCGGGCATGTAGAGAATTCAAGCTTCATTTCACGTAGCTTTTAGTATTGGATTAGGACGTTTGTTTCCTAGCTCGTATATGCATATGCTCTAGAAATATTTAATTTAAATTACGAAATATGTAAAGCACGCGTATAAGTTCAGAATAATTGTTAGTAATAACTTTAAAATAAAAAAAAAAAAAAAAAAAAGATTTGGAAACTGTTTGATATTAATTTGGACCAGCGCGGGAAATTGGAAAAGTTTGAATTTATCACGGCCGAACAAGTTTAAATTATCTATTATGACGGCACACAAGCTGCTAAATTAGTAAAAAAGGAAACAATGGATCAGCTCGCGAGGCTATTTAAGTAGTTTTCTATTAGTTTTCCAAGCACACGGCCAGAAATTTGTAAAAATGAAGAAATTAGGAGCGATAAGAAGACAATTATCAACGATATCCCCATCTCATCAAAAGCTATATCTCCAGAAGTGCCCCGTAAATTTTTCTCCGCTCCCTCCCCTCGGCGGCGGCAATAGACTTTTCTATCTCCGTCGGCTGTAACAGCGGCAGCGTTTTTCTCCCCCGCGCGGCTCCCCACCACCGGGGGGCAGCACGTGGGGTATAAAACGCATGGAACGATCGGACCGCCATCTCTTTCTTTTTTCGCCAAATTACGCTGGCTTCTCCCTCCCTCTCGCGCTTTTTTTTCACTCCCCTACCCGCCCCCGCGCGCCGACGTACCCCCTCCCCCCTCCCCCCACGACGCGGACGGGGGTGTCAGTGCGGAGGCGCCCTCTGCCGTTAATTTTTATTTTCCCGCAAGCGGCGTTTTAAAAATTACCCGCTCGCCGTCTCGCTCTCGCAGCGGCGTTCCTCGCGCGGCGCCTCTCGCTTTTTTCGCGCAATCGCCCCTAACCCTCCCCCCCCCCCACCCCGCTTCGAGCGTGCAGCGCCGAGAGGGATTTGATTCTCTACACCGCGCCACCCCTGCCTGCCGTGTTTTTTTCGCCGCGGGAAAAACAGCTCCGAAGAAAGGAGAGAAGGAAGCAGAGCGGCGGCGGCGGCAAAGCCGTGGGAGAAGCGAAAGAGCCTGCTGCTTTTTTGCCTACTTTATCTCATTCTTTTCCGTCCCTCTTTTTTACTCCCTCTCCCCTTTGGCCGTCTGAATGGTCTCTTTCGAAGAGCCAGCCCGTGATGTATTGCACCGCGTGTATCCTGTGTTTGGTTTAGTTTTTCCCGCCAAATTCCCTGTGTACATGGGTGCGTTACAGCTGGGTACAGATGTCTCGATTGTAGAATTCCACGGCTTGAATTTTTTTTTCGAAAAAAAAGAGCTTCCCAACAGATTTCCTTATTGAGCTGCGTTCTCTCTAATAAGCGTCAAATTAAAATTCGCGGAATAGTAAATTTATTAGAATTAGAAATTGCGTTAATCTATTGGAAAGCTTGCTAAACAAAGAGTTAATTATGACTTTCATGCGCTAACACCATATTATTATTACGTTCCGAATAGTGTACTCGATACTATTGTCTGATAGAATAATAACATTTATTTAGCTGACGTGTACGTTTTCAAATTTACAGAAATTAATCAGATCGACGGCGTTTGTTTAAATAAAAGCACACCGACAACATCTTATTTAACGAAAAAAGCCCTTTCGATCTTCCGCGGCAAAATGTAATTTTTCATTGGAATCCACCAGAGACCCGATGTCGCTCCGCTCCGCTCCTTCGTCAACTTCCACCCTCGAAAATGTCCGCGCGCTTCCTCCCAATCTTCTTAGCAACGATTAATTATTCCCCACGTCGGTCCTGTGCAGCCGCGGCGGCGGCGGCGGCGGCGGCGGCGCTGGATTCTGCAGCCGACATTTTAGACCGCGCTCACCGTGCAGTATATACTTTAGCTCGAACGTGCAGCCATTTTATTAAGGGCAGAGTGCTCGCGCGTTGTTTTAATGGAGTTTTGGCGCAGATAATTTCTAAAACAAACTCGTTCTCTCTCTCTCTCTCTCTCTCTTTTTTTCTAGAGGTTCGGTTCGGGCTTTAGCTTGATGAAGATGACCAAGTTAATTAAAGAGCATTTACGGAAGCGCGGAGCTCCCGTTTGGCGTACGGCCTTGGCACGTTTAGCAATATTATGTTTGATTTTAAAATTAAATGCACGCCGAGAGCTAACTTGGAGACTGGCGCGCGTCGTTGTACGGCTCTTCGCCGAGGAAATTCGACGTTCCTCGCTGCACACGTGCAAAGAGTGCACTCTCGAATCGAGTTTATATATATACGCGGGCGAACGCAGTATTTTACGTCGGTAAAAGAATTATTAGGAATTAGCATAATTTAGGCGGCGGCCCGGGCAGAATTCAGCGTTTAATTCGGAAGGCCGCCGCCGAATAAAAGGACCGGCCGGAAGGCCCTTGACAGCGGAGCCGCGCGAGAGCATTATTCAATCCCCGCGGAAGAATACATTAAGTCAAAAATGCAGCGGAGAGAGAACGGCATAAAATCGCAACTAATTAAAGCGCCACTACCTGGGACCACACGCGCAGGGCACACCCGCACGCGTACACAATTTTCCCTAACGATCCTCTAAACGCTAATTGATACAGACGCGGACGTTCCAATCCAGCGGGCGTGCGAAGCCCCATAATTCACGGTAACAAAACGCAGTTGTCAAAGTAATTCGATAATTCGCATGCATCGCGCGCGCGCGCGCTCGCATGCAGCCAGGAAAGAACGCCACGCAGAGTCGACCCTCTCTCGCTCGCTTTCTCTCTCTCTCTCTCTCTCGCTCTGTCCGGCAGCGAAGCCTATTTATCCACGTGCGCTTAACGGCCGGCACGTCTTCCTTTATTTTTCAGCGGCGCTAAATTTTCCAGCTCCGGCTCTGGATTTCGCTGTGCGCGCCGCAATGGAACTGGGAAAAAAAGACGAGAGAGGGCCATCATCAATCTTTCGAAAATCGCGCCCGCCCGAGAGAGAGAGAGAGAGAGAGAGAGAGAGAGAAAGCCTTTCGGAGCGGATAATTCGTATAGGGCGAGATAATTAAAATGGGTTTGCGGAAAAGCCGTCAACCGTGATGCCCAGATAGGTCGCTCGCTCTCGCCTCCGGCGAAAATTATTCTATGAATGCTGATCGTCGCGCACATGTATACGCGTGGGCGTGTGTGCGCGCATTATGCCGGCAGGCAGGCAGAGAGTGAGAGAGAGAGGGAGGTAGAGAGAGAGAGAGAGAGAATTTTTCGTGGCCGACGCCGCGAGGAACTCTTGCTGGCAAACGAGAAACTTCCATTAGTAGGAGAGACGAGAAAGAGGAAACGCACCGCGAGCGAACAGATTTTATCGGTCCTGCAGCAACGGCGGCGGCGGCGGCGGCGATGCGCTTTTTTCCGTCCACCCTTTCCTCTCTCCCTCGCTCTCCGCTCCCTCTTTCTGCACACCTTCGATCGCGTACAATAGTACTGCCGCGTACGTGCAGTTGAAAAAACAAAGGAGTCGGCCGCCGCCGCGGAGACTGGATTCACGCTAATGTCACTTGTAACGGGAGGGATTGAAGCTCTCTCGCGTGCGCGCGAGTCTGCGTGCGTGCGTGCGTGCGTGCCTGCCTGCCTGCGTGCACTGCTCAGATTTCGCCTCTTTCTTTCTTTCTTTCTCTCGCCTCTGCTCCGCTCTCTGCCTCTGTCTCTTCGCTCGGCGCTCGTCCGAAGAGAGAGAGAGATGCGGACGCTCTCTGTGTTTTTGCGAATGCAAATCGAACACTCTAACCGAGTGCAGGGGAGAGAGAGTACACTTTGCATTTGCATGGGAAAAACCTTGGCGCGCGATTCGCCCGGAATTAGTTGTGGAGATGTAATAAAATGGATGAAATGGGGATTTCATTGCGAGAGCTTTTCTTTTTTCGCCGAGCTAATGGAATCCGAAATGCAATTTTATATATAGATTATACGGGTGCAATAAAATTAAAGCAAACTTGTCGGCCGGGGGAGGTTTCAGTTTTTCGGGTAAATCTACCAAGATGATCGAGATTCCCTGTATAAAATTTTCGCCGAAGCAGAGGAATAACAGCGGTTCGGTAAACCGATAACGCTATATAACGCGAGTACCGCTCATTACGATAATGGCGTTAGCAATAACGATATAGCGGCAGCCGAAAGTATCGGTATAAAAGTGTGGCGTCCGGCGTCGCACTTCGCGCCGTGATTTATAAAGGTCCGGCGAAAACGTGAAGGACAGGCTCAGCGAGAGAGAAAATTGAATCCTTTCAAAGTTATTTCAGCGTTTCGATTCACGCTCGCGTTTTGTGCAAAAAAGAGAGAGAAGGAGAGGGATGGCTGGAAAATGTGCCGCGCGCAAATAGAATGTGCGAGACGCATCCGAAATTCCAGCGGGCAGCGCAGCGTCATTACTCTTCCGCGCGGCAATAGATCTACTTCAGGGCGAAAAAAAGCGCGCGGCTGCCAGCTGCGCGAAAGAAGCGCGCAATAAAAAGGAGACGTCCCTCCGGCCCGAGACAAATGACGCGGGGCCCACGGCGAGGCTGTGTTTTTAAGACCTCTCTTAACGAGGCCCCTCGGCGGCAATCCCGCGGCCTCCGAAGGAAAGACGGAGAGCTCCGGCGACGCTGCCCAAGCGTCAGCTGTCTGTCTGCGTCGTTTTCTCTCTCGCTCTCTCGAGGGCGCCTCCCCCCACTCGGAGGAGCCAGCCGCCAATCGGAGCGGCCGGCACTTTTTTTGCAGCGGCCCCCGCCGATTTTCCAGCCCCTCTTTCTCTAGCTCGCGCGCGTTAGGTTTTTCCCCTCTAAGGCCGCTGCCGCCGCCGCCGCCGCCGCTACGGGATCAGCGGCAGGAGACGAAAGGGCGGAGGGGGCGGCGGAAAAAGGTGGCCGGTGGTGG
Organism: Ormyrus labotus; assembly: GCA_035582975.1. NCBI lineage: Eukaryota > Metazoa > Arthropoda > Insecta > Hymenoptera > Ormyridae > Ormyrus > Ormyrus labotus. Next base: position 9,425,728 of record JAWWEO010000036.1, read on the forward strand.
GGGGGTTGCTGCCTCGTCGATCTGCGCAGTGCGCGCCGACTTTTACGCAGCGCGTACATATACACGCGGACGATGGCGCCCCTGCGCTATACGCGGGAGAGAGCCGACCGGCCCGAGAGAAGGGGATCAATTTCGAAATAACATCCCCTACTTGTACTTTCAAGGCTTTCGGGCATCGATTTTAGGAGGCTTCCAGGCCTGTTACGAGGAAGCCCGACAAAGAGCCGCTCCCCCGACATTTCTTTGAAATTTTTTCGCTTTCGAGCCTCGGCGAGCTTTGTTTTCGGCTTGATATTTGCCCGGTTTACCTAAGAACTACTTTCCTTTGCGGATTTTAACTTTGCTTCTCGTTTCTTGCCGCGGTTTTTCATTTTAAAGTATCGATTCCACGTTTTTTCTTTCGAAAGCGCGCGACAAGATAATCGTATTGTATATAAAAATAGTCGCATTTAACACCTGATTATCATAATCTAGATGCAGTAATTTTTAGTAATTTTTTATTTATATTCAATACTTTTCCGTTTCATTGAATGCCGATGCAGACGGAGTTTTTTTTTAACTTGAAAAAACAGAAATGAATGCTTTATAAAAAAATATAAATAAGTTCTTTAATATAAACAATTTGTTCAAATAATTTATTGTATGAAAAGTAAAATATCTTTCTTCTGAATTTATTGATCGCAAACTGAAATTAAATTATTTTTATTTAATTATTTTAATAATGAAGGTTGCAGCGTCAATTTTGGTGCTTATTCTTACACACTTATTTTTGTTCCTTAAAAATTTACTTGAAATTATTATATTTAGTAAATAAAATATACAAGATTGAGGAAAACAAAATTAGGATTAAAATATAAGAACTAATATTCACGTGTTTTTAATTTGAAGTGAAACATTAAATGCTCTTGAAATTTAATATTTCGTATTTTTATATCTCACCAAAATTTAGTTTAATCGAGCCAATTCAAATTCTCCCCTATTAAAGCTTTCGTTTAATATTTTAATCCCTCTTATAGAAAAACTTCATTTTTGTGCGATATTCCACCTGTCTTGTAACTGAAAATTTTTTCGTAATTCAACATTAGTTCCGGATCTAATATTTGAAATTATGTAGAGTTTAAGTTGAAAAAATTGAAAATTTTAATTAATTGAAAAGGAATTTCTCTTTTTGAGTTTCGCATTGAGTTACAATTTATATTCTTGAGGCGTCTCTTTTTCGTATTTTTTCTAGACTTTGTACCATAAAAGAAAGCACATACCAATGTTAATCTACTTTAAAACTTAAATTTTAAGTAAATAGGTTAATTCAAAAGAAAAACTTAAAAAGATCTTGATTTATTAATATAATGAATATTGAAGAGTTCGATTAAATAAAGTAGGAAATTGTTCTCTATACAATTGTATGTTTTGGTATCGCATTAAAATTTCTTTTATATCAGCTTGTAAAATTAGAAAAAAAACAGTATTTAGAATTGGTACAATCTCTAAATAACAATAATGGGAGAGGTTTTAGTAATTTAAAATTTCTTATAAAATAATTTTCAATTTTAACTTACATCTATTTATTGTAAAAAATTGTTTGACAATATTTCGTAATATTTGTATCGAAATTTCTAAAGCTGGTTTCCGCGTAAAATTGATAACGAACAACAGCGTCAACTTTGTGCAATAAAATAATTAATAAAAATATCTATCAAATTGTTTACCCGTAAAAGTTTGAAACAAAATCGCGATAAATCAGCTGCTCTCAAACGAAACTCCGTCCGACAAGAAAAGCCGAGAGAAACCGCTGCCCCGGAAAATCAAAGCCGTCTCGGGCGATCGGCCGGTCGGTTTCTTGACGCGCGACTTGACCTTCGACATGCCACGAGAAATCAATGACGGCTTCTACATAAACGCGGTCAGGGGCACGCTGCCTGCTAGCAACATCGGCAGCCTCTCCGCCTCTGCTCTCTCTCTCTCTCCCGCGCCCAATATTCCACGCGCTCGGTTGCGCGTCACGCGTGCGTCCGTATAAAGTGTCGATACGATACATATTACTCACAATGCCGGAGAGCGGCAGAGGAGCCGTGCGCGCGCGCCTGTACATTGCCAGCCGCTCCGCGACGATCGACAAAAAGGAGAAACGGACGAAAAAAGGAAGCCGGGGAAAAAAATCGACGGATGCTCTGCACCCCCGGGGGGGGAGGGAGGGAGGGAGCGAGAGCTGCGCAATCTTTCACCGAGGCAGCAAGCGCTGCGAGCTTCATAAAATATCACCTACAGTGCCGGACGGCCGGCAGCAACGCGCGACTATTCCTCAGAAAGTTAACCCTGCCAGCCGATTTTTCATTGAATCAATTTCGAGAGCCGGGATCGCGTTGGCGGTTCGGATTTCACTGCCGTCCTTTATTTTTTATTTTTTTTTTCTTGCTCTTTCGGTGTCGCGGTAGATTTTCAGGTACTCTTCGAGGCGTTTGCAATAATTAATCTGCGCGCGGCGAAGGACGAGCCTCGAAGTCGCTCGCGGCGGCGGAGGGCTTCTCGCGCTCTTGGGAGGTTAATTTTCCATTTGGAGGCGAAAATTTCGTGCGCAGGAGAGATGCGTCGGGGGCTCTCTCGCCGGGCCCGGCGATGTATTAGCCCCTTGGCTCTCTCTCGGCTTGCCTCCCTCCTCGCGTTGTTCGTCTATCTCCCCCTCGTTCTCCATTCTTTTTCAAGCGTCCTCTCTCTCTCGCTCTCTCTTTGCGTGCTTTCGCGAGAATCCTCGCGATAAATTATGCCGCGCGCGCGCTCGAGCGCGGGAGGGGCAGGGGGGAAATAAATGACCCACCCTCTCTCGGGTTGCCGGCGTTGCCGCGTTGCCGGCAACGGCAACGTCCTCCCAGGCGTTTCTCTCTCCGCTCTTTCTCTCCCCCGCGCGCGCCGCGTTTCTCTCTACACATCCCGGCCGGCCCAACCCGTTCGCTCTCTCTCTCTCTCTCTCTCCCTCTCTACGGGTTACTCTTTTCCTCCTCTTTCACTACTCCTCCTCCTGCTCTCCTTCTCTTTCTCCCGTTCTGTCTCCACCCTACGGATATATACTGAGCGCGGAGAGCGAGAGAGAGAGAGAGGGAGAAAAAGAGCGAGGAAAGCCGGCTTTAAAATTATAATGGCACGCGCAATTTTGATAACCGTTGCCCTGAGGTACCTTCCGTCTCTCTTGCGCCTCCGCAACCCCTTCCCGGGCTTTCTCTCTCTCTCTCTCTGTCGGGCGCGCGGCCTACAGAGTTTGATATTTCACTCTTGACTCCTGCGCGCCACGTACGTCGTGTAACCTCCCTTCCGGCTGCCGCGGGATCATTATACCGTTCCCTTCTTTCCCGCTGTTCCATCTCCCCCCCCCCGCTCGCTCTCTCTCTCTCTCTCTCTCTCTGTTTCTCCCTCATTTATCCGGTCGTCTCTTTCTCTCGGGCGCTCGCTCGCTCGTGCTTTTGCGCATAGTCCTCCTCTAATCGCGCACTGAGATCGATCCGAAAATGAGCTCGTCTTTTTGCCGGCTAGCGCGCTCGCTCGCTCGCTTTAGTTCGTTCTCCTCGTTTTTTTTCCACATTTTCGGTCCTCTTTTTGCTCGCTTTTTAGTGCGCGTGCGTGCAGCAGTGGGCGCACTTGCTCTCTCTCCCTCTCTCTCTTTCTCTCTCTTTTTTATATGACGAGGTATTTTCTTCTTGCGCTTTTTGGATCTCCGGGGCAGGGAATCGTTGTCCTGCTCTCGCTCCCTCTTGCTCTCGCTCGGCTTCTTTTTCTACTGCATAATGATTCCGCGGTGCGGAAGGGGTGTGCGCAGGCAGGCAGGGCGAGGCGAGGAGGGTCGAGTCGACGGGTTGCGGCGCGGCGAAACGTTTTTTTGAATATTCGTTAAAACGCTGAATACCGAGAATTCTCTTGTGACGCGCGCTGCATTGAAATCCCGGCAATGAGGTTTCCTATATACCCCGCCGCCGAGGCTCCCGATGTATATTTGCGTATGCAGACGCCCTCAAGTACAGCTGAACTCGTTGTGTTGTATTTCCTGGAATTATATCCTCCGGCGCGGATGCAAGGCGGTGCCTAAGCTCATCGAGTCGCCCCTGGAAGCTCGAACGGTGCACCTTCCACTTTTCACGAGGGTTTCGTCGTAATTGAGCGGAGCCGTTTAATTGGAAGAGTCTGCGAAATAAAATAGTTCCATTCAGAATTCTATCGTTTCTCTGCCATTTCAAAGTTATATCGGAATAATAATAGCATTTCTCTAAAATGTAAACTTGAAGCTTGTCATTAAAATTATTGTCCGCTCGGCGCGCGCTGCAGCTCCATTTCGCGGCAAAAAATTGCTCGCGGAAATGGCCTCAAAGAGCACTACAAAGACATGAAAACTTAGTGCTCTCTCGCAACCAGACAAAAATCAACTTTAAAAGGCAAAACGAGATGAAAAAAGAAAAAAAAAGTCGTCGCTATCGGCGAGCGAGCGCGCGACCGTCACCATTTTCTTCACCGAGGAAATAGCAGAGTCGTTAAAACGATATTATGCTCGTGAGATATTAACGATGTTTCTCCCGCTCTTTCTACCTACGCTCCGGCTTTTAAACAATGACGCGCGCGCACATATATACGCGCAGCCTAAAAAAGAAAGGGCAGAGAGGAGACAGAGAGAGAGAGAGAGTGCTTGCGGTGCTACGACGCTTTGTAAGCGGAAATTGTTTGAGCTTTTGTATTTCGCCGGCTTCCAAATCTCAGACGTCAGTCGCGAGAGGAATAATGTGCGCGGTAGGGAAAGACGGACTTGCTCTCGCGGCAGCCTAATAACTACTTGGCTCGATTTTCGCGGAATTTAATGAAGCTCCAGTTGAATCGGGGAGGCGGGCTCGCTCGCGCCGCGGAGTTCCGCCGGTGAACCTTTACGGTTCGGGAGCTTGTGGTGGTAACCATGGGGATTATTAAATAGGCAGAGTAGTACAAAGTTTTGAATCGCCATTAGCTTGGAAATGTTTCGAAAATGCACTCTCGATGTGGATGCTCGTGCATGTGGGTGTGCGTGTGTGTGTGTGGAGAGAGGGTCGGGTTACATTTATGTTCGAATAGAAGGCGCTTACATGTTGGTAATTTTGATGCACGGAGGGAATGTTTTACGTTTGCAAAGTCGGAATAGCAAGAGGTTCAATATTGCTTTTGGGTTATTAATGCGCTGATGTTCGTAGATAGTTTTGAAATTTAGAGCTTAAAATTTGAATGAGTTTTTTGACATTCTGGAAAAGACATATACGAACTAAAATAAAATTTTATATTTCAATTAATAAAAGAATTTAAAAAAAAATCCATGAAAGTAAAGTATTTAGAAATGTCGAGAACTTTGAGATCATTTAGTAGTCTGTTCTACCGCTGGATTTGCATTGATATAGCTATTTTTATCGTTAACAGACTGACGAACAGATACAAATTGTATTAGATATAATTTAGAGATTTGAAGTCACTCTGAAAAACTTCTTTTCATTTTTTATTTTCAACTAGTAAAATCCAATGCGCTTTGCGCGTACTATTTTCTTTTTTCGGATTATAAGCACTGCAAAATAAATTAACCCTTACGTAATCGCATAACCGAATTCTCACGTCAACTGTTTTTCCGCCAATCAGATCACGAATAAACTGATCAACCAATCACATTACGAATAAACTGATTTCACTTTTCAGATCATCAATTTTTTAAGGAAGAATAATAATTTATTTTGCAATTTTTTTTTTTACTTTCAACTTTCAAATCGCATTTGATGAATATTCAATTTGCATTTAAAAATCTTTTAAAGTACACAAACGAGGATTACAATATTTATTAAAAATTCAATTATGTAACCCTAATTCAATATGGAAGCTGCGTAGGTGGATGGGTAGGTTATTTGAACAATATGCAGCAAGATAAAGTGTATATAAAAGAAACAGAAAAAAAGTAATAAAAGAAACGCACTTGTGGATACATGCGCTTTTTAATTACTCTCAGTTATTTGGCTCCGAAAAACAATGAAATGAAAGAAAAGAACGACGTAATAGAATCCAAAAGAATCAAACTTAACGAATAACGTGTATATGTGAATGCAATGAAGGTGCTAGCCAGTATTCTTCGAAAAATGTTTCTTTCTTCTTCCGCGAGATGTATTGATTTCTGAAATAACTTATTTAGTATCTAAAAGTTAATTTATTAGCCAATAAAGATTAGCGAATGAAAGAACGAGGTCCCTAAAAATGTTCGAATATCGTTCATCAGCTACGGTGAAATTAACGGAGATGGCGGTCGAATTTAAATTTTTAACTTGCAGTTATTCTAATAGGAGCCATATTCTCCTATAGTTAATCCATGCTCTTGAACAATTTCCCATTCTAGCGCCAATAATTCCGAATAATCAAAGCCATTGATCAGCGAGCGAGAGAGAGAGACAGAGCGCGGCTGCTATTGCGCGCTCTGGAAAAAAAGCGACTCGAAAAAATATTCTGATCTCGAGCGCGCGCGCAGGTTATCTCCCGCTTTGTTATTCCTTCTTTTTCGTTGCGTCTAATCGATGGGAGTCGATGGTCGCGGATATATACCGCGCGGTCGATCGCGCTTCCTTTTTGTATGCCATGTCAAGACCGTGCGCGCTCCCGAGTTCCGCGGGGGGGAACGGGGCGGGGGGGGGGACGGGGGAATTCAATTTACGGCTATATAGTACTCGGACGCGGCGCGCGGCGCAGGAAGCATTGATTATTCTCAGGGAGTAGTGGTTTTCTCTCTCTCCTTTTTTACGAACATCCGAGCGGAAATTTTTAAATCGGTTATCGATTACATTCACGACGCTTCTCTGCAGCCATGTGTCCTTCAATATTAATCGACGATGAGAATGATGCGCGTCGCTTCAATGGAGTGCGCGTCTGCTGCCACTGCTGCTGCTGCTGCTGCTGCTGCCTCGCTCGCATCTCCTCTCTCTTATTAATTAGTGCGCGCGATTTATACGCGTATAGGCATGATTTTGTGAAATATTGTTATGGCGAGTGTGAAGAAAATTACCGGACGCAATTATACCCGTTGACAAAAACTCATCCCGATAAATGCCTTTTTCATATCGAGCGTTATTGAAGAATTGGACGACGAGCTCCGCTCTTGGAAATCATTTGTTCGCATTTCACAAGATTGTCAGAGGCGCGATTGCATCAGCGATCGCTACTTACTGCAAGATATTTTAACGCAAATTTAAACACGGTTAAAAAGATATACAACTTGGCTGGAACTTTAATCCGGTCGTGAATCTTTAAAGACATCCCTTGAAAAATGCAGGGTCGCACTTAAGCGGCCGGCGTTTCTTTACTCGAAACGTGAGATCGAAAGCAGCGGGGGGTGGCAGTGAGACCGATCGAACCCGAGTAATTCATGCGCGCTCTGCATAATGTATAGCGGGGAGCCTGCGAGCCCGAGGAAAAGGGGTAAGCTTTACCACTTTCTCCGCCCCAAGGAAAAAGTGAAAGAGAACAAAACTAAGAAGAAGGGAGGCAAAGAAGCGAGGAGGTCAGCGAAGAAACGGGGATGCGGAAGGAAGCAGAAAAGGAAAAGAAAAGCGCGCGCCGGCAAGAAGAGGTCAGGGCCGTTCGGAAAATCTCGAGGCGCGCGGCCGAAGGGAAACGAATGGAAGCGAAAGCGAACGATATCTGCCGGACGATCGCACACTCGAGCGAGCGAGCGAGCGAGAGAGAGAGAGAGAGGGCTGACGGACAAGGGAGAGAGGAGCAGCGCGAGAGTTCAGTTTGCCTATAACCCATAAATCGACCCCACTTTTCTATTAAGAGACGCACGATTGACTTGCGTTGTTCGGCTTCCTTCCCTCGATCGCCATGTTTTTTTTTCCCCCGCCCCCACCAGCGCGGCAGTCGGGGCTTTTTTTCATTTCCCGTTCTCTCTTTCTCTCTCTCCTCCGTAGCGGCAGCCGGCTGGTCCGCACCACCCGCGTTTTTTTTTCGCCCGCGCCCATCCCCACCCGCGGCCGCCACTCGACGGGAGCGACGCCGACGCCGAGAGATTCGCGGCGCCCCCTCTCCAACGTCGCTCCGATCCTCGCTGCCTTCTAGCGATCTGCCAGCGCCGCGCGCCGAGGAGAGGGAGGCAGAAAAACCAGAAAAAAAAAAAAGCCTCGAGTGCCTAGGGACGGCCGAACTTTTTCGCCGGCCCCACGACTCGCACCAGTTTTCGAATTTTTTCGAGTTTTCGACGTTTGTTCGCTGAATTTTGGAAAGGTTTTTTTTAAGAAAGCACTGCTGCGAATGGAGGCGCTTTTCAAATTTCTGTAATTAAGTAGTAAGAATGCGCGATTTGTCAGGCTTTGTGGAAAATTGCTTTAAATACTCGGAAATTTTAGTAATTATGGCAAGTTCTCATTATTGTCTAGTTTCCATTTAGAAAATTATCTTACTTGTCTTTTATGAGCTTTGTAAGCTTTAATTTAATACATAATTTGTTAATTTCTAAAACTCCAATAAATTATTGACATTCACTCATTAGCAAAGGTCCTTGGAAAGGTTTAATGTGCATTCCTACATTAATTTTTAAAGAATACGTAGTTTTTTTAAAAACATCAGACAATAAATTCAATACCATTGAAAACATTGCATAGTCTGCAGAATTATTGACTCGCGAAGCAGTATTACAGAAATTCCGTAATACGAATTCTTTCAATACCTTAAGATCTTTAAAACCTGCCTGCGCATTGACGTACTTTCGAATGGCATGAATGATTCAGGGAATGATTTCAGCTTTGATCTTTCAACCCTCATTTCGAAATTGCGTGCATTTCGCGTCCTATGATTAACAAATGCAAATTTCGATTTTGTAACTGTCCAGTCAGTGAAACAATGCGCTCTCGGATATTATGCGACCGATCGTGCATCTGCTCTCTTGCCTCTTCTCCCCCCCCCCCCCTCTTCTCCCTCTCTCTCTCTCTTTCTCTCGATGAAATCTCGTTACCTTCGTCGCTAATAAACATAATTAAAACGTACTCCTCGGCATCGCAGCGCTACAGTAGTTTTCACTCCATTAATATAATGACTAGATATGCAAATGCAAATGAAAATGCGCGATTGTGGGGAGAGAGAGAGAAAGAGAGAGAGCGGCCGTGCGAAAGAAGGAGAGGCAGCGTCGAGCGATGGGGTTAAGGCCCGAATTCAATTTTTTCTCCGCTACGTGCCTTATTGGCGTCCGTCAGAATCCAGCCTCGCATCCGCCGACAATCCTGGCTTCCATCGGCGAAAATCTCGCCGTAAGCAAGCCATAATCTAGCCGAGCAAAAAAGAGCCCGGCCGGCCTTTTGTTCGCGTTAAGGGAAAAATCAATATGATGCGTCTGACGATTGCGCGACCTTACTACTACCGGCCGGCACACATCCACGCAGCCCGGCTCAACTAAATTCATTTTCGGTCCGCGCGCGCGCGCGATAAAGACTAATACGTATGTGCGTCGGCGATTGTTTCGCATTAATTTCCTTGGGCAACCTCGGGCCCGCGGCCATTGTTCGAGCGCTCGGCCAAACCGGATGTAACTACCGAAAGCTTTTAGTCCGGTTTTGCATTTTACTAGCGATTCCGCTCGACTTTTTAGCCAAGAGGCGCAAGAGACCGCTTTAATAAAATCCGGCCCGCGTCGTCGCACGGAAGAAAATGGCGGAGAAAAGAGTGCCGCGCCGCGGCGCCGTTGACAAGCCCAGCCAGTGACGGTGCAGGCACAGCGTCGCGCGTTGGTTGATGTACGTAAGTTATGCGGGAGCGCGACCGTTTCGCCATAAATGAATGATTGATGAGACGGAAACATTTTGAGCACACACACGAGGCTGCGAAGGGCGCGGAGTTCACCGCTTCGTCGTTGTCAAAACACTAACTTACTCGATCATTATTAATCAGCGATGTAATTACAGGATGCAAATCACATTCGTCGCTCGACGAGCCTCCGATACGCGTCCTCGCATCGCCCGCCCATTTGTTTATTAATTACTTTATATTTTCTAAATTCTAAATATCGAACGGAATATTTTTTCGCTCCAGGTCGCCGCCAGTGGAGTAGATAAACGAAGAGTCCGACGCCGCTAAAATCACTTGCGAGAGCTCATTCCTTAATCTTCATTTCTATTAAAATCCCCATTAACTCTGGAAAATTATCAATTTCTCGGGAGCTTCCCTCGCCGGCTAGAAAGTCGTTTCGCGAGAGCGCCTTCCTCCGGCTCCTTTCTTTCTCTCTTCCCGACTACCCTCTCCAGAGGGAGAGACGGAGCGCGAGAAGCAATTTTCTTGCTCGTTCGCGCTAATTTCTCCGCGTGTGAATTTTCTCCCCGTCCGCGGAGGGTTCTCTCGTTTGCAAAGACCCCGAGCGCGTTCTCCCGAGGAAATTGATTATTTGCCCCCGGCGAAGCTCAAGTCCGCGCGCGACCGAATGGTCCGGGCACTCTCCCGCCGCGCCGAGGAGTAAAAAGGAGAAGCAATTTACCTTCGGCGAGGAGCTACTTGTCTTTATCCACTGCCGTCTTCCAGGCTTATTCTCGTTAAAAGCCGCTCGAGAGTCTTTTAGGTGCTCTCCGGAAGTTGAAATAAAGTCATCGCGACGCTAACAAGTCTATAAATTTCTGATTCATTTGAGGAAGGCGAAGAATGAAAAAAAAGAGGTCGTGGACAAAAAAGCAGCTTTCATGAAATATAACAAGGGAGCAAAAAAATTTAATTAACCTATTACGTAACAAAGAAATTTTCAAGCGCAAAGTGTTTACAGAGAGATATCGCCGTTGCATTATTGCATCGCGTCGAGTTGGAAAAAAGGAGGAAGGGTAGTAGAAAAAAGGCCGAAGAGAAAAGCGGTCTCCGGCGGTGTGCGCCTGCGCCGTGCCGGGAGCAAGAAAAAAAAAAAACGAAAAAACAAAAAGAGTGAAAAAAAATCACGGGGGAGTAAGCAAAAATAAAGAAACACGCGGAGCCAGCCAAAGTACTCGTAAGCATCGTCGCCAAGGGCCTCGGAGCTCGACGGCGAGTCCGGCGGGGGGATCCTTTATACTACACTCCTGGGATGAAACGACAGAGAGAGCCCGGCTCCAGACGTGAAACAGAGAGAAAAGATTGAAAAGAGCCGTAGCGACGTTAAAGCGAGAAGGACGCCTCTTATCCGGCTGGTCCGCGAGGGAGCGAGACGCTGCTGATCCCTCGGCGGCGGCTGCTGCTGCTGCTGCCGCTGCCGCCGGGAAGCGCGGAGGAGAAAAATGAGCGAGGGAAAAAGACGAGGGACGCCGTGCGGTGCGGTGCGAGAGCGAGACGGACGGACGGGCGCGTGGTAAGGGCGCCGCCCCTGCGACGAATTTTCGCGGCCGCCATCGCGACTCGGGGCGTGGCCGCGCAGACGCTCCGCAAGAAAAATCGCGCCGCCGCCGACGCCGCCGCCACCGCCGCCTGCGTGCGTCGGCGAAAAATAGCCGGGGAGCGAGGGAGATAGAGGGAGAGAGAGAGAGAGAGAGAGGGAGAGAGGAGAGGCAGCCCCGGAAAAATCCATCGCCGCCGCCGTCTCTCGCTTTTTCGCGCTCCCCAGGCGACTCTCCCTCGCAGCCTGTTTCCAGGAGGACCGAGGCTTCCTCCCCCCAGCCCCCGCCGCGACGCAGGAGGGGGAGAAGGGAGTCGAAATTATTTTACAGCCGGGCATCGTCGCCGCCAAAGAGCTGCGTCGTATGCCGAAATTTCAACCCTTTCATTTCAGACGCTATGATAATTCGCGCACCGATATTTTAAGCGGGCAGAGTCCGCCCGGAATTCCCTCGGCTGCAGGGCTCTTACGTGCTCGCGTTTGTCGGTGCGCGTAAGATTCTCGCCCGTCGCCCTGCTGATTTTTCATTAGCGGCCTGGCGGCCGTTGTAACCGTGAACAGAGAAAGAGAGAGAGAGAGAGAGAGGAAGAGAGCGCGATATGGCCGCGGGGGAAACGCATTTGGTTTTGTTTTGTTGTGTTTTTCCTTTTCGGTCTGTACTGCCCTGGCACTGGATATTTTTTTTACAGCTTTATAAATTAAAGAGAAGGGAAATCTTAAAATTGGATTTTTTTTGCGTGTTGTTTCGGCAAAATTGAGTTCGACGTCAATGATTTTCGGACGCTGAAAGTTCTAGCCTCGACTCGAGCGCAGTTAATTTTGCGTCGGGACGATTCATATTGCTAATGTAACTGTGATTATTATTGATGTAATAACACGTTTGATGTTGGAATTGCCTGTTGATTATGTTCTGATCGATTTGACCGGGCAATCCGTATTTATTCCCAACGATGACTGCACCTCATTTTTCTGCATTTAGCAGTGCATTAAGGGATGGATTATTGTTTGTAATGAAAAATTGATATCAACCGCAGAATTGTTGATATCAATTTTCGCACGCGTATCTCATTAAAGTCACAAGTGAGAAATTTCCTGAAAATACAATTGCTTTGTAATTCAATAATGATGTAATCATCATAATGGACTACCTCATTTTAAATTTATTGCGCTTTAAGCGAAGGAAATTCGACAGAATACTATTCGCTCGTTTCCCAAAAGTAAAAATCTATTTTGCATCGGACAATTGTCGCAATTTAGATAAACACTAGTACGGAAAAAGGCCGGATTTCAGTTTTAATCGAAAATCTTGGGGGAATTGAATGCGCCGGGAAAATATCGCGAGCGAGAGATAGCAGTGATCAAAAATGCATCGAAAGCAGCGGCGAGCAGCCCGGGCCGGAGGCTGAAAATTTGACAAATGGCCAGTTCTTATGAATCCCCGAGCGCGCTATTTCAAGTTCAAGAGTCGTTTTTGGATTTTTCGCGCCGGGCGCGCGATATTTTAGCGCGTGAAAGATCGACGAGCGCTGCAGCAGTCCCCGCGAAGCTTTTTGACATCCGCGACGCCGCGAGGAAGCAGCAGCGGCGCATTCGAAATCACGGGCGCTCGCGATTTTGCGCCCTCCTCGATCATCGTTTATCAATTATCGACGCGAATATTCTGTCAAGCGCGCCGCGTTACATCCCAGCCCTCTCTCTCTCTCCTCGCTCTCTGTCGCTCGGAAAAAGGTGGAAAAGCACGTCCTGGCACCGAAACATGCATATCCCTACCTGTACGCACTAACGTATCGCCATCGCGCGTTTCTCCGCTCCTGTCGATTCGCCCGGCATTCTTCCTATCGTTTTCAGTTATATCGATGGAGAGAGAGAGAGAGAGAGAGAGAGAGAGAGAGAGGGCGAACGAGTTGTCCGAATTTTCGATTCTTTAAAATATGAGCGCGAGCTCTGCTTGTACGCAAACACCGAGCTTCATTGCGCGAATGATATCGATAAAAAAGTTGGATGTATTGTTTGTACTCGGGGTTCACCAGACAAATTTCATTTCTGATATCCCGCTTTTTCATTTCGGCCAAATTTATCAAATTAATAGTCAATACACCAACTTTACCTTTAATTTCTCCCATTATTGCTACGGAGTTTAATTATTGTACTTTACATTATTTCACAAATTAGCATGTAATAAGCAATATCGATAATGAATTGGCTGAAGGCAATTTAACATCGTTTTCCAAATCACATAACAAACTTGCAATATGCTACTTTAGTCATAATCCGCGCGATTTATTTGCGCAATTTGCATAATTGTTTAGAAGAGCGTTAAAACCACGTCGCCGGGAGGCAAGAAGCCCTCGTCAACAAAGTCAAACTGCAAGAAAGAAAGCCGGCTTTAATTCGCGCTCGAATTTTTCTAGCGGCGATTAAAACTGACGACCCAACGTAAATTTTCCGCGGAAAACCCAGGCGCAAAGTTTTTCCCCGCGCTCGTCGCCGAGAATACGGGATTAGCAAAGTCCCCCTGATTTATTACATAATTTCGCGAGCGAGCGAAACCTGCGGGGCATAAAAAGCCCCCGGGGGCCCTCGTCTCGCGAGCGAGAGAGAGAGAGAGAGACTTTTCGTTAGGCAAGACCCATATCGTCCGCCCCCGGAATTAGCCCCCGAATCCATGACAAAAATGACGCCGCCCCTAAAGACCAACTTTATCCAGGCGGGCCGCCGAGCTCGCAAAACTGCGCAATTTCGCGACGGGGCAATTTTTTAAAATTAACGCCGTTAAACCTAATCTCGGCGCGGCGCGACGAGCTCTCGGCTGAGTTTTTATACCGTATATACCCTCGGCCGTGGCGCTTAAATTGCCTCGGGCCTACGAAACGTTCTTAATGTTCATGGCAGTTGAGTCGACATATTCTTCCTGTCTTCCCTCTGTTTCTGCGATTCGCGCGAACGGCCGCGGACGCGCGAGAATCACCCCGATGCCTGCGCCGCGCGGCTTTTTCGGTTCGAGAGCGCGACCTGACGCGACGATGGCCCGTAAATGTATGCTATAGCCGCAAATATTGCGCGTCCCCCCCCCCCCCCCGAAAGTAATATCCTCGTTAAAGCGGAAATTGTTGAAAAAATATTTGTTGCGTTTATTAGCGCCGCGGGGTAAAACAATTGCTAAATAAACGCGAAAATTACCGTTCGCGAGCGCGGACTTTGTTTAAAATTGCAAGTCTCTCTATTTTAAGTGATGCGACTCTGAATACTTTATACAGATTTTCTTGATATTTAGTCGGAAATGCTTTATTTTTATCGGCGCGCGGGCTATAGCTTGTTCTCGCTTATAATGCAACAGCACAAGGAAATACTGCCCGCTAATGAGCAATGATTAAATTCGATAATCGAAATCCTAAAAATAACCGACTAATGGCAGACGTCCACTTATACGTTGACTTACTCCCCTTAAATGCATTTCCTCTTGCGTAGCCGATAACCATTGCGCTTTCTTTATAAAGCTATTATCAAATGAACGATGAAAGCTCTATTTCGAGACCGTTTGTAACATTCAAAGCCCGTCATTATGCATTTAGCCGCCGAAAATAGAAGCCCAGCAAGTTATGCAGTAACAATCCGAACGAAAAAAATCAGCCGGAATGTTTAAAATCCGGCGATCGTTAGCATTTCTTGGGGGCAACAGAGGCTCGTCTCCCGAAAAAAAAGCAGTCCGCCGAGTATAAACGGAAAGAATAAAAAAGAAGCAGCGGCAGCAGCGGCAGCCCCCGGCCGCGGGGCGAATTATAATAACCGTTAACTAAATAATATACGGCCCCGGGCGCGCAGTTAGGCAGCTCTCTGCATTAACATAGTAATTTATACCTCCGTGCTCCCCGTATTCCCTATCCAAGAATTAGAATAATTTTTAGCCCGCCCGAGCTTAAGGGCAGACGTCGAGGTGGGCGTTCGCGCACCGCGCGGGAAGGAGGGCCGCCGCCGCCGCCGCCGCCGGTTTTTAGGCGCTTTCAGGAAAACCACTCGAGGCGAAACGAGCGAGCTGCACGCCATTGCGTCCGCCTACCCCGGCGGAGAGCTCGAGAGATCTCCCGGCGTTACGAGCTTTTTCGAAGCGATAAACGCGCGAATTATGCTTAATACCGTGCCTCTCTCCGCCTCCCTCTCCCTCTCTCTCTCTATCTTTTTAGCTCTCTCTCGCTCGCTCACGGTACAATATCATCGTCGCGCAATTTCCTCCATACACGCGCTCCTCTCTTTTTCCCTCCCGTTCGTCGGCGCGGAGCTGCATCTCCCTCGTTTATATGCGCGCTTCTTTCCTATCTTTATCTGCCCGCCTGCCTCTCTCTCTCTCTCTCTCTCGCTCTTTTCGATGCTCTCGAGAGCCGCTGCCGCTGCTGCCGGCCGAACGAGCTGAACTTTTACGACGCGACTGTCGCGCGCGTATACCTCCCCCCGCTGCCCCTCTCTCTCTCTCTCTCTCTCTCTTTCACTCTCGACTGTTTTTTTTCGATTCCCTGCGCCTGTCCTCCCCCCCCACCCTCCTCCTCCTCCCGCCCGTGCTCTTGCATTCGCTTGCAGCGGCGTTGCAGCGCCGCCGGGTACCTCGTAGTAGTCGTTCGAAGAGCCGTGCTTTTTCTCTTTCCCTCTTGCGCCCCTCTGCGCGTTCGTTCACTCGTGCTTTTTTTCTCCCCCGCTCTTTTTCTCTCTCTCTATCTTCCTTTCTCTCTCGCGAGCGCAGCGACGTTATATTATGCAGGTAATTTTTGAATTATTCGTAGTTCGCGTGGAAATTGCGCGCGGAGGGGGAGCGGTACGGGGCGGGGGGGAGGGAGGAAGGAAGAGAGGGTGAGAGAGAGATGAAGAAATTGTTGAATACGAGTTTGAATGTACCGCCGCCGGGTAATTAATTATGCGCAATTGTAAGTTTAATTATTGTATAGTTACGCACCATTAATCGAATGATTTTAATGTTTACATATTGATGCGTATGCGTTTAAAATTACGTTTAGTGGGTTCATTTGCCAAGAAATAACAAGCCGTTAATAGGATTGAAGATTAGTTAATGATAAAAACAGATGTCCGGGGATAATGATAATTTGGTAAACATCATTTGCGAAAGACTATATTATATTGCCATATTGTCAGTGTTAACAATGTAACATGTGCTTTAATTAATTACACTTTGTGTATCATAAAAGCTATACGTATTAATTACAATTAACGAACAGTCTTTCACCGCGTATAATTGTTATTAAACCGTTTCATTCAAATTTCCAAATTTTAGAATTTAGCGAATCGTGAATCTCGCATTAATTTTCAAAGGCAGCGATTGCCGTCGTAAAAAAGTCCACCCCCGTTGAAGCAGTAATTCTAAAAACTACGTAAACACGTTTCTCCGAAATCTGGCTTGACTTAATCCCCGAAAGAGGGAGAAAAAAAAAAGGATCTCGTCATGTGGGTCAGAGCAGACAGGGAAAAAGAAAGGGCCATTCTTCCTTTCCAACTGCTCCGCCGCGAATCCGCGCTCTCGCATCCGTTCCCTTATCAACTGCGCGTCTCCTCCCTCATTTCTTTTTTTCTCAGCCGAAGCGGCATCGGAACTCCGGCTCGCGGAGGTATACGGAGGAGAGAGAGCAGCTGTTGCGGCGCCGTTCTCAAAATGGCGTCACTAGCAGGAAGCTCTCCTGGGTTTTCACGCGGCGGCCTCGCGGCTGCAGAAAGAGAGAAAAGTACGAGATAGAGAAAGGGAGCGCTTCGGAAATGGAGCCCCGTTCTTTGTGCGAAGTCGAACAGCCGAGTTCGTTCGCCGCTCGGGTTTGTGTGTGTGTGTGTGTGTGTCCGCGTGTAAACAAAGATATACACGCGTCCGCGCCGGCGTTCCCCGGTGCGAATGAACGTTTTGACGTGCGGCGGTTCAATGCAAATGTGACGTCACGGAGAGAGAGAGAGAGAGAGCCAGAGAGCTGTATATACGTACACATATTGACTGATATACGGACTCAATGTGTGGCCGTAGCGGTGACGTCACGCGGCCAGAAACTCGCCGGTTTCGCGTAGCCTTTTTTTCAATGTATCGTATCGTTCAGGACACGAGGAGCCTGCTTTTCTGCTCTCTCTCTCTCTCTCGGGGGGGCTTTGACACACGGCCGGCAGAAAAAATGCTTGAACGAAAGCGTTAAAGGTCTATGGGTTACCTAGAAACGCCTGGGAATAGGCATGCCATTATGCCGCGACGTCACAATGGACGGCCAGCGCCGCGGACCATATGATTGTCAATCCCGGCAAAAGTTTTTTTCGATTTCCTAGGATGTGACGCACTCGCGTGTTTATGTATTTGCGGATCGCGGGTAAGGGGGGGGAGGGGGGGAGAGGTGTGAATTCGCGCCTGATGCAACAGCGAATATTGACGGCGAGCGGAGCGAATTACCACGTGAGAACCGAGTGATTGCGTTTAATTTGTTTTTAAAGGTTTCAATCAGATTATTTGTGTTTTTGACCCCAGGAATTTATTTATTAAATGTATTAGTGGACGCGATTATTACTGTTTATACGCGTCCGTTACTCGATCATTTTCAATGATTGCAGTCATTTAAAATCATTTGCTTATTAAATAATTTAACACTCATTGTTGAGATAAAAAGGCTTGTATTGCTTTCTACCGGAATGAATTATTAACATTTTTTATAAATTTCCTTAATTTTGATATTTTTTGTTTGGAAAATCTAAACGTGTATCGATAAGTATGCTAAAGCATTATTTTATTTATTTTATATAAATTTTACTGTATTATTTATGCATTTATATGGTTTCATAAAATTTATAATTTGCTGTAAATATTATTCCTCCTATCGCATCACAAATGCTCATTCGGCAATTCCATTTGCACAAACTATGAATCATTAAAAGTAATTATTGGTTTTACAAATAATATTTTCATAAAATTGTTAAAATTGCTCCACTTGAATTTGTACTTTGTTTTAGGACGTTCGTGTATATTTATCTATGTTATTTTAGTAACATTTTTCCAAGAATCTTAGACGGTATTGAACCGTGAAAATTGATTTAAAGCATCAAATCTCAAATACAAGTTGAATTCGAATCTCCATTTAGAAAATAGGATTGCCAAATGTTACAAAATTCCAATTACGCTTATCGCAACGAGTGATGAAAAAAAAATTGTTAACAATTTTTCCTTTTGTTTATTGAAAATTAAAAACAAAAAACAAAAATAATATTTTTTTTAAAATCCATCGTGCTAGAAAAAAAGCAAAAAAAAAAGAAAAAAGAAAAAAAGCAAAAAAGCGAAGCAGCAGCGATCTAGCAGGGAGCGCCGCTCGCGGAGCTCTTTCCGCTGGTCCTTGCTGCACGTCGGTAGGGCAGGTCGCTGACAGGGGCCGCCGAAGAGTTGGGCTGCTTACCGATGCCGGGGCGCGCGCGCCCTCCGTCCCGAGGCCAGTCGTCGGGGGCGCAGTCGGCCATCTTGGAAAAAGCCAGAAAGCGAGCTGGCGGCGGCGGCGGCGGCGGTGGCAGGATCTGCGCGCGCCTAGTCCTAGGAAAAACAAAATGAAGGCGCTTGCGCAGCGCGCCCGGGTATTGAGCGAGACCCCTGGGCGCCTTTTTGCATTTTCTCCCTCTCCCCCGACGCGGCCGCCGACGCCGCGCCTCCCTCCCCCCCGTCGACGCGTCGCGCCCTCGGACTCTGCTGCCGCCGCCGCCGCTGATGCTGATGCTACTACTGCTTCTCGGCTCTTTTATAAACCCCGAAGAATTGCCTCTAAGGAATCGCCCGTGCGGGATTATTATTTTGTTCTTTGCTACGAGTACGGACGATCTGGATGCCGGATTTTTCGATTCTAAATTGAAGAATTTATACTTTTTAGCGAATAAACCGCTTTGATAGAGATAAAACTTATCGTTTTCAAGCCGAATTGTAACTAATCTTTTATTACTACTTCATAATTTTATTAACTAATCTGAAAATCTGCATTGTTTGAAAAATAAGGTGCTTTATATTTGTTATGTTAATCATATAATACGTAGTAATCTCCGAAATAATAGAGGGAATTCATGTAATAATAAATTTACATTATAGCATATTGAGAGTAACAAAATAGCAATATACTAAGGGAATATTGAATAAAGGGATGATCCTTGACAAAAAATAACGTAGTTGATAATTACTAGGTATTTAAAAAAGTAGCTTATGTATTTTACATATAATAAAGGAGAATGTTAAATGCCTAATTTCGGCCTTTATTGTGTTATTATTTTTAAATTCTGGAAAAAATATCGTAATTTAAGAAAATGTGTGCAACAATACTCTATTTAAACTGAATAAGTGTAATGGAAATAAAAATCTTATAAAATTCAAAATAATTTTAAATTATTTAAAAAATTTTGTGTTTTTCATTATATAAGAACAAAAATTAAATATTAATTTTGAATTTATTTTCGAAAATAATTATTTTTCAGAAGGCTAATATTTAATACTTTCCAACATCTTTCTTTCTACACACAATCTTAGATCTATGGTTTTTTATTCTAAATTTTAATGAAAATTAGCTTTATTACTTATATTATTCCATGCAAATTACAATATTCAAATACTTTTTACAATAATAGAAAAGTCAACAATCGCTTTATGAAAGGACGTGACTTTGTAATTAATTAATTTAGCACAATAATATAGATTCATAAAGCACTGTCTAATCCCTTAATGCACCTTGCATAATTATTAACATAATAAATTTAGTAATAAATGCTGCAACCGAGTTTATTATTACGTTTACAGCGTGTTACAGCTCAACGATGCACAATAATCCGCGGATATAATGCTTTGGTTAAATTACAATTAAGCTAGAGAGCGTCGTCGAAAAAAGCATTTACAGAATTCCCCTTAAAGAAACGCGCGATATTTAGCGAATAAACAGGGTCCGAAAGTAGAAGCTCGCCGCCGCCGGGGGGGAGGTGGCAAAAAATCTATTTTAATACTTTAACATAATTTACGGGCGGACGGCACTTGGCTCGCTCTCTCTCTCTCTCTCTCTCTCCCGGCGTATATAAGGTTGCGGTCCGCGCAGTTTCGCACGAGTGGCCGGAGCTCTCTTTAATAATCCTACATTCTTAAGCACGCAGACTTCATTTACATTTAAACCGTCTCGTATATAAAAGAAATTCCTTAATTTGCAGCCCGCGACACTTTCGCGGCGAGCCGCGCAGTTTGTGCAGTTAGCGGGACAACGCCGACGTTTTTATTGCAAGGACGCAGCCCGACGCCGCCGAGAGAGAGAGAGAGAGGATACATACAGAAATGCAAATCGCGACGCCAGCCTGTGTGCATGTCGCTCCGCGGCGAGGGGATAAAAAGAAGATTAGCAAGTACCAGTAAGAAACCGGACCGCCGCGGCCGTGTGCTCGTTAAGAAAAAGATCCGATCGATACGGGAGAGATGCTGGAGCTCGTTTTTGCTCGGCGGATGCCTTGGTATTGTAGTAATGGATTTTAATATTTATATATTTGCGGATTAAATGGCCCGCGCTTACAAGGCTACGAGGTCTAAGCATTGAAATCTTTTGTTGCGAGAAGAAGATTACGAGGAATATAAATGTAAGGTTTTTTTATGTCTTAAGTGCGAACTTGTTCGTTGGGTGGAAATCAATTGCGCGTTAATGACGGCGTTGGCAACGCGATTAAAATATTCTACTTTAAATAAGAGCTGTAAAGCTCAATTGTTAATTAAAAACTTGAATGTCAGGTGGTTATAGTTGATCAAATAAACGGAAAAATAATTAAACGTGTTAATTTGCCACATTGTGATTCGATGATGTAGTGATCTCTTTTTTATTAATGTTGCTGAATGAAAATCAGGAATTGTTTCACTGATAAAAATCAAATCTGTGTATCTCATTATGTTAACGAAGTGCAATATAATCCTGATTTTCATTCAAATTCATATGGTATAAGCATTAATTAAATCATCATTAAAAAGAAGAACTTTAAACTGATTTTCAACATAGAAATTGAAATTGAAACGAAACGTTTTATTAGCGACGCTGTTCCCTATATCTTACAATTTCGCTAAATTTGAACATTTATAATTACTTCAAAATTGCACGAAAAGATAAGAAATATCAAATCTGAATTGAATGCACTAAATTCCACGCTAATCGGCCATAAAATATCGAAAGAAATTAGAAATTCCAATAAATAACTCTCCCGACGCTTATTGCGATAAGAATAAAAGGAGCCGCAGAGAGAGCCGTGATAAATTAGAAAAAGCTTCTTATTTGCGATCGCCTCTGAAATCCAAGTAGGAGAGGCTCCGGCCGCCTGGATCGCTGCGGGAGAAGGGCCGCGTTATATTAAGGGACGTTAAAACAACCCTCCCCCCTTTTGCCACTCTTCTGCTTCTCCGCCGTTCCCCCCACCAGGACGTCTTAGTCCCCACCCGGCGGTTCGCGCAACTTGCTCCTAGAAAATAGTGGAGGGGCAGCCGCGCGATTAGATAAGTAGGGGAGGTTAGATGAAAGTTTAGATAATTCACTGGCGGGGGGGCCGAGCCGACCATCTTGCGTTGCGCCGCGCCGCCGCGTCGCTCTCGCCGTCGACCCTTTTTCGACGCGAATTATTTCCGAACCTGTTTATTCGACTTTCTTTTAATTGATTTCAACTTTTAGGCTCCATGATGTGTTAATAACGATTATTGATTTTTTTAAAGCAAAATTTCCCAATTAAAAAAATAAAAAATAGTTTACCGTTGTTTCTATAGGGGTACAAGACTACGCAGCTTTACTTGAATCAAAATATTGTTATACTGCGAAAAAGAATCAAATAAAAGAACAAATAAAAAAGGTAAAATAAAAAATTAGCAAGTGGTTGCACTTTTAGCAATATTTTTATATTTATCGCAAGTAAATTGCCTTTAAACATTTCAAATAAAATTTTAAAATAATTTTATCGACATTCTCAGATGTTAAACTGATATTTGTTATTTGCTCTAGTAATTAAAATACGCTTTAATTTTTTTTTATTTCTTACAAACTTGCTGAAACCATTATTGAAGTTAAAATATGCGAAAATATATTAAGCGACAATAAACTAATATAGCATTTCAGGATTTATTGTCCGCTGAGTAACAGTAATAATCTAAATATGAGAATTTATATTCTGCGCGATAAGAATGAGTTAGTATTGTTTAATCATCTGATCAATTTGATAAAATTAGATATTACTATTTATAGGAGAAATATAATTATATTGGTTCCACAAAATGCAGAAAGATAAAAGAACTTTTCTTTTTACTCATTACTAAAGTCTTTTCGATAATAGGTTCACTTTTGAACAGGATTTATTATTTTAACAACTATGTTAAGTATAGGCAAGTAATGTAATCAATGGAATTTGAATTGAATGCTAAATTATAACAGTCTGAATTTACTGATGCTTTACAATTAATATCCATATATATAAATAAATCCAATTAAAATACAAAATACACGTAATTTAATGTAAAATATCAATAACTTTATATTTAATCAAATAAACTTTTATTGTATTTGACGTACTGCCAAAAATACTTATCTACAGCGGTAATCCTCTCTTACAAAAGTGATGACGGAAAGTTGAAGCATGAATAAAACGATTGTGATTGGCTGATTCTCGTGCAAACTGAGACCAGATTGGCTAAAATTTAACGTTATTGTTGCATTAAAGACTTACGTGATTGGCTGTAGTATAAAATAAGGCTAGATTGGACTAGCAGAAGCAGACTTTATAAATTATTTTATTTTATTTTCGTTAATAACATAACCTACGAGTTTGAACTTACAATTTGCCAATCGAAACTGTTTCCCAAGTCTGTGTTTTGTAATTCATTTGTAACGTCTCAATAAATTAAAAGAATTTTAAAAATTAAAAGTATCTTAGTCTAACATAGAAAATATTTAGCGTGCACAGCGCACTTGGATGGTGCTAGTAATATAAGTATAAATATATACACAAATACAATATAAGCTGTAAAGGAGCATTTCTTGTTCACATTAAGCGACACGAAATATTCGAGTCTAGCAACAAATTATTGACTTTTATAAACGTAAACGTAATTGAAACGTGAAATAGCGCAGCTCTTTCACTCGAAAGCAGAAAAAAAGTTCCGAGAGACATAATAATATGTGATATTAAAAAATGAGCACCGTCCCGGCGCATTGTACATCGCGACAGGCGCAATACATATTTCGAAAAAGTCGAATTCCATCGCGGAAGCTTAGCGTCGCGCCGCGGGGAAAATAAATAAAACTCCTCATTAAATATGTCGACCGGCGCGCGTTCGGCCTCGCTCGTAGGTGACGTAGGGGGGTGTAGGCGTAATAGTCGGAACAACAAAAGCCTCGGCTTGACTGGCTGCTGGCACGCATAGACGGCTATACGAAAACAAGAACGAAAAAAAAAAAAAAAAAAAAAAAAAAAAATCGCCAGCGAGTTGGCCCTCTTCCTCTGCCGGCGCGGCCGCACGAACTCGCTGCACCACACCGAGAGCCGGGGGGGATTTTCGCGAAAAGCTGTCGTTTTGTGCCCGCGGGAAGAGAGAAAAGCGTAACGCGACGCCGCGCCGCTCGGAGGGAGAGGGGTGGAGAGAGAGAGCAGAGCCCGTTACGGCGTTGCATTACGCATTATTTAATGGACGTTTCTCGCTTTGTGTTCGGCCGACTCATTAACCGGGAGTCCCCGATTGTACATACGTTGCACACAGAGGCTGCTGCCGCTGCTTCGTCGGCCTCTCTGCCGCCGTTGCCGCCGCCGCCGCCACCGCCGCGTCGCTGCATAATGAACAGGACACTCCCCGCTCGCTTTGCGTCCTCCTCCTTTCGGGCGCTGCAGCGCCTCTTTTCCTCCCCCGCGTCAACCTATTATTTCGACGTATTACGTTACGTCACGTTGCATTACGCGCGCGCTGCGAGGCTCTCTCTCTCTCTCTCTCTCTCTCTCTCGCGTTAAAAAAGCACGCGCCGAGCCCGCTGTGTAGGCTGTGTGCCCCGGCTGCCGGCCGAGTGGATGTGTGCGCGAGTACGCGACTTTTCGTGTTCGGCGATGTACGCACGCCGAACATGCCGATTACATGCGCCCGCGCGTGCAAGCCCTCTCTCGCTCTCTCTCTCTCTCTCTCCCTTTTCTCCCTCTGGTTTTTTCGATGCGGCTGCGGTATCGTCCGCGGCCCTCCTCGCTGCACCGGCAGAAATGCAGGGGGGAATCATTTTTCCTGTCTTCCTGCGCCGGGCGACGGTTTTGGCTTCTTCGAAAAATGCAGTTACGAAGCGACCCTCTCTGCGGGATTGAATCATCTTTTTTTAACGAAGTCGCTGTTGCTCTTGCCAAATTAGATTTATTTCGGCTGGGGTGTACGAACCTGCATGTTGTAATAGAATTGTCGAGGCCTGCCTTTAAAAATTTAAAGTTTACGAATTTAAAGTTTCGGCCGAAATAATTCTCATCTCGCGCTGCGCAAAATAATTAATGCTGATGAACCCGATAAAAGGCGAGATTGATATTTGAATTCGGGGATTCTTTAATGAGACGCAGACAGGCCGATTCCGTCTAAAAGTATTTACGTTGTTCGTGCTCAAAGAGACTGAAATATATCGCGAGCACTGAAATCTCAATCGGTCTAATGGCAAAGAGAAAAATCGAGAGAGAGAGAGAGAGAAAGAGAGAGAGAGGAATCAGGGGGGAGAGAGAAAACCTCAAACCGCATGGCCTACAAAAACATCGCATTTCCCACGTTATTTCGGCTCTACACGCCTGCGCATATATCGACAATCGTTGCAATTCGTATCAGGCAATCAAGATCCTCTGGCGATACACACTTTGCCTCGAATTTCCGGTCTTTTAAAGCAGTACGTATAGCGAAAAAAGAAGCAGCGGTATCACGAGTGCAGGAGATCGGAAACAAGAGAGGAGGCGGAGAGCGAGAGAGAGAGAGAGAGAGCCCAGCCGAAAAGCATATAGTAAAATGGAATGCGCGCAACCGCTGCGGTACAGCGCTGAAATGAACAAATGCGAGCGAGCGAATGGGGAAGAGTGTAAAAGGGGGGGAGGGAGCCGAGTTAGGGAAGGCCGACGCACACACTCGCGGGGGGCGGACGGGCGGGCGGGCGGCAGGCTGCTGCCCTCTGCGGGCTAAAATTAGAGTGCGCTGTCCAAAGTTCCCTGCTACGCGTTTGGATTTCCTATGCACTATTTCCTGCGTGCGGCGACCCGGAGCTCTCCCGAATGTACGAGGCGGCCGACGCACGCTGTGTACATTTTTCTTTACCAATAAATCCCGCATCGCAAATATCTTTAACTGGCGTTCGGCTAATCGCGCGCTTTCCCCCCTGTTTTTCGAAATTTGCATGGGAGAGATCGTGTGCCCTTTTTTCGTTCGACTAACGTTCGACTAACGAACGCTGCTGGCGAAAACATTCTCGAGCACGCACTCGTCGTTATCTTTGATGTTCTGATCTGATGGTTATCGAAGTGTTTATTTCAAAGCAACGGACGTGCATTTTTTTGGCATTACTGTATAATTGTTCACCTTATCGCAAAAGATGACTAAAACGAAGAACGCCCTGATAATAACGAAAATAATTGATGATCCCGGAAAATCGATAAATAACAGAAAAGCTGAAACAAGCAGCGGCAAGATCAAGTGCACAAAGGACAGCGCGCGACGCCTGCACGAATTTCGCCTGAAAATGCTCGGCCAGCTTGCCGCAAGGTCGAAAAAGCCGATAAAGCGCCGCAGCTTTTTTTCCCGTCACCCTTTCCCTTCCGCCTCGATCGTCCGGAATAATAAGCAGCGCTCGCGTCTTTTGCCCCCGACTGTACCCCCGAATCGAAATGCGCGCGGCTTCCTCCGGAGGAGCATCGCATATAGACGCGAGTGTATCAGGAGCTCCATACGCGCAGAGCCGGGGGCCGCGTAGGAAGCGGCACTCGCAAAGAGGCGAATATATAGAGAGGCAGGGCCGCTGCCGGGGCATTAGACGCCGTACCCGCAGCTCATTTGCCAACTCCGGCAAATTTAGCAAATTTAAATGCAAAATCGGCCGCCGCCGGTCCACTCCGTCGTCCGGGGGCGACTATACGAACTCCTGGCAAAAGCGGAATAGACAGAGCGCGAGGACGAAATAGAGGGAACGAGAGATAGAGATAGAGAGGGGGGAGGGCTCGAAAATGCTTCTGCGGGTGGACCGGCAAGTGGGAAAGAGGGAGAGCGGAGGAAGAGCGAATAGTAGGAAACTGAAATGCTCGCTGGCTCGCTCGCCCGGTACATGGTTTATGCTACATAGCATAGTTGCTGGGTTGTTAAGCTCAGCCCCTGCGATTGGTTCTCCGCGCGCGAGCTTGGGAAATATATACGACGGGCGAGAGAGAGAGAGAGAGCGAGGCCGACACACCTTTCCTCCTCGTCTATATACCCCCGAGTCTTCGGACTGTCTCGAACTTTCCTAACCATCGATCCCCCCCCCCCTCCCCCTCCGCAGCGCCGCCGCTCAGGGCGCCCGGCGTGAGCGAGCGAACGCCGGGGTATAATAACGAAAATTTCCTGAGCTTTCGGTAATTTCGGTAACTTTCCCTAACTTTGCCCGGCAGCCGCGTACACGCTACACCACTCCACGCGCGCGCTGGGGGGAGGGGGCTTTTCTTTTATCCGCGCGTATTCGTGCGCCCGAGAGTTGGCGAACAGTCCGAGCGGACGGGAAGTTAAGTGGTTCTGCCCGTGAGTATGTGTGTATGTGCATCCCGGCAATACTTTCGGGCCAAAATCAGCCGCGTGCCAATATCTTTTTCGGAAGCGAGTTCGCTCCGAAGAAATCGACGGAAGCACGCACTGTCGTTAGTCCACGCAAAAAGAAAACGGGCCCCCGACTCGTTGATTCGGCCTCGCGGCGCGTAGACCGCGGCGGCGCATCGATCCCGGGCCGTCGGCTGCGTCGCGCCGTCATCGATGGCAGTTCGTTCGTTCGCGCTGGCAGGCCGCGATCATTATTTCGGCGGAGCTTTCTCCGGGCTCGCGCGGGGCTCGCGGGGCGCGCGCGCTCGTATTGTTGTTCATCATGCGCGCGAGCTCGCGTTACAGCCTGTACCGGGGGCGCCGTTACAACAACAACAACGCGTTCGTTCGTGCGTTCGTTTATACGCACACGGGCGCGCGCGCGTGCAACGCTGCCGCCGCCGCCGCCGCCGCCGCCGCTGCAGCCTTTTCTGCATCCATGCATATGCAGGCGCGCACAGATAGAGAGGCCGCGTATATATATGCCCGCGCACGTACGAGGATATATTTTGCAAGCGCGACCGCGCGCCGAGCTCTTACGAGCGCCCGAAGGGGGTGGTGGTGTGTGCGTCGAGGTGCGTGCGTTTGTTTTAAACGACTGCCGAACAATACCGGGTTGCTTTGCCGGCTGGATTTGGGCTTTAGCCCCTCGACGAAGGTGTGGCTGCCGCGGAGGCGCGATAATGGGACCGAACGGCTGTGTTCCGAAGATTTTTCTCCCTCGGCGAGTTGTCGCCGCGCCATTTTGGGGCGAAAATCAGAGAGGATTTTTAGAAGTTTTCACCTTTGCTGGTGGGCGTCGAATAGTAGGCTAGAATAAGATCGCTCCAAAGTAACAAAAATTCTAAGCTGCCGCGTTGAAACGTCCACCATCGAACCACCAAAGCTTTATGAACATCAAACAAATACAAAAACGATTCCAGAATAAACTAGAAATCCCTCCCAATGAAGCTTCTAATAGCCCAGTTACGATCGTTCACATTTTCCTCTACAATCGACAGTAATTTAATTTTCAATGAACGTCCACCCCATCCCCCAGGCCCCGTCCGCGTTAAACTCGCGTCGAGCTCTTTCTCTCTCGCTCGATGACTGCGACATACCCCGCTCGCTCCTCCGATTCTCTTTCTTCTTCGGGCATTATTCGAAGCGGGACTGGCGACCGCGATGGAAAGAGCGGAGCGCCGTGTCCCCGACAAATAATGCACCTGCCCGTAACAATAATGATCGAACGGCATTACGGTCCATCGAAGGGGATGACGTCGCGCGCGGCGATTATTGCAGAAGAATGGGGGATATCTCACGCCGGCGCGTATCGTAACGAGTTACGCGCGAATTACAGCTTGCCGGCCGATTATTATTGCGGAAAAGGAACTCGGCGCGCGAAACGCACACCCGGATATATACGCGCTCCCTATTACTGCAGAGCTCGGCAAAGCGATGAGTTTGATTTGCTCGTAATTAAGGCGTCGATGATGAGCCTTAATTCGTCGATTTGACGCGCGCGCCTCGCGCCCCGGACCCTCTCCCCTCCGCTGCCCGCCGCCCGTGATTTTATTCGCTTTCACGTTCGATTTGTGTTTACGAGTAATTTTGATCACGGCCGTAGTGCAAGATTTTATCCCTGGACGTAACGCCGATTTCACCTACCTGGATTTTTCGCGCTGCACCTATTTGGAAATTCGCGTGCCACCTCCGCGAATTGATAGATTTTTAGGGAAACGATCGCGCGGATGCATTAATAAAATAGCCACCCGGTGCACCCGCGATCATAAATCAGCCATTACACTTTTTTGATCGTACTTTTTTAATGGGTATTCTTTCTCGAGTGGCAAAATTTGATTTTACTCAATTTCCGATTAAATATTCGTCGTTAATAAGCGCTTGTTTATACTTGAATTTCTCAGTTTTATTAACAGCGGCGGCCCTAATTAAAATGATAAGGTCGCGGGGACTCGGGGCGATAAATCATCGAAAAATTTGGTCGGCATTCCGGCTTTAAAAATTAATTATTCACGGGGAGCCGGGGAGCGTGATGGCCGCGCGTCCATAAATCTCCAAGTTTCGAACGGGAGGCAAGTTTAGACACGGAAAGATGTTCCGCGCAGTTGTTTACACGCTTTTTCGAGATTTAAAGTGGAAGCGCTCTGATTTATCCGCGCTCGCATTTTGTTTATCTCGCGGAGGAGAGAGAGAAGCGAGAAAGAAGCATTACGGTAATCAACTATTCCGAAACAAGTGTTAGGAGAGAGAGAGAGAGAGAGAGAGCGGGAGAAACTAAAAAGAGAAATCCCTCATCGAGGGAAGTTTGGTATTAATGGGGGAAATCCGGGACGTGTCCGCCGGGGAAAATTTATAGCTTTGCGCGGCGCGCTCGCTCTCGCTCTCCTTCTTCGTGGTCGTCTCGCCCGGCGACCGACCCTCTTCCTTTTTTCTCTTCATTTTTCCTTCCTGCCGCGCCTTTTTCCCTCGGCTTCCGCTCCACCCCTTTCTCTGTGCCGACGAGCTACACAATCACTTATTTTGCGCCCCTTATGACGCTGCTCAATGGCCCTGTCTTATCTCACGGACAGGGCTGATTGATTTCGTTCGGATGTGTCGCGTATGAATAACGAAAATTAGTTAGACTCGGCGGGAGTTGAGTTGTTTAAAGCCATTTTTTACTAATTTCTTACGCTTCGTTACGATATACGTGCCTTTTAGCGCTCGAAAAGCATAATTGAATAATTGAACGGCAGCTTTTCATGGCAAGTTTCCATTGGAATCAAGTAATAATCTATCTCTCGTCCCGCAGCGGAGCTCATTGAATTCGCATCAACAAATGAGCATAGAAATACTAAACAGTCTAATACAAAAACACGCCGCGACTAATCACGAGCGATGGATGGGATCCCCCTTGAATAAGTAAAAGCCAGCGGGCTCAATTTGATGGGCGTACACAAAAGCAAGTTTCATCAGAACTTGGAATAAAAACGCTTATAAAAACGTCTCGCTGGCCGCTCCGCAGGAACAAAGTAATTTAACGCGAATCAACATAAATTCGAAGTTTCGCGGACCGGCAACAGCAGCAGCGGCAGCAGCAGCGGTTATTCTCTCGGACGTGCGTTCGCTTCGTTCGTTCGTTTCGGAGCGTGCAGAGTTGTTAGCCGCTCGCTCGAAACTAGGAACGATGCCTCTCTCTCTCTCTCTCGCTCTCGTTACGAGAGAAATACCTCTGCGTGCAACTGCAGCACCAGCAGCTCTCTCTCCGGCAAGTCTGACCGATTACAACGCGCCAAGCAGAAATGTTCAATTTTCCGAATCTCCTAAATGCATAATTATACGAGCCCAGCCGAGGGAATTAACGGGGAGGCAGGTAGTGTATAATAGCGCCGAGGGCTTAGTTGTTAATTAGCGAGAGGTTTTTTTCCACGGCTGAAATTTCCGCGCGAGTCAAGATTCCGCTGAAAGAAGCGCGCGTCGGTCCGCGTTCGATGCACCGAGCGATGGATTGACGGATGGCTGCGCGGGGGATTCGCCGTTTTCGGTAGGACGTTTTGCCGTATTGGCACGGACGGATCGGTCCTTGTTTCCTGATTTGGTATGCGCGCCCCGAAATAGTTTTGTTAAAGCTGTATTTTATGTAGCTTCCGAGCCGCCTGCGAATATGGCCAGAGTCAACATGCCGCGTTTCGTTTTATTCTAAGCACGATAAAGAGATTTGTTTTTACCATCTGCTTTCTGCTCCCGTTCTGGATAAGAAAACTTTGTACTTTTCATAAATAGAGCGGCATCGCAGATTTTCTTTCTTATCAAAATAATGGCGAAGTTCCTTTTTGCGAATTCAATCTAATTTTCAAATTGAAGCAAATGAATCGTTAAGAATTGTAATAATGAAAATAAGTACTAAATATTTTGTAAAAAATATAATATGTAATTGGTATATGTAAGTTACCAGACCTACGTAGCAGGTAATACTGTTTAGCTTATGCAGTATTTTATGGTTAAATAAATTCTAAATACTCAAATCTAAATATTATTACAAAAATTGAAAAAAAGACCAAACCTTTATTGTTTTCTCTTTTTTGGAAAAAGTAACAGTTCGAATGTGATGTGTTATTCATTCAAACAAGGTCGTAGAGCAAAAAAACCGATAGCAAATATTCGTGTAAAATATCTGTTTTAATTATTTTCCGCTGAAAACATCAGCTAATACATAGAATACTGGTACGAAAACTAAACGAAAAAAAAATCTATTCAATCTGAAATTATTATTAACATTTTTTTTCTATTTAAATGAATTAAATTCTAAAATCTATTTCGGCTTTCAGGGGCAAAAAGAAAAGGAACTCCGAGCTCGACTGCATCGCAAAAACGCGAGAGGTCAACCCTTTTCTTTCAGCGCAGATAAGAAGAAAAACAGTTAGGTGAAAAATCGAGCAAAGCGAGAAGAAAGGCTGCTGCAGGAGAAGACACAAAAACGCTCTCATTCCGTCCCTCCAGGAATACACGCGGGGAGTCTCTCTTTTTCCTCGGCGGGACTGTACATACCTTGGCGATGGGCGAGCCGCCATTTATTTTCCACCCCCTGGGAGCACCCGGCCGGCATGCGGGCATCATTAACGCCATCCTTAACCGCCCTCTCCCATGTGTGTCTTATGGGACGATCCGCTCTATCCCTATCTTTTTCTCCGCCTTCCCTCCCTTGGCTTTATTAACCATTTGCGGCGACGAGGGGCTGGAGGAGGAAGAGGGGGAGCAGCGACCGATAACCGCTTTTACTATTGAGGGCGGGAAATACCTGCGCGGCTGCACTTCTTTATCTCCGGCGATGCAGCGCTGTGCTCGCCGATCGAGCCTTTGAACGACCTCGTTCTACAAGGCTGCTTTTTCGATGTACCAAGTGCAAACAAAGAGGCTCTTTATGTCGTCGTTTTCTTGGACGATGGCCGATGGTTTATCTGCTGCTAAGCGAGCTGTTTACGCGCAATAGCAAGTGCGGTCGACAATTTTATTTTCGATTATTGAGATAACCAGTGAATTTTTACAGAAATAAAATAATTTTAATTGAAATTGTAATTAAAACTCTATTCATTTTTTATTAAATCAACAATTTGTTTAATAATGTTATGTAAGGTTACGATAAAGTCGAAAAATGCGCATTTTTTAATAAGAATTATTTCATGATATTTTAATATAATTAACAATTTATCCAAGCATGCAAGTACATAATATTATAAACAGTAGCTTGCAACTTTAAAAAGCGAAGCATGTGTTAACCGATCCAAGTATAAACAATTGCATATTCATGGTGTACCCGATAATTACGAATTTACAATGTAACCGCATTTAAAATGTAATTCTCTCAAGGCACATTATCCATGTAAATTTATTATAAATAATTTAATATATACAGAGTTGTAACACAATATAGCACATCTGAAATGCTCATCCATCGCCGTCCTCCCGAAACAACGGCCTCTTTCAAGCGATTGTCCTAGAAAATTCCTTTTCATTTCCTGCTCACCTCCGAAACCGTTTTCTCTCGCTTAACGAACCGAGAGTAACGGAGACGAGACTTGGAAGATCACCCCATTAAAAACGCTCAAGGGGGTTATATATACTGCCGCCGCGCATTCCGGTCCAGCGCGAAGCGGTATTTCCTGCGTGACCAGTCGCGGCGCCGACCCTCCAAGATAGATTTCGGACCACCGCGAAGTCCGTTTGCGAAAAATGCTAATTCCGAGGCTAGTCTTTTTTTTTATTCGCGGCCTTTGTCCGCCGGAGGAGGAGATATACGTTGCGCCGGAATTACCGGTGGACCCCACCTGGTCTGGACCCCCAGCCGTCATTCTGGTTTGGATGCTGCCGCTCGCTCTCTTTTCATATTTAGATCGGGGACCCCCCCGGAAACGGTTCGGAGGCAGAATCGTTGGATCTGGACGGAGAGAGGATCAGTTGTGGCGCGCGACGACGGCGGACTCGAGATGTCTCGGGGAGTGCGGCGAGGCTTCCGCGATCGAGGTTTCACAGTGCTCAGTTTTGTGCTTCTTTAACGAACGTAAAAATTGCGAAATTTATTCGGATCTGTGTGGATTCGCAAAATATTGAAACTTGGGACGGAATTTTTGGTTAAACATTAGAAGCTGTGATGTTATACGTGTTAATAATATCCGGTCAATTAATTTATTAATAATTACATTGAACGATATTTTATATCACATTAACTTGGATTTTCTGAAAACAAAATAATGATCGCGCAGAGAGAGGCTGTATTGCTTTGTAGACGCGTAAAACGATTGAATTTCACCATTTTACGGGCTCCATATTTCCTACCTCTATAACAAACGCCGGTCTAACTTGTAATGAATCCTTTCGAAATAATTAATTAGAAGCTGGATTAAAGCGAAAATTCATTATTTTTTGTAGAATATTGTATGACGGATGTTATAAATTGATGTGCAGACTCACGTTTGAAGTCTCTATTCTGAAAATTTGTATAATACTATTTCATTGAACATTACTAATTAACATATGCCTCCTTTATAATTAATTTTGCATAAAAAAAAAAGAAATAAGTACCGTCGGTTTTTAACAATAAACTCTCTGGAAAATAAAATGTAAATTTAAAGTATGAAGTTATAAGAACTTCCCAAGCGCCGGGAACTAATATAAAATACAAATATTTCCAGAAATGAAAAAATTAAAGTGAACTGAAATAATAAAAAAAAAAACAAAAAAAAAATAATTAAAATCAGTTTTAGCAAAGTGTTTCTCTTGTATTACAGAAGAAATTAGCAGAAACATATAGAAAAGGAAAAAGAAACGGCTAAATTAAAAATGTCGGAGCTGGTAGGAAAAAGGAAACGCGATGAAAACGTCTAGGCGAGAAGCCGGAAAACGAGGGTTTTAAGGCAAACGCGCCGCTGCACATACAGTCATATACGTGTGCCGCGCGCACATTCACGAAGCCGGAGCAGCTTTAAAACTGGCGTCCAAGAGGGTGGGCGTCAGATTATCGACGAGACCGGGCAAAAAGAAGGAATTGAAGGATTCGATAAACCTCGAAACCAATATGCGGTTACGTGATCATCTGATATCCCGGCCTCTTTCTGAATGTTCTCGAGGATATCGAGCGGAACTTACCTCAAAACCCCTACCGCTGCACTTTTCCTTCAGTGGGCAACGAGTTCTTAATAAAGAGGGTACTTAAGGTTTTTTTCTAAAAAAAAAAGGAAGAAATAAGGACCTTTTCATTTTAGACGTACGGTGACATTTATTAAATTTCTAAAAGTATCTGCTTAAAACTACATGTAAAAATTTTACATTCGATGTTTTTTAGTGTCAAATTAGTGTAAAATAATGAAAATGCGATACTTATTTAATTATGCATGATGTATTGTAAAAATCGATGTTTTAAACAGCAGAAAACTTCCAAAGCCCTGCACTAAACAGATAAATAATTAGACTGCTAGATCACAGCCGATAATCTACCTATCCTCCCGATTATTTGCCGCGCATCGCGCTACATTCGATCCGCGAAGCAAACAAGAGAAGAAAAAAAGGCAAAACTCTTTCCGCAAAATGAGTTTGTAAAAACCGCGGCAGCCGTTACAGCCTAGTTCATTCGATGCGTGCCGGGAGGGGAGGGGGGGTGGGGCCGACACGCAGCAGTGGAGCAGCGCTTTTTCGCCGATTCCGCTGGATGCAGCCAGGCGCGGGCGCTCGCGGCCAGTTAAAACAAATGAGCGGGGCAGCTGGCCTTAAATTAGCGCGCACGCAGGCTTGGCATTCATTTCTACCCTTAAAATTAGGACTAAGCCGACTCGACCACCGAGTTTGCACGGTTTGATCGGATGAGTTACCGCCGGGCTAAAAGTCGCGAGGATTAGCCGAGAGCAAAAAGTCCGGCTCTTCGAGACAAGTTGCGGAATCGAGGGAGAGAGAGAGAGAGAGGGTGGGAAAGAGTGACAAAGCGATGCGGAGGAGCAATTTTCTCCGACTCCTTTATCCCGCTTCTTTCGGGGGTGGAATAACGGACTGTACCCGCGCGTCACGACCCGTTCACTCTTTCTCCCCGTGTTTTCTGCAAATTACTTGTTGCGCGCTCCCTGCCTTTTTTCCCGACGCTCTTTTCTTCATTGACATTTTTCGCCGCTGCAGCTATGCAGTCCCCCTCGCGGCAAGAGGTTATTAAAAAGTCCATCAAAGATATGCATAATTAATTTAAGGGAATTTCGCGCGGGGCGCATCGATATTTAAAAGGAGAGCAAATATTTTAGGTCGTTTAGCCTCCCTTCGTCGAAGGAAGAGATAATCCCGAATCTTTAAATACAACGGACGAGCTCGCACGTGCTTGGGAATTATCGAAAATTCAAAGTGGAGGCGAATATTCCATATCCTCGGGTATGGCAGCGGCGGCGGCTGCAACGCCGGCGGCAGAACTCCTCCCTTAATTCTTCGGCCAATGTGTACCGGTGCGCTCCTGAAATCTCCAATCGCTACGGAAATAGCCGTCGTACGAAATTCATTAACTCTCTAGTTCTCCATACATTAACGTTGTTCCCCGGTCCTCCTCTACCGCATCCTCTCCCTCTACCTCCTCCCCCGTCTATTGCACTATTCCTCTCTTGATGGGAGCGGGTATTTTCTCGAAAGTTCGACGAGCGTCGCGACCAATCAGAGCCGCGGCCCTGAGAGCGCGGACCGCCCGAACCCGTCTCCTCCACTACTACCAGTGCCGCTCGGCTGCGCGCATATAAGTTCGAAATGAGTCGCGGAACTGAAATCGCGCTTAATCCAATAGCGGTCCTTAATAATCCAATAACCCGAGGCCCCGAGAATCGCCGTCGTCTAAGCAAAGTGGATATAGAAAGCGCCTGGGCCAAGGGAGCGGCCAAGGGAGAGGTTATACGTGACAGGGGGAAGGGGGGGGGAGAGGGTGGCCGCGAATATATCCATGAGATGAAAATGCATAGGAAAGCCACACCGACATTCTCAGGCTCGATTCAGCTTCGCCCCTTACCCCGCCTCATCACCTTTTCCGCGTACCCCCCTCGCATCCGTACCGGCCATGTTGCCAGAATTGCCACCACCTACCCCTTTCCTGCTCTTAATACCGGCACCCTACTCTCTCTCTTACTCGCTACCGCGCCACCCCCTTCGCGTTCCGGCTTTCCTCTTCTCTTCCTTTAGCCGGCCGTCCCTCACCCCCCTCCCCCCCGCAAGCGGGCGCGCGCGTCCGCCTAGTCATCTAGTCCTGTCGGGTATACGCTATGTAAATGTGAACCAACCCCTCCTACCCTCTTTCTCGCTCTCTCCCCTTGAACTCGGCTGCTGCCGTCGCCGTCGACTAACCAACTCGACCGACCCCCCTTCCCCCCCCCCCTTTACTCCTGCCACCCCCGCGAACTGCCTCCAACTAGCAGCCCCTAAATCTAAGTCCAACGAACGAGTACACTCGGCTTAGAAAGTACGGAGGTAAAGCCCGCGAGCTATAACCGACGGAAGATTATGAATTTATTAGGGGGTGGTCGGGGGGATTCGGGCTTGCGGGGGGGTGGTAACGTTTTAGGAGAGTTATTTTCGAGTATAATGCGCTTCGCTGTAGTTCGGCGCCTGGAATACATGAGCGCGATATTTTCCAACTTTGTTACTCGAAGTAACTTTGCATCCCGAAGTTATTTTGCATAATTTGCCAAACTCGAAAAAGAGTTCACTCGAATTCACATTTACAAAGTTAAATACAACTTTTTAAGGTTATTTTTCATAGTACTTGCAAAGCAAATCTAAAACGACGCTTTTTCGTTTGCAATAAGTTTTTAAATAAATATTAAGTAAAACTTATATTGATCGGTCATGATAAATCAGTCGCTAATGTATGAAAATGCACTGGTATTTCTTTTTTATTGAATAGAAATTCAAAGAAAAGCAAGTTTTGCTCGAAAGCAGAATTTCTGTAAGAAAAAAAATTGCTGAACAATTCGAATTCACTTCGTCAATTCAAAAATGGTTTCTATTTTGAAGGGCAGACGGGTCATTTATAATTCAGACGAATCGAAGCTTTAATCAATGGCAGCAATTTACTGACGTGAGAATACCGAACGCAACGTGCCGTTAATTTTTTCGATGGAAGGCGCATTAAAAAAAAAATATTGGGATAGGGAAAGAAAAGAGAGAGAGAGAGAGAGAGAGAGATAGGAAGAGACTCCTACTATCCGCGACTGATTTTTTGTATAGGTGGGTTCGAGTGACTATTGGACAGCCGAGTTTTTTTTCACTAATCTGACCTTGATTTCATTAGCGAAATTTCGGGCGATTCAATAAAACTTTTGCACAAAGTTTTCGCCGGGTACCAAAATAATTGCATCAAATAGTCTATGCACACTATTTAAAGCCGAAGCTCCCGGTTGTATTTTCAAAAATAATTATACCGCCGTCTGCTCGAAAATTAGCTTCGAAGTTTTTATTCCAATCTCCTTTTTTACGCGAACAATGTAGCAAACAATTAGTCACGGATTAAATGCCGATTCGTAAATAATCGAGAGAACAGTCGCGGCTTCGCAAATACTTTAATTATTATAACGCTTTACCGTCGGAGATTTTACGCGAAACAAAATTACCGGAGCTTCATGTATTTCAAGTGCGTCCTAAGCGAAACAAATATCTGAACTTATTATCTGTTTCCACGAAATGCATAAATCGCATACAGTCGCCGAATGGGATGAGGGAGAGAGAGAGAGAGAGAGGAGAGCCGGGCGCAATGTGACATTTTGCCGAAGCTACGGGCGACTGCAGCTCGTAATGATAACGAAGTCGTCTGTCCGGCGTGTCCCGGAGGGTCGACGTAATTTCGCACGAAAGGGTTGACCCGGCCGCATTATATGGCAGTCGACGAATACGACGACGGCTTGCCGCGCGTCGCGCTTGAAGGAACAGAACCATCTCGAATTTCGAGATGCCGAAACTCTAATATCTCCCCTGAAGCCCGACTCTCTACGAGCGTGAGTCATCTCGAACAAAGTTGATCGTTACACTCTGCCCGGAATAGTAATTACGCTAATTTCACTGACTGGGAATATCTAATATTTAAATGTCCCAGGCTTGTTTAACTCTGCTTTTTAGCAACGAAATTTACAAATCTCTATTAAGTAATTCATCCTAAACAAATGTCAATCATGCCAGTTTGGTTATTTGGACACTTCCTTTTTAAAATTTGTAATACTTTACTTTTAGTTGCACTCTGCCCGTTATAGTAATTATTAATTTTAATTAATTTTTTATTAAGTAATCAATTCTAAATAAATGCAGATCAACCTAATTCAGCTACCATAATAGATTGTTTCAAAAATTCTAATACTAATAATTTAAGTCTTACCAAATTTCAAAAGATTAATCAGATTGGATAAGATTTGATAATTGTAGTGTCATTAAAATTAAGAAAATTCAAGCTTCAGGAAAGCTCGTTAACTCGCTTAATTTTCAGTTCTTAACCGAATTTTTTGGGTCACTAATTGTTTTCAGAAGAGAAGAGAAGAGTTAATTTGATGCGGTAGTATGTGTAGAAAGCAATCTACGAAACGCGTGTATAAGTTTATTGCAGAGTAAATCACTCTCTTTGAGATAAATTAATTTCTGCCCTTTATTAAACTTCAAAATTAATTATTTAGCCAAGGTTGATTAGAAAGCTATTTTTTCCAACCAATATTGTAAACGTTTAGCTTAGATATAATTTTAGGAAAATTTATTTTTGTTTATATGATTTTCTTTGCAATTATAAATTTAATGTTTACAAATTTTATATAAATTGTAGTTTAATAATCGTAATTCAATTTTTTTCAATAAACAGCTTTGAAACATTTTATAAGCTGATGCGAATTAGATATAAATATCCGATATCAAAGTTTAACTCGATTTCTTATTAAATAAGAATAAAAATTAAATTCATTTTACTTGATAAATGCAGTATTCCTTTCCGATAATCAATGTCGTTTAATTAATAATTTACTTAATCCAAGATTATTTGCAATCTCCATATTAAAAAAATTAATCTTATCCGGGTGCTGAAAACAAAAGAAAATAAAATTACTATAATTTTTTATATCCTATAGCAACTATAATCTCAATTACAAAAAATCCAAGCGACCAGCCGAATCTCTCGGTTTTTTGTAAAAAACAAGATAAAAACGAGCATCTATTCGGCGGGTTTTCTCGCTTAGCCGCTGAACTATACAGCAAACGCGCCGACCATTTCTCCCAAAGCGAGTTCTAAGCGCGCTAAATAATGGCCGCTAGAAGTCCTGCGGGGGGTTCGTAGAACGCTAGAGCAAGATAGATATACGTAGGTATATATGCATCTGAAAGCGGAGCCTCGAATAGCCCGTATGGCGCGTACGAACCAACTCTCTCTCTCTCTCTCTCTCCCTTCTCACCCCTCTTTCTCTCGCTCTTACACTCAACCCCCTTTACCGGGGCGCGCTCGTCTCCGCGCGCGCAAATTCCCTTCCCGCGCGCCGAAGTTATTCCTCCGACGCGAATGTGTATATGCGAGAGAGAGCGAACGACGTCGGGGCAGGAAGGGTGGATATTAATTTAGGTATGTAGTCCTTTCTCCCCGGTGTTTCGAGCTAAGAAAAATGCCTATGTGCTCGACGACGCCCTGCCCGCTTCCTCGGGGCCCTCGGTTAGAAATTTAATCTCACCTCCGCCGCCGCCGCCGCCGCTCTCCGTTTATCAACAGTTTATGCTCGCGCGCCCGTCTCCGTGTGCGTGCTGGGGGGAGAGGGGGGGGGGGCGCTTCGCCCCCCGAAGGTTCGGGAGGGGGCGAGTCGAAAGACCGAGTGGAGGAGCGCCCGGCTGGCATGTAAGGGAGGCGGGCCGGGCCGGGCGCGGCGAGAGGGACGTAAGAAAAATGCGCGAGCGAGACCGAGCGACCCGAGGCGTATAAAGCGCCGAGGAGGAGAGAGAGAGAGAGAGCTTAAAGCAAGCGGGGAGCGATGATGGCGCGCTCCTACTGCTTCTGCAGGCTGCCTGATATATAAGGGTGAGGCGCCTGGGATCCGAGCGGGGGATATGCGGAGAGAATACGGAGCTCCGCGTTCTCTTTCGGCGCGAGGGATCGGCTGCAGGCTCGGCTGAGCAGCGCGGCTGAGTTCGACGTGGCTCTTGGCCTTCTGAATTTTGAACCCAAGATAATTCGCAAATAATCCCCTTTTTGCTTTTTCCGTCTTTCGCAGCTTCTTCTTTGTTCTGGCTCTTCGACACTTGCTGCTGATTGCGCCCCTTGCTTTGATTTTCGGTCTTGTGCTTTGTCATTGTTGAATTTCTGATTTAAACGCGAATGCTGTCTTTTTACTGTAGTTAATTTTCAATTATTCTGTTAAGATTAAGATTTTTACCTCTTACACGTAGAAAGAAACGGATAAAAATTTCCAAACCAACCGCGGAGCCTCTCTGGCCTCAAGATTATAAAAGCAGCGAAAAAGATGTTCGCGTCAGGCGCCGCGCGGAGCAAAAAAGAAAAGGCGACGCAGCGTCGTCAAAATAAACGGGCTCGGGGGTGGGGCAGGGAGTGTAAAGGGGTTCTTCGGGGCGTCGGCACAAACACAATGAGACTCGCTTAAGCGTGGATTTAACCGACTTGTGTGTTGGTTAGCTCGTTGTGGATACAGCCCAGGGTGTCAAGGGGGTAAAGAGGGTATACATACGTACGAGGACGAAGAGGAGCGGACGAAAGAGCGAGAGGGAGAGAGAGAGAGAGAGAGAGAGAGAGTCGTGTCCGCTTGCTAAGCCGGCGTTAGGGCAGCTAGAAAGGCTCTCTCTCCCTCTCTCTCTCTCTCGGCGCGCGCGAATCCTCCGCGGGATGGTAAGAGACATAGGAAGACGAGGAGCGGCGCAGGGGGGAAAGAGACTAAAACATAGTGCGCGCGGGGGAGAGAGAGAGAGTCTTACAGATCAATAAAGCTAACCACCCTTCTGGCCGGTCAAGCTTCCACGGCGGCCGCCCCTCCTCTCTATAACACCTCAAGAACAAACTCGCCCAATATGTCTGGCAACAATGCCCCGCTCGATGGATTAGACGTTTCCGCGCGCCGCGACGAAAAGCCGCTTCCGCGGCACGAGGAGCTTCCTCCTTACAAGCGTTGAACTCACTCTTTTCTCTCCCACGAGCTTTGCCACTTGCCTTTTTTGCTCTCTCTCTCTCGGCTACCCTCTTTTTTTGCGCCCCGCCGCCGCCGCCGCCGGCCGGGGAGAAAGTTAAAGAATCGCTTTTTCTTCGCCGCGTATGAATGGCCGAGATAAAACCCCGCCGCGTAAGAGTATTAAGTTAGTTGGGATGATTGTAGAGGGGAGCTCTTTGTTTGACTTTACTCTTGTTTTTCTGCTGCTCGAGTGTAATTAATTTACTTAATTTTTTTTATGAATGACGCCCGGCGAAAGCTGCCCGTCTTGAAAAGAAATTTATGTTTCAATGGCCGAGATAATTCAATTTTCCGTGTTTATGTATATAGGTGCTTCTTGTTCAACAATGCAAATTCAATTTATAATAAAGTTAATCTTTTTCATAATTAATTATTGTTTGCGAAATAAAAATGATAAAAAATGAAAGCGGGATTTTGTTTGCTCTTTTATCGAATTTTGTTACTTTGCCTGGATTAAATAACTAAATTTAAAGTATATAATAAGTATATTTTAAACCTTATTTTATGATGAAGTAAGAGTTTAAAATTACATTTATGTAATAATGCTTTTTATACGAATGTAAGTAGCTTTTTTTAAAGTTATTTTTACTTATAATAAAATTTTAAAAACTGATTCGTTCATAATCTGCGTTCGCAAGAATTTAATCAGTTAAATGTGCATTGATTTCGATTAATTCTTAAATTATATACGTTTTATCTTTCACAGTCATTGTATCAGCTTCAGATTATCCGACACTTGTAAGTGAATTATCAGTCAACGAGTTGCAGCTTGCATCGAATTAATTAAACGTCGGGCAAGAATTTCAGTTCTCGATATCGCAAAACCGTCCGGAGCTTTATAAATTTCTTTGTCTCGCCGGGCTAGAAAAATATTGAGAAAACAAAGTGATAATGTCCGAGTGGGAGTTTGAGGCGCGAGAAAGAAAGAAAAAAAAAAGTTATTTAAAAAGATAAAATTGGCCTCGGGTGAAGCAGCTCATAAAAAAGCGTAGGATAAAGCCGAGCAAGGAAAGTTGGCCGGTAGTTTGAAAAGAAGAATAACTAACATTTAAAGCGGTACGCTTTCCTCTGGAGAAAAAGGCGCGAAAGAGCTTTTTCCTTATATGTCTATCTCGTAAAGTCAAAAGTCCTTCCTTCGCTCCTTGCTCGTTTTTGCCTTTCAGCTTCTCCCGGCGGGCTCGCTCGTGCGCGAAAGCCCCTTTCAGAATGTTTTCTCGGCTCCTTCTTGCTCATTATAAGGCGGGCGCCGCTTGTACAAAACCGGGCTCCTCTCTCTCTCTCTCCTCCACCTCCTCCTCCTCCTCCTGCCCCTCGCTCTAACTTCCGGGGGCTTGGCTTGAGGTGGCCTGGGCTATACAGAGAGATACCCCCACCCCCGCAGGAGGCGAGAGCGAACGATGCCTTCCTTATTGATCGTCCTTCGTTGGCTCTCCCAGGCCCCGCAGCACCGGCAGCAGCAGCAGCAGCCTTTCTCCGTCTCTCTCTCTGGCTGCGCTCCTTCGCTCCTTTATCCTCGCGCGCGCGGCGCTTAGGTCCAACCTCCTCATTTTGCGCGCCAGGGAGGAAGAGAGAAGGAGAGCCGGAGACCGCCTTTGTGGTCCGCCGGCCGAAAACCCGACCGACCGACCACCTCCAGCCACCCTCTCCAATAGTCAACCGCCATCCACCCCCCCCCCCCTCCCCCCCGCCGCCGCCTTGCCGCTCTACAAAGGTTCGCTCTGATCCTCGGGATCTCCTCTCGTTCTCTCGCTCCTACCTTCTCTCTTCGACTCGCGGCCCGGTCTGTGTACGCCTCTCGCTCTCTCTCTCCGTGTGCCTTGTGTACATTTTCTCCCCGGTATATACCCCTTTCTCTCGGGGGATACGAGAGCTCGACGTTCGTTTGCGTCTTCTTCTTTCGTTTCTTCTCGCCTTCTTTCGGCGGGCGCTCTTTGCGCTGCGCCGCGAGACGCATC
Organism: Ormyrus labotus; assembly: GCA_035582975.1. Lineage (NCBI taxonomy): Eukaryota > Metazoa > Arthropoda > Insecta > Hymenoptera > Ormyridae > Ormyrus > Ormyrus labotus. Next base: position 9,469,003 of record JAWWEO010000036.1, read on the forward strand.
TTCTTCAATTTCAACAATATTAAGTGTACAAGGGTACGCGGCTGCTTTGTCAAATCTGTCAATTAAAATTTACTGCTGATCTTTACGCGCGATGTAAGGGGCACATGTTTTTAATATTTTTTTTTTAGGTTTGATTTTAATAAGTAATATATTTTGCAACGTTTTATTCTAGCTTTTAATATGCTATTATTTTTTAGATTTATAAGCTTCTGTTATAGAATGAATTATCTTAAATATTTATAAACTGATGCAGGTTGTTACGAAATTCTATTAATAACAATACCTTATTATTTAAAATGTCAACTATAACACGCTTTATAATAATATTGCGCAAAAGAAAGTAATTTCTCATTCATCATCTTTCGTTTTAAAGTGGGGCACAGTTATTTTTTGAAGGTCAGCTTAAAGAAGAAAAAGCGTAATGAGAGACCATTTTAGCAGTCACGCATTTCCCGCCGCCTCGACCTTTTTTAAAGCAAGCGAAGGAGAATTTTTTGAAGGAAATAACGAACAAATGTTTACAACTAAATTTTATTTGTATCAAACTGCATTTGACAGTATTATTTTTGCCATATATTAGTAACCAAAATAATTGCAAAATACGTATTTTTAATTAGTAATTTTTTACATAAAATCAACTATTCTAAATTAGCGTTTTAATGTTCCTCATATTATCCGGAATAAATTCAATACAAAGCAGCTCTTTTTCACGTCATCTTTTTCCAACAAAGACGGACGGCAATTAAGTCAAGACCTCAAAGTAGCCAAAGTCGCACGATTTATAAGCTTTTCCCGAGGAGGGAGAGCATTTGCGCGCGAGGACGCCGGAGCGGTCGGCGTCCGCCTGCTAGGACGGGATTGTTACGCTGTCTAGCGGAAAATTAATTGTGACTGCCCTCCGAGAGAGAATTCCTCTTCACGGTGCGGGATGTCGCGTCGTCGTCGAAGCCCCCGGGCCACTCGTGCAAGCTCGATTGAAGAAGGCGATGAGAGGAGAAAGGCAGCCGCTCGTTAGAAATCGAAAGAGGATCAACAACTTGTCCCGGAGGACCTCCGTCGTGTATTTATCTTCGTTTTAACGTAAACAGTGAAGATATACTTATTATATTGTATTTAGAGTTTTTTTTTATGGGACAAAAAGAATAATTGACGACGTTTTATTTACGGCATCTGCAGGCTTACAATAATGCACTGAGAGAAAAGTTTAGTGAAAACCATACTGCCTAGTAAAGCCGCCACAGACTGTCAAAACCCAAACAATTACCATACTTTATAGGAAAATTTATCAAGCAGTATAGTAAAATTTTTCATAAAGTATAGTAATTTTTGCTGTATTTATTCTCTCAGTGTGATTTAATAGGCAGTATTTTTCAAAATAACGAGCGACTTATCAAAATCGTCCAACGAGGCACTCAAACAAGGAGGCAGCTCCCCTCGACAAATGCGCGCGTTCAATAACCGGCGGCAAAAAGCGCGCGAAAGAAAACACAGGCGGAGAGGCGGCAAAGAAAATGGAAAAAGTGCGGCAAGCGAGCGAGAGAGAGAAAAGTCGCGGGATACAACGCTCCATTAATCCGGCCCGCGCCAGAGAGCAGCCGAGAGAGAGAGAGCGGGAAGCAATCGGAAATCGGCTCCTCTGGGGCAGGACGAACAGGTGCCAAACACGTGGTCGATCGATCGGCTCTTTTTGCGGTGCAGCCTCCGCGACTCCGAAGAATGCGCACTTGCGCCCGTATATCTTTCATTCACAAATTATTTTCCGCGCGCGGCGCCGATTTTTGAATGGTCCGCCGGCTCGCCGCGAATTCCCGCCGCATCCCGAGCGGCTTTTCCTACGCGAATAAGCGCGGGGAGCTCCGCTGTCGTTGCTCGGCCGCCGACGAGTCGCCTCCTTTTTTTTTTTTTTTATACTTTGTACGTCCCCCGCTCTCGCAATGAAAATCGTGCGGCCCGACCATGTCACTCGGTCGCGCGGAGCCGCCGCGACGGAGTAGTCGACAAAACGCCCTGCGGCTTTTCTACGTACACGTGTTCTTTTTTTTTTTTTATAGGAGCCGGGCACGTGACGGCACGTCTCTCTCTCTCTCTCTCTCTGTCTCTCGCTCGCTCCCTCTGTGCGCGCGCAAGCCGGATCGGCGAAAAAAGAAATGTTTAAGCTGACGGATTGTTTTTACGTATTTACGTTTTATTAGAGGCGTTTAGCGGGGGAATCCCGGCGCACCTGCGGTCGTTCTGGGTCTTTGCGCTCGTCCAAGCTATATCGCGGATGTGCGGCTCTTTTTTTTTTTCCTGCACGAATTTCCTGTTGATATTATTTTCCTCCTTGTTTTTCGGTGGCGGTACAAAGCATTTGCAACTATCGCGCGTAATTGATTTATTTACGAGCGATATTGTACGGACAACGTGTTGCTCTTTTATCGTAGCTGGGGAAATAAATAAATGTATAAAGGATCACTTATCCCGGCCGTAGATTCATTTTTATTTATTCGAAATTGGCTTTTGTGGCGAGCATTGATTTCGACAACTATAAGTAACGCAGCATTTTGTCATTATTATTAAGTCATTATAACAAAAGTCCGCAATTTAAATAGTACGAGCCCCCTGCAAAATTCGGCTCTCTCTCTCTCTCTCTCTCTCTCTCTCGATGAAAGGATTAAATACTGCTCATTGATTGCAACAACTAAGTAACAAAACTCCCATTGAATAAACGAGCGATGTGCACGCGCAACATTGGCACGTCATTCATGCGCTTTATCCCGCACGCCAAAAAGTAAACAAAACGCATCGCTCCGATTTACTCGACAATTATCCATTAATACCCTCCTCTTTTTCGCCAATTAAACATATATAAAACGGCCGCGAGCCGCGAATTCCCGAAAACCGAAATCATCGCCGAAATCCGTGACATTCGCTCGGCGCTCTCCAGCGGCGTCGCGCCGAGCTGTTACTCACGTTTAGCCCCGCGATATATAAGAACTTAGCGCTCGCGCCAGAGAGAGAGAGAGAGAGAGAGAGGGAGCTAAATCATCATCACCACGGCGGCGGCGGCGTTCGCTTGTTCGAGCGATTTAAGGGGGATCCTCGCTTGTGTATACACGCTCGCCTACACAGACTACAGAGAGGCCAGAGCGAGATAACCGATTGCGCCGCCGCCGCGTGCGGCCGGTCGAGCAACAGCTGATGAAACGACTATTATATCTATCGATCCGTCGATAACCGGGCCCGCGCGCTCCCCCCTCCCCGTAATAGTTTCCTAATAGGTGCTCGATTGCTCGACCGAGCGCGCCTACGATGAATACGCGCGAATAGTTGTCGCGAACTAGCGGCGGCGACGGCGGCTCCTCGAAAGCACCGCCGCGCGGCCGATCGTTTATAGCGCGAAAATTTAAAGCGAGTGTGTTCGGAAACTCGATTATACCGGGCGAACACACACGGCGCGCTGCCTGGGCTTCCGTTATACTATGCAAGAGAGAAAGAGGGAACGGCACCGGTAAAATAGTTTCGTTTTAACCGACGAGCCGCCCCGCGCCGCGGCGCCTGCAAACTTTTTGGCCTGTCGATTTTAAAGCCCGCCGCGCGTCCGTATGTCGGTTTTTGGGAATTAATTGAGCTTTTGTATGATAATGGCTCGACGGCGAGAACGCGGCCGGGCGGCCCCCGCCTCGTACGGAACGAGTTAGAAGTTTGTAAACGTTTAATATGCAACCGAGAAGTAAGGGATTTTCAATAAGAAAATAGAGCGCTGAATTTTAATGAACGTTCATTATGCGCGCCGCTTGTAGTTTTTGGTCGGGTTCGCCCGGCTCTCTCCTCTTCCTTTCCTCAAACTATTTTCATTTTATAAGTAATTACTGTTATTGTGCGGAGGAGTAATAAAAGTAAAAAAAAACGGCTGTTTAAATAACCGACCGAGTGAATTCAACGCTGTATTAACCGCAAATATGCTGCGAATAATTCGGCGAAAACGCGATATTTCGCAGTAATTCATTTCGACAATTAATAAGTAATGAACGAGAGAATTCGACAGGCATTCGACAATCTCAGTCGAACGATCGTTTCTCCAGAGTAATGAACAATTTCCAGGAGCCGCCCGAATTTCTGCGAATTTTTCCTAATTAATTTCATGTACGGCCGAAGCCAATTGATATGATGTGCCCGACGGTATCGCGGCGAATGTTAATCTCCTATAAACCGGAAAATTTCCGCTATAAAAAAGCTTCATTCCCGGCGAATATTAAAACCCGCGGCGGCCTGCGATAAACAGCTCGTGAATAAGAAAATCGAAATTAAGAACCCTCCCCCATTAAGCGGAGCAAACACGCCGGCGGCGGCCGAGCATCTCTCCTAACGTACGTAAGTATGAATAATCGTATCGCGTTTCTAGCCTTCGTCGTCGGCGGTTGGCGCAAACAGCTTTTTATCGTCGCCATTAGCGATGACCGCTCTCGCCGGTGTCTGTCAGCGGGCTTTGGCTCTCTCTCTCTCTCGGCTGCGTCTCGGGGCGTCTCGCGCGATCAAAAGGGCAGGCCGTATCGTGTGTCGTCAAACACAGTCGGAATAACCCCTTTTCTTCGTCTCTGCTCGCGGCCGCCTTCTAATTATGTTTGCTCTACTGAGTGCTGGCTGGCGTTTTTTTTCTTCTAATTAGCCGACTCCGGCGTAAATCGTCCGCCTCGGAAGGCGCGGTTCAAAACTGCGAGCTCGACGGCGTCGCGGTATTAATTATTTTGCAATTACGTCGGCGTGTAGGGGGGGGGGGGGGGAGAGCTGGGCGAAATATATATGATAAATATTATTTTAACGTCTTTTGCTTTATCTAGATTATTTATTATTTGCTCGTGTTGCTTTATATATTGTTCGAGAAATCGATTGCGTTTTAATTGCGGTTCGGTCTTGAAATAAAGTTATGTGTATTTTTGTAATAGTATATAAATTAGGTTTTTCCGCTTTAGGGGAGGAAGGAAATTCGTATTTATTAAAATTAAAAATTTAAAGTCTATTTATATAGGGGAACGTTGCAATTTATTTTTCCTTATATTATTATTTACATAATGCGAAATCTGTAATGACCTTACATATGTATATTAGATATAAAATGTGGTTTATTTACGTATTTAAAATATTGATAAAAAAAAAGAGTCGATAAAAAAATCACGAGAATATCGCAATAGGGAAAGATATGATCGCCTTCGCAAAGTTTCCTTATTCTGCAAAGAGTCCTTGTGACGTTGGGAATCGTACGATTTTCGCAAAGATTCCACTCGATAAAACGAACAGCGATCTCGGCTGTCAAATTCTTTCACCGCTGCGTCAGTTTATCCAAATAATCAGCGATATAAAAATATATATCAAACGCAAAATCAGATGTCGCAACGCAAGAGATCGCTCAAAACTATAGCTCGCGCACTTGACACGTCAGCGATTTACAGTCCGATACAAGGATAAAGAGAAAAGTGAAAGAGGGCATCGATTGATAAGCAAAGCATCCGGGACCTCTAAACGGACTGCTCCCCGCGCTTCGAAATCGATGAGAAAAAGAGTACTGAAAAGGAAGGGACAGCCGGTGGGCGATATAACGGAACATCGGAGATTCAAAGGCGAGTTTACGCGCGCAGAGCAAAAAAGGAGCCAACAGCTGTTGCCGTACCGTATCCCGCGCATGAGCGCAACTCACTCTCTCTCTCGCTCTGGTGTTTACAAAAAAGCACGTCGAACCGATGGCCGGAAGCGGGCACGAGTTAGGCCGCCGACGGCCACTCACGCAGATTACCTTTTCAGTTTCAATAAGTATTAGGACGATAAATCTCGCGAGCGGCCGAGCGATAGAAACTCGGACGTACAGGGGCCCGACAATTTTGTCAGCTTCTTTCCAACGTGTACTCGTTCAAGATACAATCTACATAATTGTATAATCTCGGTAATCTCTGCGGTATTGATAAGAGCGGAAAGTTAAGGGGGCGACAACCTAATGGCAAATAAGAGTCGAAATTATTTTATTATCTTTATTCCAAGGATTATTTATATCTTCATTTATATTTAGCTATAGCTAATTCCAATTAGATAAATGCAGTTTATCATGCAATTTGATCGTTACTGCGAAGACACTTGAATTTTTTTAAGTTAGAATTCGATTTAACATTTTTTTTGATAATACGATTTTCTATCTTTATAATTAAAAAAAAACACGTTTATTTTGCGTATGCGCGAAGCATATTTTTTATACACCACATTTGCGCCGTTATTTTTACCGTTTGTTATCGGATACGAGATAACATAAATTTAAAAACAAGATGAGTTCGATTCGGATTAATTGTGAAATTATTTGATAAGAACGGTACTCTAGAAAATTCCTAAAGAATTACATTTTATCGCCAATCGAACATAAATTATTTATTCGTTAAGAATTGCGCTCACCTAGGCATATTTATTGAGAGTTATCAAATGTAAGTAAATAAAGCTTCGTAATCACGTGTTGCACTGAGCTGATCTTGAAAAATATACGTCGATGAATGTCGATGTCAATCGATGATTGGCTAATGATTTGAGATTAAGGAATGCGTCGTGGGGTTTCAATTCAGACTTATCCAAATAAGGTTGCGAAAAGTAATCACAATAACACGGATGCAATGCATCTTTAAATACTCAGTGTTGCTTCTTGTTACTTATTGAAAATACTAAAATTTGAACATATCAAATGATTGATTACTCCAGACGCTTAATCCTTTCCGAGATTGCATTCTTTGATCTCGAGAATCGGGATAAAATATTAATTTTTTCACGGTCTCAAGGGTAGCATTCAGCTTTTGAAGGTTAATTCAATCATTGAAATCTTATCGATCTCTCGAGAGCGCTATAGCTGAAATCGCACACGTACTGATAAAGAGACTGGCCATTGATCGGGAATATATAATAAGGCCAGAAGCTCGGAAAAGGCATCGTGTACAAAGTGTAATAATAAAGCGCACGTGCTCCCGTCTGGGTCTTTCACCCTGGCGCGCTTATTTATAAAATCCCCGAACTAATGATCATCTCCCCGTCTAGCCGATGGCTCTTTCGACGCGGGCCGTATAAAAAGCCGCGAGCCGCGGGGCAAGAAATCCGGCAAATTAAGAAAGAGAGAGAGAGAGAGCCCTTCGCCGCTCTCGCGGTTTAAAGCCCCCCGAATCGATATATCGAAATTCTATTTTTAAAAGGACGATGCAGCGCGCGCGCGCGTCTAATCGTCCCTCTCTCTTTTTCCTCTCGCGGCGACATTATATGCACGCGCACGTCGTTGTATTGATAACGAAATATTATCAGAAGCCCGCTAGTTTCGGTCCCTCTCCTCTCTCTCTCTCTCTCTCCCTCTTCGCTGCATATATCTGCAGCAGCGGCAGCGGCGACCGGGAGAGCGAAGGTGCCGGCTCGCAAAGCACACGCGCAAACACAGGAACGCGCACCCACACTTTAGAGACACGCGCTAGAAAGAGAGCGCGGCGAAGCCTCCCCGGGGGGGCGCGGGAAGGGAGGCGGACGGGGCATAAAATCGAGCGCGAGCGACGAAGAGGGCGAAAATTCCGCTCCGCCGAGGGAGAGAGAGAGAGAGAGAGAGAGAGAGAGGCGAGATAGAAACGCAGCGCTAAGCCACACCCGCAAAAACACAGCCTCTCGGTCGATGCGCTCGAGAGCCGAGAGTGGGATAGACACGCGCGCGCGCGCTCGCTCGCTCGCTCGTTCGCTTCCCTTCTCTCGCTCTCGCTCTTTCCTACGGCTTTTCCAGCTCCCCCTACTATCACTACTACCAGCGGGTCGCGCGCGCGCTCGCTGCACTGGAACTAGCCCCGCTCTCTCCGCGTGCATACACGCCGAAGGCCCGACGCCGTTACGGACGAGTTCGACTCGTTCCAGTGTTAGGAACGAGCACCGGCAAAAGCTCCCGAGCACGAACGAGCGCCCGAGCGCTCGTTCACCACCGCTTCCATATCCGGCCACCTCTCTCTCTCTCTCCCTCTCTTTCGCTCTCGCCCAGCCTCTCTCTCTCTCTCTCTCTCGCTCGCTCTTTCCTAGGGGGCGAATTTGCAGCCGGGCCAAGTAGGACGCCCGAGCCGACGCTGTTTTCCCGCACATCTCGCCTGAGGTCGCGTTGTCTAGGCCTGCGGATCACGAGTTTCTAGGGACTTGCGGGGACACGCGGTGAGCTCGTCGAGCTGGAGGCTTCGGTCGGAGGGCAGGCTCGGCTGACTGCGCGGATCCTTTCTCGTTTTCCTGTCGCCCGGAGGATGATGATGCTGCGATCGTCGATTGCGAAGAGAGATTTCAGCCGCGGAAGAGATGGAAATTGAAATGGCGGAAAGACCGAAAAAGATTGTCTAATGCTAGATGTTTGAATTATGAGCAAAATTATGAAAATTTGCGGGGCGAGACAAAAATTAAGTATAATTTTAGAAATACAGTACGTCTGAATTTTTTGCTTTGGGAGGATGATGATACCGGGGGACGAAAATATTAGACATCATCGTTTTTGAAAAAGTTTTGAATTATAGAAGAGACGAAGATTGAAACGATGGAACGGCTAAAAAAGATTTTTTAATGTTTTAGATAAAATGTCAATCATCAGAAAAATTATAAGAAATATTTGATAAGATAGACGAAAATTACTTAATTATTATCATAATAGAAATAACTAAAAACTATCAATATTTTAATCATGCTTTATCATCTCAAATTTTGATAAAAGTTTGAGTGCATTTTGGAATTATAATAAAAAATTTTATTCTAGTCTTGCTTGGTTAGACTGTTTCTACTTATTATAAATATACTGCTAAATTCGCGATGCAGAATACTAATTTTTTATTTATGTACCCGTTAGATAATAAACTAAATTAATTATAATTAATTCCATTTTTAGTTGTCATATCTTAGCATTTACTTTTTTTAATATTACTTTTTCAAAAACAAAAGAATTAATTTATTTATTTGTAATAAACTGAAATAAGTTTCGTAATTCTTAGATCAAAGGATTGCTTCAGCCTAAAATGTACAGCTGATGAGCGACTGCTGCTGTTTCTTTTAAATATTTTTTAATACAGATCATACCGATTTCTTTTGATAAACATAAAATAAAGCTTTAATGTCACGCAATGCCGTAGAATGATAGGTTGAAAACATCGTTCTACATTATAGACATTTTCTAATTCTAGGCAAATCCAGCTTGAATATTCTATACATTATGTCAGTTGCATCTTTCCCGTATGGACATTGCAATCGAATTGTTTGCTTTCGAATTCATCCTACTATTATGTAGCCTACGATAAGAGCGTTATAATGTACCAAGTTAATATACCTATAACTGTAAGTAAACTACTTTGCTAAATGCATTAATAATGTTGGCGATCTATATTGCACCTCAAACATGCTAGCAAACATCCAATCGAAAGTCCTAATGTAGTATCTTTCCTAATATCGATAAAATTTACTGAGAATCATATTCCTCTTAACGAATTTAATCAAAAAGATGAGCTAAAATCTTTTACGACGTAATTATTAATTATTTAAATAATAAAAATTATTCGTAAAATCTTATTTTTCGAATATTAAATCGCAAAAAAGTGCAATCTATTGAATTAACATAAAGAACGTTAATTAACTCGCAACCTGCCCGAATAAATTGATTTACCTTCTCTTATAATAACAATTTCGCTCTGCAAGCCAAACGAATTAACAAGTCTGAATGCATTTCCGTCAATGCTAACTAACGTCGGTTTAAGAAAAGCCAGCAAACCCGCCCGGGTGCCGAGAGCTGACCATTTTCCCAAAATCCAGCCTTGAGCTCCGTGTCGTAGTCAAACACGGGAGCTAGACAGAATAGACATGTAGAAAGTCAGCGGCTATCCCTGCAAAGCCTCCCTTCCCCCCTCGATTGTCCGTCCACCTGGTAAGAGCCAGCTAGCTCTCTCTCTTCCCTCCTCGCGTATATATATTTGCGAGCTGCTCCTATCTCCGGCGGTGTAGCGCGGCGGGACAGGCTGACGCCAAGAAAATTGCGAAAAGCGCGCGGGGCTTTTTGTGCGCGAGAACTTTCGAAACTGCACCCTCCCTTCCGGCTCTTATCGCGGCCGGCGAGCGCCGTTATATATAGATGCTGGCTATCTCGGTGGAAACCGCGATGCTGCGGTGCCCGCGTGTCGAAGAGAGCCCAGGCGCCGCCCTCTCTCTCTCTCTCGTGCACGAAAGTTTCCGCTCCCGGTCCGACCCGTCGCAGACGCAACTGCGCCGAGCTTCTTTCTTTGTTCCCGCGAGCTTTTTCTCCGAGCTCTCGCCTCCTTGTTGTTTCCGCCTCTAACTGCGCTCGCTGCTACGGCGCGTTACAATTTAGTCGGGACGAGTGTTGCCTACTGTCGCGCTCTCAGCGGCTAAGGGCGCTGGATTCAATCGCGTCGTGAATTAAAATACTTTTGCCGTGAAAAAGCTGGAAAAGGGGGCTTCGCGAAGTAAGCCCTCGGCTAGGTGGTACTTTTGCAATTATCAAGTTTTCTGGGTCGCTCTTTGCCGAGGTCGAGGATTTTTGTTCCTTTGCCTTTTTTTTTGTCGGACCTTTTAACGTTCGGCACAGTACGCCGACGCTGTTTAAGACTGAAAATTATTGATTCGCTCGCGAAAGTAATGAAGGTTTTGAAATTCTGCGATAGCGGATTCATTTAAATAATGCTAATTCTTATTAATTGTTCTATATCAAAACTTTACTGCTAAAACATTAAAATTGAATTTGAAGTCGTCGAGCGAACAAAATTTCATTTCTGTACTAAACAATAATTTATCAGCAGAATCGCATTAATCTGAATATCGATATTCTAATAAAAACTATGATGTCTGCATTTGCCAAGCAAACTTTATTAAAGTAATAATCCCTCGGAAAAAAAAACCTATTATGCGCAGAGTTATCTCTCTCTATAATTTTTTCATTTGAATAATTTAATTCCGTAAACCTTCATTTGTTATGAAACGTAAATGATGAATACAATCTTTATTCGCGCCGTGTTGCCAAAAAAAAAAAGAAAAAAACCTGTATAAATTTTCAGATTTAGTTTTTCTGCTGATTTGATGACTCGATATAAAAGAAAGATAATGAGCTGAACCAGCCGTCGCATTGATCCGCCCGATAAAATAATGATCAGCAAATGAAAAAGCAGGCCGAGGATTTGATTAGTGTAATGTCCCGACGATATCGAATGGTCGAAAAAGGCAGGACACGTAGAGAGTCGGCAAGAGAGCTTTAAATGTACGGGCAGGGTCGTCGGATAGGCGTATATGACACGGTGTCGTTTTTAAAACTGGCAAATAAATGTTTGCACTCACTGCTGTCCATTATAGCGATCATGATATTCCCGGCAATTTTAGTTTGATTGAGACACCTATATGTTGACCGTCGCCGGGGCTACACGATCGCAGCGCGCAATAACATTCTACTGTGTTTCCAATTAATTATTGCATGAGACTCCCGATCCCCGGTTAGTAGCCTGGGAGCGGGGCGCCGAGCCGTGCTTTGCATGTGTGTTCATTATTTCGAAAGCAAGCCACTAATTATCTTAACTCACTATTAGTTGTTTAAATGACAACACGGCGAATTGAAAATTTATTAAATAAATCAATGTTATGGGGACGGGGGAGAGGGGGGGGGGCTAAATTAAATCACTTCGCGCCTTTAAATGATGTACATTTATTGTTCGATTCGGCCAACTTTCGATCTCGATAGTTATTTGACCGTTCGGCTTTCATTACGGGCACAATGAGAACCAAGAGTGGCCGTTTCTAATTAAACGACGAATATTAATTTGGCGTGCAATTAAAATCTAGCATTGCCACCGGGAACAAAAGAAGTCAACGAAATATATATAGGCCAAGAGAACGAAATAAGTGAATGAGACGAAATTTTTCGCTCTTCGTCTAAAAACATCCCCAAAAAAAAAGCCAACAAAACTTTTTTAATTACAAAAAAGAGGCTTTGGTAAAATTATTTTTGCACGCTTCAATAGCAGTAACAAATTATTGAAATAATTCGAATATTCGAAGGAGCCATTTTCCCGCTTCGGCTAGGATTCATTTTGTAAGATTAAGCTTGAGTCATTACTTTAATTGTCTCCCCAGCGGCGTCAATCGCGCGCTTACGTTAGAAGGAAAAGAAAGAGATCCCGGGCACTCGGAGACAGACGGAGACGGAGAAAGCGAGAAAAGCTCTCGGTCCTCGCGAACCCTTGCATCGCGCATATATAGAGAGACGAAAGGCAATGTGGGGAAGCGAATTTCTCGACGAGAAGGAATAACCCTGGATGGGCTCGGCCCGGAAGGGAGACAGAGAAAAGGACCTATAGAGGCGAGGGTGGAGCTCTCCCGGCCAGTCGTAAGGGGTCGTAAGGGACGGCTTTAATTAAGGCAAGTGGAGGAAAGAAAAATCCTGAGGGAATTTATAGAGGTCCGCCGTACGCACCGACCTCCGAGGGATACGTAAGGGTGGAGATCGCCTGCAAAGGGAACGACCGAGAAGAAAAGGGTCCAACTCTCTCTCTCTCTCTCTCTCTCTGTATTAGTGCGCGCCAGTCGGAGACGACGATGACGACTGGCTGCTAATTCTGCCTATCTTTCTCTCCGTCTTTCCTGCTACTCGCTCGCCCGTAAAAGCCTAACATGCAAAGTAGATTCTCCGCCGCCGAGCTCGTTCCCCCGAACGACTAAGCGTCGCGGACTCGCGCGATATTGTATTACCGGACGAGGCGCCTTTTTACGCGGACGCTTATTCTCGCCCCCGAGGATCTTATGTGCGCGCGGCTCTTCTTTCATCCGTTAGTTTTCTGCATAAAAAAAAAGAGACCTCTTATCTTTTGCTCCTCTTTAGATTGCGAAAGAAGCTTATTTGCTTTCTGAAATTTTGTGAACTTTTAGATTTTTATCGACGCTGATATCGAGCTGGTAATTGTCGCCTGCAGTCTTTTCAGAGAAAAATTCATGATAATGTTAAAGGTACTTGTAAGATAAGATATAAAAGCTTAGAAGTAGCTAAATTCTTGTGTCCATTAACATCTCAACATCGTACGATAAAAATGTCAAAATAGTCTTTTTAGTAGCTTAACTTGTTGCGAATCTATAACTGATGGAAGTTATCTGTCGATATAACGATCAATAAGTTAAGTAATCGAATCGCATAAATTTACATTCCCGAGTTTGTTTTTTTAAGACATATTTAATTTCATTGCATTAAAATTTTTTTAATCTGAAATACCATTATCGGGTACAGGAAATAAAGAATATAATATCACAGTTGAATTTGAATTGCATTGAATTCAAATTAGGAAACAATTAAAAATACACGAAAAAAGAAGAAAATCGTATACAAAAAGATTATTTATTTATTTGAAATAACATATTTTCTAGCTCTCTAAGACTGAAGCTCCTGTTTAATTAAAAAGATTAATAATTATGTGAAAGGATTAACTATTACCAATTTACACTTATCAATAAAAAATTAAATAATGTGAGAAAAATTTAAAGATTGATTTTCGCAACAGTTCTTTCAAATTCATAGAAAATTATAAGATTCTAAAGATAAAATAAAAAAACTTGATTCAAAAAAATTTATAAAATCATGTAAATTCTTATATCCAAAACACTTTTTCACGTTTATTTTTTGTCATCAATTGATTGCAATCCATTTAATTTAAACAGCAATTAATTTTGCAAGAAACTGTAAAATAAACGACACTGGTTTCGATCGTCTCCAAAACATTTCCAATTACCTTAAAGTTCGATGTAAAAATCTAATTCCTTATCCACGCGAGTCCTTAATTCCATCAAGTCGGGGTAAGATAATCCTTATTTCAGCGCGCAGACAACCTACACGTTGTGTACGAAATGAGTGGGGGTTGGAGAGGTATAGGGTGCAAATATGGAGGGGGGGAAGGGGTTTGGACTCGCAGCAGAAGGATGGAAGCTTCGTGGAGGCGGAGACGCGGAGACTCGAGAAGGAGAGCAGATCGATATTTTTGACTGCAATTTAGTCTACGTTTAATGAAAGTTTAATAACCTTGTCAGCGGATTGATTATTTCGCGCGGCTGCGTTTTCCGCGAACTTCAACCTCGATGAGGTACGACAGCATTGCCCGTAAACAGCTTTGCTGAGTAGAAATTTAACGCTGCTTTTTAGATCGTCCGGTAAATTCTGAGCATTTTACGGATAATATTTCTGTTATTTTAATCAGATACTGTTTTTGTATTAAAAATTTAACGCAAAACGAGTGCAATTTTAATTTAACGTTTCAGTGTTGCCATTAAATTTCAATCAACCGTTTCATTACTGGCATAGGTGTTTGATTGACATCTCTCATAAATTCTTTTGTTTTTGAAGGCATGTATTTAGATTTCCAACGATGTTGATTAGCTTATCTATATCCCCCCTGCAAAACTATAGATTCGTACCTCTATCGACTAGAGTTCCTTGTCTGATGTTTACACATACGATTTAAATACGCAGTTCATTTAGGTATTTATTTATTAGGTAATTAAATATTTAAAAATATTGCAACGCGTTATCTAAAATTTGATTCTATCAGTTAAATTCCTCTTCTATCGCGTAAATCTTATTTTTTCCATACGCCGTTCACGCAACAATCAACTACTTAAGGAGAAATGATTGACATAATTTTAAGTAAAACAATAAACACAACGAAACGAGAACTACCTTGAAAATCGTTCGAGTGATGCAACAAAAGAAATCAGTTCATTTTACTATATCTTTCCAGGCCTATCTAAAATTAACGAAAAATAAGGTCAAACTTGAAGCAACGCACTCGATACCCCGTCGGTGCAAAAGGCTCATTGTTATTAATAATAGACGTCTTTTGCGGCGCGTCCGCCGAGCTTTGGCTTTGACGCATAGATCCCGAAGCTCGCTCGCTGCAGTACGACATTACGCACGTTTTCAGGATTCCATGCGAGGGCACGTGATGGCTCGCGATCCTCCTCTGCACTCGTGCATCCTGCTGCATCCTCCTGTACGCGATTTCCTCTCTCTCTCTCGCTCCCTTCGTCATCTGGCACGTGTGTGCCGCGGACGCGAGCGCACATATACACGGTGACAAATGGGAAGCCGTGTAAACTAATCAAATCTATTGCCGAAGGCTATGTTTTTAAAATAAAAAATACCCTGCCACTTTTTTTTTTTTTTTTTTTACTTTTTGCGCGAATCGCGCTTTCTACCTACACTGTACACGTTAATAATCTTCGGGGAATTTTTTCGCGGAATCGTGTCGGCAACGTGCTTTCTTCGGTCGGATATCTTGTTGAGGTTTTATTCAGATTTGAGTTGGTTAGTTTCAGTTCAATCGGGTAACCGCTCTCGACGTTTTCGAGTTTTTGCATTCCGCAGAATCGCGATAAAAGTTAAAAAAAAAAAAAAATTGACCGCGCTTCCATTAAAAAAAACGAAAAGTGAAACGACGACCAGTAACGAAACTCGCTCAGTTTTTTGAAGCGCAGCCGTTCTCCGTCGCTTCGAAATTGTAAGAAACCGAGAACCATCAGCCAATCTGCCCGGGACGAGAGAGGCCGTTAAAAAAGTACGGAAGGGTCATAAGAAGTCCGAGATAGTTTTTGCGACTCGGCGCATACTATTCGTCACCCTGTACATCGCGGACACGTGCATTGTCGGCGAGCTCACATGGAAGCGGCTCGCGGCCACGCACACAGAGCCACGGGCCTCGCGTAAAGAAGCGGAGAGAGAGCCTGGCGATGACACTTGGAAGTACCATCAGTTGCACGGGGAGATCGTCGGCAGCGGCATTCTACGCGCGCGCATCTGTGTGATGCTATCGCGGAGGATAGGGCATGTACCCTCTCTCTCTCTCTCTCTTCCGTGCCACTCGATGGGCGCGACGTGGGCGGCGCACCTTTTTTTAGAAGGCGCAGGGACGCGTGAATCGATGTTAGTTCGCTGGCTGGCGGCTCAATGTCATAAGTACCCCAAGCCGCGGGGGTTGTGTAATGGCTAAATGTTGATCATCAGTTGCGTACTGTTTTGATGATCCTTTGTTGCTGTATAGGCTTTTGATTACGTATGACTTAACTCGGCCAGTTTTTCAAGGCTGGACTTTGATCGGAGGATTATGGAATACGGAAAGGTTTTATATCTTTTGACAAAGATAAATAACGCTGTCAAGAACTTAATTCTCTTTGTGTAGGATTGAATTCATTCATGTAGGAAAAGAGTTTTTATTTTTTGAACTCTTAACCGTTCTCGCCTGTCCTTAAATATTAAATTTAAAGCATACAAAATCTGCATTCAACGAAAAAAATTTGATATTTACAGATATTTATTTATAGAGCTTTGAAAGCAGTGTAAGATATGCAAAAAGGCAATATTGCAAAAAGAAAAATATCAGCCTTTATAAATCATTTTTACCTTCAATATTTCAATTTTATCCGTTTCACATATTCCGCGCAGTAATTCCATTCAATACCCCTATCTAATGATAAAGAGAAGAAATTTTAACCAATCTAAATGCGGGCACATTTTACAGCCTCAAATAGCGAAATGGGCGTTATAAATTTAATCACAGGAGCGGCTATTTTATACCACATTACGAATATGAACCGCTACACTCAATGCTTTTATTGATACAAAAGTGCTTCATAGGCGATTTTCTATTTTCTATAAGCTATGAATAATCGTCGCCGGTGCAATTAAATTATTAAACGCGGAAAAGAATGTGCGTCTTTATCGCCGTGTGATTTTCATCGGCGCCGAAGGAAGCTTTTTGAGAAAAAAAAGCTCGTATATGCGCAATATTTTTACTAACGCACTGAATCACGGGTACACAGAAATAAATTTAAAAATCGATCTCTTATAATCCAAAGCCATTAATATTGCGCAAGCATCCTTAAAAGAGCGCTCTAACAAAGCGTATTTCTGCCCGAAATTTTTTTGCCCAATCGCCTGGCGCGCGCACAAATATACGCACCGGTCACGCACACAGACACACACACAGAGGCGCGGAGCACACCACGTGTACAGGCGCATGCATCCCACAGACGGCATCTCGATTTGCCTTGTCTCGTTACGTTCGTCTCCCGAATCAATTATTCGTTTCGCGCGTGAGCTCGGAGCGCACGAATCATTTTTACACCATTACAGGCATATGCGCGCGTGCATGCTCTCGCGCTCTCTTCCGTTTCCTCTTTTTTTCCCACCCCCAGTCGTACACTGCACGTCAGATTTTCCTATTGGTGTATGTGCTCTGATTATTGCGGTTGTTTACCGGATTAATTGCGCGCGACTGAGTGCAGTGCGAATTGTAAAAATAAAGTGTTTAGATTTCAAAATTTTGCCCATTTGATTATTAAACTGTATTTCAAAATTTATCGTGGTCTATTTTTTAGAAAATTGTCCTGCTTCGGCATTGTATTAATTCTTGTACGATATAAGCGTGCATTTTTCTTACAATCAATTACACTAACAGTTTCGGCGATCAGCCTTTTAGTAATTCAATACAACAAGAACCCGCGAAGTTCCTGAAAATTAATCCTCAATCACGCACCTCAATAATAATTATCTATCAACCCCAACACCCTATCGCCTCCGATACTTTCATCTTTCCGCAGTACGTTTATATCCGGCGCATTAACAAAAAAAAAAAGCTTGCCCGAACGCGGATCGGCGCGCATAAGCCGACAGCCTGCAGGGGGCGGCAACTTATCGTCGACACGAGGTCGCGAATCACGCTTTGATGGATCGCCGCTTAAAAAAGGTCGCTCCCCTCCTTCCTTCCTCTTTTTTTTTTTTTTCGCCGGCAGCATCGATATGCCGATAATCCCCGACTTTATTGCGAAACGGGCGCGCCGAGGATTTCCAGCCGCCGCCGCCGCGCGTCTCTTTTGCTCCTTCGGTCCCCGCACTTACGGCAATCTTCGTATAATCCCGCGGCGCGACGCCCCGGCAATAACGAATGGCTTTGCCAAAGAGGAGAGAGAGAGAGAGGGAGGCGTAAAAGACTGATCAAATGGCGCTTCTTATAGCGACGAGAGTCGCGCTTATAAACTCCCGTCTGCCATGTCCCGTCGATCCGTCCGCGTTTTCCCGAACGCCGGAGCTCTTTGTTTGCAAAGCAAGCGTGAAGTTTGATCGACTGCGCGTGTATGCCCCGGGTAAAAATGTTTTCCTAGCGCTCTGCGACCTTTTGTAAAGTCGGCGGAATAAAGGCAGATTAGAAAGATTCGATCGCTTTCGAGGGTAAACTTTTCAGTTTCGTTCGCGACATGTTTCGCGCGCGGCGCCGTAATTTTCGATTATCTGACGAAAACTGTTGTCACTGTGAGCGAGCGTTGATTTAAATATCTATTTGATCAATAATTATATGATTAACGGGGATCTTCGATAATAAATAATGCGCAAATTGCTTCAATTTGATGCGCCATCATAACTTTCAGAATACGAACGCATTAAATCATTAAAGTATTATGCATTCGAATTGAAATCGAGAATAAAATTAAATCGCGATATTCCGGTATATACGCGATTTTTGAAGCTTCTCTTTAATCGAGACCTTGAAAATGAATGCTCTCGCGCATAAACAAGACCGTTTTCAATTTCGAAGCCCGTCGATAAGGGAGAGGCGGCGTAAAAAGCAGGCAGCTCTTATTAGACCGTTAGGTCGATGCAGCCGGACGGCGCAATTCACCTCCTGCGTCGCGCTACTTTGCCTAATGACCGCCGAAAAAAGCTCGCCTATCCGTCCGGCTGTCCACAAAAACGCGTCCCCATCAATCCGCAAGCTGCGCCGGGCAAGACAAAAAAAAGTCGTCGTCGCCGCTGCGGCCGCGGCAAAAAAGTCACGCCTAATATGACTCTCTCTCTCTTTCTCTCTCTCTCTCTCTCTCTCTCCGGGGCTGGCTTGCAGTGATTAAAGTCGCTCCCATTCGTTCATTAACTCGAATTCGATCGACGGGATTGTAAGTGCATTTCTCGCGGGAGCTCGCCGACAATGGCCTTCCTGAAAATGCGGACGCATTTAACGTTCCCGCTATTCATGCATCTTCACCCCCGTCGCTGCTGCGTCGCGCGCGGCTCTCTCTCTCTCTCTCTCTCCGCACCGTTCGGTGCAAACGAAAGAGAGAGAGAGAGCGGCGCGCGAGAAAAAACAAGAAAAATCTTTTGGGTTAATCGAAAGCCGATCGACCGCGCGACGAGTCCGCGAATGCTCGCATTGTCCGCGCGTCGCACCGATTGGAGTGGAGGCGATTGAAATCTTTCTCTACGCGCGTCGCTCCTCCTCTCCTCGCCGCTCCGCGCGCTGCTCCCTCCCCCCCGTATTCCATTATACCTGTTTATTGCGCGAGCGCAAACGAACTCCGGCACCCAGGCTGCTTTTTTTCCTCCTATTTTTGTTTTGTTCCGTCTGTCTCTCTCGCTCGTAGCGCAAAAACTCTCGTCGAAGACTCATGTGCGTGTGTGCGAACGACTGTGTGCGCGCCTCCGCGTCTGGACATCGTCGCTATGTTTTATTTAATAACGCGATGCGTTTGTTTATTTGAAGAGAGAGAGAGAGAGAGAGAGAGAGAGAGTCGCGCGCGCGACTGCGTGGGTTCGAAAATTATTGTGCGCCCGGCGAACTTTGGCATAGCTTTTTTAGAGATGGTCGTTTCGTTTTGCGACTGGCTCTGGCGCGCGGGAGCGGAGAGAGAGTATATCTTTTTTCGATGGCTCTATAATGAAGCGGAGCCGCGCGCGTTATTGAAGAAATTGTTTATTTTTTTGTTCCGCCAAGAGCCGCGCGCGCGCGCGCGGATTTAACGACGAAAACGCATTACATTGTTTTACGAGCTGTTTAATCGCCGGATCAACGAATTATGTTTTACAAAGGACGATTTTCTCGGCTAATTTATGATTTCTTGCGCTTAGAACGAAAAACATTTATTAGTCGACTCTGCTCGGAGGACGGAATATTTTAGCAATTAAGCAAATGCAAGCGCGTTTCTACCGCGGGCTTTTATTTCGCAGAAATTCCCAATTCACGGTCAATAAGAATGATTGAAAAATAGCCCCGGTTAGCGACGGCAGCAGTCCTTCAATTAAATCTGGCGCCCCTCCTCCGTAAATCGGCACCCGCGCTTCTCGGCCTAATTCCCGCATTAATCGAGTCTAATGAATTTTTGTCTGAGCAGTACGCGTACAACGCCTATGCAGGTGGGCCGAGAGAGAAAGAGAGGCGGCGTTGCACTGCTCGCAGCTTGGCAGCAGCGCCGGGGAAAAAAGCCCGGGCTGGATTCGATGACTTCCTGGATCATTTTTCAAAATGTCTACAGCCTCGGGCCGCTAGTCGAGAGGTGGGTGAGCTCGCTCGCTTGCACGCACGCACACACGCCTCGTACCGCTGGCCGGCTGTCTGTGCGCCGCGCGGCGCAGCTCACACGGGGGGTGGTCAACCCCCGAGCGTAGGGTGGCAAGATGGCGTCGCATGGTAAATCGATGGAGGCTAGTCATTGCAGGCGCCCTCGCGCTCTATCTCTCTTTTCCCCCGCCAAAGCCGCTATCTTTCCCGCGACAGGGAGAGAGAGAGAGAGAGCGGCCAACCCCCTCGAAAGCATACCCAACCTTTCCGTGCACGCGCTACTATTCAGCCTCTCTCTGCTTCCCTCTCCGCGCGGCCCTCGGCAGCAGCCCTCTCCCGCACACACGCAGCGCGAAAGAGAGGCCGAAGCCCTCATTTTCGAGGTTCGCGCGAGCCGAGCGCGGACGAGCTTTCGGCCGGGGTACGAGGCTCCCCCGAGTTTCGAGAGAGGTCTTATATACGGCCGAGGCCTAAGCTAGCCCGTGCAGCTTTCTAATGCACCGCCCTCGAGGAGCTTCGCGTACGAGGGCCGCGCCGGAATTGCCCGAGAGTCCCGAGGGGTGAATGCCCTTTTTTGCCCGGCTCGTATTAGGGATAGCTTTATTTTGCAGGACTTGAAACTAGGATCGTTTCGGGGGCATACGGCTGCATAAATGGAGCATTTATGCCGCGCTGCTAGAGTTAATTTCTCCGCGTATATAATGTCGACGATAATAAAATTTTGATACAGTTGAATTCGTGTAATTAATTCATGATGAAATCTCTCAATTGATACATTGATCGGAGTCGGTATACTGCTAATTTGTTGTCTCGATAGATTTTTTTTCGTATCGCATCTTGATGATGCATCGATAAAAGGATTAAAATATCCGAGTTGGATTGCGGTTATCCGATCGCGCCGATATAACGTCTTTAAAAAGATTATGCATCTAAGAATAGAACGCATCGCCTTGGTTGGTTTTGCGTTTTATAAACAAATTCCGAATATCTGTTGAACATTGGAATCGCTAATTGAGAGATTTCATTATGAATTAATGCCGCTTATTGAATTTTACGCTGTAAGCATTTGCTGCTTTAATTTTAGCAAAATTACCAAATAACTGTGTTTATCGGGCAAATGATAAAATGCAATAAATACTTTAATAACTGTGCATTAGCGGGTAATTCTTGATAAATAATGATATTTTCTTTGTCACTTTTGAACGATATATTTTGATTTCATTATTTGGATTGAGCACTTGCTAGATTCATCAGGAATCATAATTACGCAGCGACGTCGATGAGATAGCAGACGTCGATCAATTGCGTTCGCTCTGGTTATTACTGCGTTCGTAGGTACGTATGTAAGCACCACTACTGTTTTGATAAGCCTAGACGAACTTGCACGCATCATTCAGCGGAAATGTTGCAAATGGAATTTGTCCTTTTATCTGAATTGCGCCTTAAAAAATTGACAGACATAATTACTTTTCTAAAAAAGTAAATTATTTAAACGAAAAATGATTGACGGCTACATAAAAGAGTTCAAACGTTCATAAGCTCACTTCCTTTCCGTGTTTCTTTATTAAACAAAAACTATAATGTAATTTTTTATCTTATCGTACAAGTACCTGAGATAAACGGATCAATAGTTGCGGTATAAATGAGGGAATTACAAGGTGAATAGGCATTAATCTCCCGGCAAAATGAGAGCCCGCGCACTGATAGCTCTGATATTCGCACTCACAATAAGGCTTTCAAGATGTCAGCCGTACTCGGCGATCTCCTGTGCTGTGGGCAGAGTAGGTCTTTCTGCGTATATACATTTTTTTTTCTTTATCGCGCTGATCATCCTTCAAAATTTTATTAATTTTACGTTCTTCGCTGTTTTCAGACTTCGATTTCTCCCAAGAGCCAAGATCTGATCACGAGGCTTTACTGGCTGACCGATTCCGCCGAGTCGCGGGCAACCAAAGATTACGTATTCTATTACTTGTACAGCAAAGAAAATCCCGGCGGAGAGCAGATCATCTTTGACGAACCGAACCGTCTGGGTAATTTTAAGCCCGATCGCCCTACGAAGTTCATCACGCACGGATATTTATCGTCGAGAGAGTCGCCAGCTTGCGTGCAGCCGAGAGACGGTAAAAACTTATTTTGCAGAATCCCTGCGTATATTTGTAAAGCGCGGTCGTTTCATGTTTATTCGGACGTTCGTAGCTTTCCTAAACAGCGGAGATTACAACGTGATCGTCGTTGATTGGTGGGCTATGCAATCGATTTGGAGTACTTTGCCACTGGATTATTGGACGGTCACCGGCTATGTTGGAGAAGTTGGCGGTTACGTAGCAGCGATGATCAATTTTCTCGAAAATAATGGAATGAATCTGGAAACCACGACGCTGATTGGACATTCCCTCGGCGCGCATGTGATGGGCGTTGCTGGTTATCAGTTGAAGAATAAAGTTAATTACATTGTTGGTGCGTGATATAACCATTTATTTGTTGCGCTTTATTTCGCACTTGAACTTTAAAGATAAAACACAATTCCATCGGTCAATAAATCAATCATTTGTTGCAATTTCGAATTATAAATTTTCTTCTGCCTAAAGTGGAAAATAATCTTGTCACGAATCGTGTTTGCAAGATTCTAACGCAAGCACTAATCGAATTTAGACAAACAAATTTAATTTTGAAAATCTATTGCAGGGTTAGATCCGGCATTGCCGTCGTTTGAATCTCGAAATCCCGGCGAACGTCTGTCCGTGGAGGACGCTAAGATAGTCGAAGTCATTCACACAAATAACGGCGACTGCGGAATTCCCGATCAAGTTGGCCACTACGATTTTTACCCTAACGGCGGATCAAAACAGCCAGGATGCTCGAGCAATACGTGCTCGCACTCTCGGGTCTATGAATTGTACGCGGAATCTATTTACAGCGAGAATGGATTTTACGGTCGCAGATGTACGAGCTTCGAGGCCCTAGAGGGGGGGAAGTGTTCCGGCGATATAGCCGTAATGGGTGGAAGCGTAAAGGAACAAACTGCACCCCAGGGAATGTACTATCTTGAAACTAGAGACTCTTTTCCTTACGCGCTGGGAAAATAACGATGTATTATAATTAATACTTTATCCGCGGTATTACATGACATTAAGTTACATAATTCTATAAGCGCACCTTGAACGAATACTCATTTTTGTAAAATAATATTTTTTTTATCTGTAAATAAAGTTTAATAAACGATTTTTTTTAATTAATGTGTGTTTTATTCGGTATTTTGTTTCGTATGTTACTTGAAATCATTTTAAATAAACTGGACAAGTAAATATTTTAGTTTTGTCTATTGTTTTTCAGAATATTAGAATACAGCTAATACTTGTTTATAAATTAATGTTTTTCTACTTGTTTATAAATTCAGAGCTTACTTCGTCAAGTGGTTAAAGTGAAAAAAAAGAAATACAAAAACAAATATTTTACAGGCTATTTAGATTTATTCTTTTTTGTAATATTTAATAACCTGTTAAATATATTTTATGTAATATTATTTCATTATTGAAAAATTCTAGAATATAAAACGTATTGTTTTGTGTTTCATACTTTCAATGGTATTTAAGAATTTATTTGATAAAAATATTATATAACATTCAACAAGACTTATATCCTACTTTTTACTATAATTTTTTACTTAATAATTTGACGTTTCGGGGTTATCCAGTAATCATAAAGTATCAATAACAAACTTAATTTCTTAAATAGAAAATATAATAATAAACAGGTAGTTCTTCTTCCAACACGAATGAAAGTTCGCAAAGTCAAAAACGTAGTTTTCTATATAAGCTTTAAAGTATCAAGGGTTTATTTTATCAAATCCGCTAAACATTTGTTTTGACGAAAATTGGCATAAGTAATTACTCATTAATATCATTTAAGGAAACGTCTTAGTATGGCAGACCTACACTACAGCATTTATAAGGAAAAAAATTAGTATTTTGCTACGTAATTGAATTATACAAATATTATCTTATCAATCGTACAAAGTGATATAAGTAGTTGTATTTGCTTCTGTGAAGGAAAATGAATTTAGTTTCTGTATTTGATTCGATAAGTTACTAACATGCGAACGTTAGCATTTCTAAAATTATTTAACTTATTTATATTTATTAAGTTTAGTAATGGATCCTTCGATGGCATGGTATCTTGCGCAATAGGATCTTCTAAAAAGGTACGTGTTCGAACATTTCTTTGATAATTTGATTTTGAAAGTAATATTAATACTATTCTTTCTGCTAAAACATTAAAAAAATAATCAAATTATTTCAGTCTGATGTTATTTTTTACGAGACTATTGCAAGAGCAAGTAAAATAAAAGGTTACTCACTTGAAAGTGACGTAAAATTCCTTCTTTATACAAAAGAATCACCTTATTCGTTTCAAGTATTTTTGCATGATCAAGAAAGGTTAAAGGCTGGTAATTTTGATGTTAAAAAAGAAACAAAAATTTTAATTCATGGTTACAGGAGTAGCGATAAGAAGAATGCCATTGTTATTCCTAGGAATGGTTAGTTAAATGCATGTGAAGGCACAATCCCGAAAAAAGTATCTTTTTTAGGTTCTGTAAAAAGTAAACTTGAATTAATAACAAATTCATATATTATAAAAATATTGTAAAAAATGTTATTTTTTACAGATAATTTAAAAGGGCACTTTTAATTTATATTCTCTGAAATATTAACTTAATAATAATTAATAATTAATTAATGTTTTCTTTCAGCCTTTCTAGAAAGTGGAGATTTTAATATTTTAGTCGTTGATTGGAGTAAAGCCCAATATTGGGGTATAAACCATGCACTTCCCTTATCTTATCCAGCAGTAGTTAATAAATTAAAAGATGTTGCAAAGCATGTCGCTTCAATGATTCGTTTTCTCGAAAATTTTGGGATGAATTTGAATACAACCACAATAGTTGGTCATTCTCTTGGGGCTCACGTTGCTGGTGTTGCAAGTTATAATTTAAAAAATAAGGTCAATCGCATCGTTGGTAAGTAATAATTAAGAAGATATTTTCGTTGATCTTTGTGCCAATGTTCATTATACGTAAATATATGAAGTTTCAAGTGATTTAGAGGTCACGTGTTTTTTCAACTAAAAATTATCAAATGATTTTTTTAAAATTGAATTATTTACATACACTTTTGTTTTAAGGTCTAGATCCTGCAGGTCCTTATTTTACAAATAAAGGCCCTAAAGAACGTCTTTCAAAAGAGGCTGCAACGTTTGTTGAAGTTATTCATACAGAAATCACACAATGTGGATTGAAAGCTCAATTAGGTCACTTTGACTTTTATCCCAATAGTGGACTTAATCAACCGGGTTGCGATACTTACAAATGCTCTCATTCACGGTCTTATCGATACTTTGCTGAATCTATTGTTTCTCAAGTTGGATTTCATGCGCGAAGGTGCGCCGATTGGACTTCTATGGAACAAGGAAAGTGCGATGGAGAATCAGTTCTTATGGGAGGATTGCAGCGAAAACCAATTCCTGAAGGAATTTATTATGTCAAAACTAATGATCAATCGCCTTTTGCCTTGGGTGCTCTATAAAACGTGCTCTACAAAATTTTCTAATTTTTTGCGAAATATTAAATTTATGCCTTGCGTTTAATTGTATAATAGTGTGATTGCAGTACATTATTCAACAATAAAAACTGTGAATTATTTTTTAATGTTTATTACTAGACCTTACCTACGAAGCAATTAATTAAATAAATCAGATAAATACTTCCTGCTTTGTTAATAACTTGTTCAATATGTTTTGAACAAATATATGAAAAAAATTATAATCTTAACTCATTGATATAATCTTCAGCTACCAATTAGTGGCAATAAATCAATGATAACATTTTTCTTGAAATTGAAATATATTCTAAAATCTTTAGAATTTTAATTTTAGAAGCTTTTTAAATTTCCTTTGTATTCAATAAAATTTTCATAATTATAAAATGAAGCATGAAATAAGGTTACCTAATAATTATTTAATGTAAACGTTTTACAAAACTAATTTAATGTTTTATGGACTTATAATCAAATTTTGTTATAAACATTACGACTTCGTGTGTACACATTTTTGCAATTTCAAAATCTAGCATTGCAAAAGCATTTATAAATAAGTTGAGTGCAATAAATAAATTTCATATGTCTGCAATAATTGTTAATGAAGAAATGATTTAAAGGGGATATTGAAATATGAATTAAAACCTATTGACATATCAGTAAACAAATACCTATGGTAACTAAGACTAACTTACGTTTTCGCCTTTATCGTCGATTATCATTACTGATTAATTGATTTCACAATAAGTAATGCGTATCAAAAATAATAAATGTAAATGAAGCCATCTTAAAAACATTAAACATAAAAAATTAGGCGAAAACTCTGATAATATCAAGTTTAATATAAGTTATTTAGAAAGGAGGAGATTGATCTGTCAGTTGAAGAAATCTTATCCAATTCGTCTTTTTGCAAGCCTATGTTTCAATCAATGATTGACATCTTATCTTATCTTAGTTTTGCAACTAAAAATCAGTGGCTTTATAAACGATTGACAAACCGAACAGGTCAGATACAATTCGGTAGCAACATGAGGACCCACGTACTGGCCGGTCTCCTGCTCGTTCTGGCAGTTAACAGTAAGTAATTATTGCATCAACAAATTAGTTTCTTATGAAGGCTTCAGTCAATGATGAGAAAATTAAAACTTAAATCCTTCATAGTTTGTAAAATATATTTTATTTTTCAAGGAATTTTCAAAATTATTTATATATATTTTTCCGGGACTTATTACATCTATTGAAAAGACATATTACAATTTAATTAATGTTAATTTTAATAAATTTATTTCAGTAAATGCCAGAACCACAGTTTTTCCAGCTAAAAGACTGCGGTCTATGATAACTAAAGAAGACATAAAAACCTTCAACGAAGGGGAAGGACTTTGGTTTTTAGACGATGAAGGAAGACTTGTTCGAGCTACGCTCGATATGCCAGTAACGAGGGGTGCCAGTACCATTTCTCTCCGTGAACACGTCATTTTCAACCTCTACACTAGAGAAACTGGTTTAAAATCAGAAACTATCTATGTGAACAATGAGGAATCACTGAAAAAGAGTCACTTCGATCCTACGCGTGAGACTAAATTCATTACGCACGGATGGGTCAACTCCAAGAACAGCAAGGCATGCACATTGATCCGAGATGGTAAGAATAGTTAATGGATACACAAAGCTACATTTTCCACTTTCATTACTTGACCAAATAAGTTAATCAATTAAAATATGTTAAAGCGTACTTGGCTCAAGACTACAACGTGATAGTCGTCGACTGGAGCAGAATCACTCTGAGACCGTACGGCTGGGCTGCCACCCACGTTCTCGATGTTGGAAAATACGTTGCTACCATGATTGACTTCCTAGTTGACCAAGGAATAAACCTTAACACCACGACTCTTGTGGGACACTCTTTAGGAGCTCACGTTATGGGTCTGGCTGGATACTATTCCAAGAGCAACGTTAACTACGTAGTCGGTAAGATTCCTCTTACTCTTTTTCATTAAAAATAAATTGGCTAATTAAAAGAACTTTTGACTAATATTGAATAATAATTCTAACATAGGACTGGACCCGGCTCTTCCTCTATTCGCCCTGGCTGGACCAGGCTCAAGAATTTCGACGGAAGACGCCAAGCACGTGGAGATCATTCACACGAACGCCGGCCTCCTCGGCTACCTGTCCGCGATCGGAAAGGCTGATTTCTATCCGAACGGGGGCAAAAAACAAGTGGGCTGCATCATCGACATAGGAGGTGCCTGTTCCCACGCCAGGTCATACGAGTACTTCGCCGAGTCCATCACCTCCAGTTCGGGCTTCTACGGCATGAAGTGCAAGGACTACTCAAGTTACAAAGAGGGCACCTGCAAGGGTAACGTCGGCTTGATGGGAGGCCGCAAATCCTACCTGCCCTACTCCGGCACTTACTACCTTGGCACCCAGTCCAAGAATCCTTTTGCTAAGGGCAAGGGTGAATTGGGTTTTTAGATAATTATTCCTTTGGGATGGAGAGAGAATGGTTCGAAGAATGCAATAAACAGATAAAAACTGCATTTGAATTTGGAACAGTATTTTAGTGTAAAAATTTGATAATACTCATTTTCGGTTGTTGTAGAAGACTAGCAACGAAATTTGCGCATATGTATAATACTCGTTATTTTTAAGCAATAAAATTCTATTGAATTTGTAAAAACAAATTTTTTTATATTTTAAACAGATTTATATGGGATTATTATTTTTATGTACAATATCTTATATAGCGATTGTTGTTGCTTCATTCTTACTTTATCTTGAATTGTTATAACACAAAAGTTGTTAATTAATAAAAGCAAAGAAAGAAAGAACGATGACCTATCAATTAAACACATTAAATGAGTTAGTGAACTATTATTGTGATTAATACTTTAAAACTACATAATAATTACAAACAACTAATTATTTTTAGTTGCTCTTTTCTTTCATTAAAAATGAATGCAAACAAACAAGTACCTTTTCAAAAAAGCAAATTAATCAATTCCTTGACAAAAGCATAATTCTAATTTACGTCGTTCCTTGTCTGAATGAAACCCCCATCTGAAATTTTCAAATTACACCCCTGCAGCAGATACAGAGCACTCATACCGAGTTCGTTAAAGTTGTCCGTTGCCACTCGAGTCTCCTCGGGAGCTCGAGATTAAAAGAAAAAAGCTCGAAATAGACGTCCGGTGAAGAATTAGAGCTGTAAGGTTCGCGGTATCTATCAACGGAGGACGGCTCCATTTATCAGCCAATAGCTTCTGTTTCCTCCCCCGGTGTCCTGGAAACTACTGTCCAGCGTCCGCGGACCTCGATCGGTTCCGCGAGCGACAATTCCATTCCGAGTTGTTGCTCCTCTCCCGGTTACGCCGGCGATTTATTTTTCCGTGCGAGAACTAACGCCGAACACTCGCCCTGGTCAAAGAGTGGCTTCCACATTCGCCACGTGCCCGCCGCCTACTGCCGTATGGGTTTAAATACATCGCTGCCGATGCAGAGGCTACTGCCGGTGCAAATTAAAATTTCCAATTAAAAATGCGCCCTGATCGCTCGCCCATTACTTATGCCTGGTGTTTTAATCTTTTCCTCCATTGCTGGACGGCGAAGTCAATCTTTTTTGCATTTACCTATGTATATTATTATGAGATGGAATTTATTTTCTTTTCACGTTTAGAATTATTTTTATCTTTTTCTGTATTACGAATTCTTAAATTATGTAATTTCTTAATACTTTCCAGCTAGAAACGCTCTAAATTTAATTTAATAAAAATATAGACGTAATGAAATATTTATATAATATACATTTCAATAAAAGTAGCAAACTCTTGTTAAAAACTTGTTAGTTATACATTATTTCCAAATATTTTTCTTCTGAATATAACTAGAATAAAAATCAAACTTTAAAACTTTTCCACGTGATATATTATAAATACCGCATGTCTAAATTAAAATTGCAGAAACATACATTTTTTACGCGATTTCTATTCTTCGTTTTAGCAGTCAGGTTTAACGTTACGGTTATGTTTACAGTTACCAAGCCTTCGCTAAGCAAGGTGTCGTTTTTTTTTTGCCGCTTCGCCAGTGTAGTATCAGCTTGCACGGTCATCCCGGAAACGACGAAAGGGTAAGATGCATCTCCGCGGGTGACTTAGTCGTTGTAATCTGGTGGGACTGTTTCACGTTCAAAGGCGACGGGATGTTTTTTGTTGTTAGCAAACTTCCGGTCATTCTTTCGGTACACTCTTTTTTTCGCTACGTGTGTACTGATGGACATTGAAAAAATGTAAACGGATATGAGTTGTTTAATTTGGACAATCAAGAAAGGTGCGTCCGTTGGATAAAGAACATTTGGGTCCGGCGATCTTTTGATAACAAAGACAAAAAGTACCGTGGGATTAGACCAAGTAAAAAAATTTATGTTGAATGAACGCTGAAATGAGGTCAAAACGAACTTGAGCTTTGCAGCGATTATTTCTTTTAATTACATTGAATTTAAGAGTCAGACTATACAAAAAAAAAAATAACAGGACTGATGCTATGAAATAAAGAAAAATTTGTATAAATTACTTCATTGTTCATAAAAGTTAATTCAGGAGTAAGTACAACTAAAAGATCGATTCTTTAACTTGATCTAAAATTTTATTAAATCCCTTTTCTTAACCGCGCAAGAAGAAAAAAGGTAATTTCAAACGCTCTTGATTTAATCCCCCTGACATTTCAGGTGGATCGCTAAAAAGACGATTCAAGCTGAAAGTTCATCCTTCCTTCATCCCACCTTGTTTGCCTTGGGAAGTTCGAAGTAAGTAGAGCCGCGCTGATACGCAAACAGGGACTCATTAAGGAATCCGTCGAAAGATCATTAATCATTCGACGTCTCGGTCCAAAGGCGCCTCGGAGCCTCTGCAAACATCGCGGGGTTATTTGTCCCAACACTTATACGATCTAACTTGCCTGTGATAGATTTGCCTTAGCCAGAGCTGCGATCGACTACCGAGGAGATGACGAAGGGCGAAGGAGCAAAAAGAGAACTCGGCGCAGGCCAATGTTCCGTATTCAAATATTGACCGATCGTTTATCGGGAAAGTCGGAGCTTCAATCTATCCTTAATGAACTTTTTTTTCTCTCCTCGGGTTACGCTATCTTAGTTCGAGCAAAGGAGTCAGTTTGCCCAAGACCAGTTTTACCGAGCAAACGTTTTAACATTTAAGAGCGAAGGTAAAGTGTCGAAAACGCCAGTGGAAAGTACAAGTTTTACTTAAGGAGATTTTATTTCTTTTCGGGGAAAAGAGTAGTTTTCATTTAAATGGCGGACTTTAAATTATATTTCGATATTTTTAACAGGATAAATTCTTAGGTAAATTAATAATAATTATATAGAGTTGAAAATTGTATATATCTCTTGATTAGGTAAAAATTAATTTATCAAATTGTAAGATAAATCAAGATTATCTTTAGATTTATAGTCCAGAGCACTAAGTATTCAAATCTTCCCAACACTATCTAATATTGACCTCAAATTAACACTTACGATAACGTATAACTATATGTCTAACACGTCATGTTTCTGTCTTTATCTGAGTTGTTAATTCAATGTCACTGTCTGTCACCATTGAATAAGTTCGTAAATCATTTTTAAAAAAATGTATTTTTACAATTAATTACATGTATAATAACGATTTGCGGGGTCAAAATTTTTCAATATTAATGTACTCAAGTGGAAATGGTTATTTATTTAAAATTAAGCGTAATATTCAATTGTTTCTTACATCATTTACTTTTCTAACATGACGTCAAAAAATTTCAACCGACTTTGTGACATTGCATCCGCTTAAAATAAACCAAGCATTACAATTTAAAACTTAGAATCACTTATCATTTTAAAACATGCGTTACAACGATAAAATCTAGAGGTCGCCAAGAAGTACATGTACACAATCTGCAAATTATACGTACGATTATCCGCCACCCGGCCGAGTATAATGAAATTACTCATGAATCGCGCGCGTGCCGCGAGCCTCTTTGTTTCTCAAACAGACTCGAGAGAAGGCCTTAAAAAAATCCGAATAAACAAACGAAAAAGGCCGCGCGCGCGCGTCTGACGGAAGGAAAATTCCAAGCGTAGCATATTACCTGCACGTCGGCGGCTGGAGGGCGGCAAGTGCATTCTGCAGCGCCTCCATATCGAGCAACATGGCGGCGGGATCGTGCTCGCGCGCAGTGTATGCACACACACGTGCACGCAGAGAGAGAGAGAGATAGAGATAGAGCGAGAGAGCGCACGCACACTTAGGCGCGGCCGCGAGCCCATTCGTCTATCCGGCGTTCGGAACTTAGGCGCGAAGGACTTACTCTCGATCGGCGTCGCGCGACAAAAGCCGCGCCTTCGGAGCTGCTCTCTCTCTGCGCGCTCTCCCGACAAAAGCGCTGATGGCGACTGTTGCCAATGCGATACTGGCCGCTGATGCAACATAAATTAAACTGCATAGAGAGCAGAGGCGGCAGCCCCCGTATGTGCCACCCCAATCAGCGTGTGTCGTTCCGCGGCGCTCATCGGTTCCACGCGCGGTATTATCGACGCGCTTGTTTATATGCGTGTGCGCCGCTTTTAATGCGCGCCTGTGTGCACGCTAAAAATTGCGCCGATGCCAGGCCGGCAGCCTGCCGGGGGACACGGGGAACGCGCGGGCCAAAGGAGCAAGCCTCGCGCCGCGATGTCGATGACTGCACCGGATTCGAGTCCGCGTTCCGGTGCGCCGCGGATCTGCATAATTTCGGCCTGTTTAACGGGGGGCGGCCGCGCTCATATCGAAATGGACGGCATTGCGATTTAATTGATGGAAGAATTCGTGATCGAATGCTTTTATGGTTTTCGATATTGGGGGTTCAAAGAGATTTTGACAAAGGTAATCGGTCTTTTTCTATTGGCTGCTTAATTAATTCGTGGAGTATTCTCATGTAAGAATGATTTTTTCAAAGTACGCTCGAGAAGGTAGAAAAGTTACTTTTGAATAAAAAGACTATTTATTGGATTTAGTACATTATTTACTTGATAATAGTATTTAATAAAAATATAGAATATTTGCGCGAATCAAATTGTTTCTTCGTTTATTTATTTCAATTCTTTTTTCGTCTCGGAGATACGTGCAAGTCTCTACACCTAGCATTTATCGGTTTTTAATCGTTTTGGTAAGCCACTTTTTTGATTTTTACTATCAAGCACTTTTTCAGAATTCCTGGAACCTGAGCTTCAGAAAAAGATATTGAAAATTATTGCAGCTTTTATTATTTATTCAAGAACCGTGAGTATTTAAGGATTGGATGATTTTCTTGTTTGTTGAATTTTAATACGCTGACATTTAACAAGAAATAATTCTTCCAATATTAGAATTTATCAAGAAACTGCTGGTACTTGATATAAAAAGATTTACGCATTTGAAAATTGTTGAACATTTGAATGGAAATTAAAGCCAAAATTTACTCTTTAGTGCTAATCTCCTACTGCAGTTTTCAACTAAAATAGTCAATATTATGCTTCCACAGGCGACCAGTTCGTTTCACAGCCGCAATTTCTGCAAGGAAACAAAAGGGGAATGCACTTTACGACTTGATGAAATCGTTAAGAGCCACCGCAACAGAATATCAAACCTATATCAAGCCGCACAATACGTCGAGATTTTTTCATCATGAACAACGCGAGTTCACGTTCCTAATAAAATAATGGGGAGCAGAAAAAAAAAAGAGAGCGGGAGTAGGAAGTGGCGAATCGAAATATCGCCGCCCGGGCAATTCCTGATAATCAAATGCACGAAAAACGTATTCATATTACACGGCGCGGCGCATATACATATCCGCGGAATGCGCGCAGAGGAGAAGAATATAATTGCAAGCTCTCTCTCTCCCTCTCCCGCGCACGAATCCGTCACAAGGTGAAATTGTATTCATAACGCAGGCCGGAGCCGCTTGCAAGAGCCGGAGGAGGAGGCAAAAAAAAAAAAAAAAGAAACGAGGCTGAAAGGCATTGAGGCAGTCGAAATAGAGAGTGCGGTGAACGTCTGGGAAATTGGATTTAATGTTGTCAGGCGGCTCGCGTATCAAGCGCGCGGATGCGCTCCACCTCGCTCTTTCTCTCTCCCTCGAACAGAGAAAGGAACGCGAAAAAAGAAAGAAAGCGGAAAAAGAGAGGAGCGCGCATGCACACAAGCGCGCGCGCGCGCATGCACGCGTAGGGCAAAAAATAAAAGCGCGAGAGTCTCCCGACGATTGTAGCCCGAGCGGGTTCTGTTTTGATTGAAAACTCAAGTGCCCTTGCGATCTTAATCAAGGGTTGGAAATTTTCAGCTCGATCGATTGGATAAACGAATAGCGCGAGAGAGAGAGAGAGAGAGAGAGAGAGAGAAAGACAGACGGAGAGGAGGTAGGCCGTCTATCGGCTCGCTTTTCTCTTTCTCGCGGGGCGGTGGTGGTAGTACATACAGCCTGCTATTTCGCGGCGCGTCGCGCGACAATTTCCGCATATGCGCGCTCCTCTCTGTCTCTTTCTCGCGAGGCGCACCGGGCTGTTTTGATCTTTTAATATGACTTTATTTTACGAGCTTATTGTAACGAGAACGCGCGACTCGCGCCCCCGGACGCGGCCGCACTTTCATATTTGCTTATTCGCTGAAACGCGAATTGGAAAAATTTTCGAGTCACTTCGCTTTTCCGCTCGTTCAAGAATATTTTCGCCGCGTTTAAAGAGGATTTTTTTTTTTTTTTAGTCAGCTGCTTTTTATCCCGCGGCAAAAATGTACTTCCGATGTACGGTGAGAAATTGCAATCTTTGACAGACATTTTAGAGCCTGACACTCTGTATCGTCTTTTTCTTGCCTGATTC
This sequence comes from Ormyrus labotus, assembly GCA_035582975.1. NCBI lineage: Eukaryota > Metazoa > Arthropoda > Insecta > Hymenoptera > Ormyridae > Ormyrus > Ormyrus labotus. The sequence goes on from JAWWEO010000036.1 coordinate 9,503,829, forward strand.
GAGCTCAGGAGGTACAACATCGTTTCCAAATAGCTTAATTTTATTTGTACTTTAAGAAAAGGCAATAAGTTGCTTTGTATCGTGTAATTTTTATTTATTTAAAGTCACGCGGGGGAAAAATAAAGAAAATGGGCGCTTAAACTTTAAAATCCTGCCAATTCTTTCTGTAGACAATCAGGAATACAATAATATTTGAAAATTGAAGAAAATAACTCATTGTGAAATTAAATCGACTAAAAAATATTTTTAGAATATTTTAGAATATTTTTGAGGCTTATTTTTTTTATAAGTTATGAAAATTTATTAAGTTTTTATTTTATTTTTTAAATTTTCAACATAAAAAATTGTAAAATCTGAGTGAAAAATGGCATTGTAGTAAAGTGACAAACTCTATTACCTCGACTCACAACTGAACTCCCACCTTATTCAGTCCTTCTTCTTTCTTTAATTTTAAAAACTCTTCCACCATCGACAAATCGCTTACGCCTAAATTAGGCTTCCCCAAAGCGCTGCAGGAAACACTCTTATCAACCTTCTACATTCGTCCTTCGCTCCCCCTCCGTTTCCTCCAGTCATAAGGAAGCCGCGAACGTGTGCGTGTATAGCAGGCTCAGTTCGAGCCTTCCTCGAGAGATGTCATTAGGAGCATGCCTAATAGGCCGGCAAACTTTTGTCGGGATTCGCACGCAAACCGAGTGGGATGCGGCGTTTCAGGGGGGAAAACTGTTGGCCGCGGCCGCGCGACGCGCGGCGCTCGCAACAGGACGGTCATTCTTTTTGATATGTGATCAATTCGATTTTAATAATTCGTTGTTCCGGGGCAAACAGATTTATTTGAAATTTTAATGCGAGCTCTCCCGGACGCGAATGTGCAATTGAACCGCGCGCGGGATAAAGCGAAAGTCGAATTTCGCGTTACACCGCTCGACGTCGAAATTCCGTATCATTTATTTTGGTATTTAATTTAGTGATTATTAAATGGTAATCTCTTAATTATGAAGTTGCGTAAAATGCGGCGAATCGATGAAACGGAGAGAAAGTTATTAAATTTCGTTTTCAGTGTGTTTAATAATTTTCTTATGACGTAACGATTATTATTGAGCGCCAGCTGTATGTATATTATTCGAAATCGATTATCGGGAAAGTTTTTAACTCTAAATTTTCATGAAACGCAATCGTTCGTGCTGAAATAAACAACGTTTAATCAGGTAAAATATTCTTTTCGTTATTCCGGATTCTTCGTTTTACTAGAAATAAGTATAAAATTTATTAGTACATAAAATTTTTATATTCATTTTATTTTGATGTCTAATGTAGCAATTAACATTTACTTTTACGCTGTTTTATATTGATAGATTTTCTTTGTCTTTTTAAATATTAGCAATCACTCGGTATTTATAATGTATATGTATGTAATTTATTGCATATGTATATAATTATTAAATAAATTAATTTAATAAATTAAAGTAGTATTTCAGTTTTCTAACATTTTTTTTACTAGTACTGTAAAAGTACATTTACCTTAATGTAACACTATACAAATTTAATTTCAGAGATACGCCTGCAGTAAGCAACCTGTAATACTTTGGATTCAAAGGTGTAACGATGCATTAGGAATATTTTCTTCGTAGAATTAACAGTTAGAATTTCATAATAATAAAATCAGCATCTGCTCATAAGTACTTTTTCGTTTCTATAATTAATATTTATGTTTTTATCCAATAATAAAATTATTTTTAAAACTACTCGAGTTCGCTGTTAACCAAAATCCATCTAAATTCTAATACCACCATTTAAAATCATCGATGACATTTAATTCTCGGGAAAGGCTCGGTATTAAGGGTAAGAGTCTTTAAAGCAGCCCCGTTGAAAACGCAAATCGCCTTGTCGTCGTTCAATATCCTGGAGTGGTTCGCGGGAGCATTAATGGCGCATCTGCACACAAAAGAGGGCCTATATTCGAAGTAACCATTTATAACGAGGCGGCACGCTCGACTGTCCCTTGCATCCTGCCCGCGACTACTTAGCAAATATTTTACGAGGTCGCGAGAAGGGGACGCGAGGCGGAAAAAGGAGCAAAGAAGCGGCGCCTCGCGGAGGGGTTGGACGAGAAAGCTGACCGTGGGCTCGAAAGTTCACTTGAAAAACAGCCTCAGGAAATTGCTAGGAAATGGCCTCGTCCCGCGCCGAAACCTCTTACTTACTTGCACTTTATGCCGCTTTAGGCCGAAGGGCCGGACGTCGCGATGCTTAAAAATGACTCGCTTATAACCGCCGAATTTCTTTTTTTTTTTTTTAGGGGTAGCTGCTTCATAAAACTCGGTATAAAAGGGCTTTGTAGAACAGTCTTTTACCGATTAATCGATTTGTTAACGTGCACACTAAAATTTTATAAAAGTAATATTAACAGAGTTAAAATGTTGTTTTTTATTTTAGCTTTATTAATATTTTACAATAGAAAAAAATCAATTTTAGCTTATTGCGTAAATTTTTGGCGATTTATAAACTGACTTCTCTTTTATTGATTTAACAAAAAATACTGGTACTTTATTAAAATATTTTTCATATAAGATTTATTTTAATATTAAAATATAAAAAATGTATCAAGTTAAGTAAATGAAAAATGATGTTATTGGTTTGGGAATATGAACAAAAATTAAATTACCTTCGCCGCTATTTGATTGGATTCTTCTTCATAAAAACGTAAGCTGTTTTATAGTGTAAATAAATTTTATATAGCAAGTTTTAAATCTCTACCGAATAAAACATTTTTATATTATGTATACATATTTGTTTATTTGATACAAGATTCTCAGAGGTTTTACGTACAAATCTTTATTTTGCACGTATAGACCTAATGCAAACAGCCTACCAAGTACTAAATCAGAATTTGAGAATTATAGTACATCTTGAGTAAACGCAAGTATATCCTTGTACTCAATTTATATAAGATACTAAAGCAAAAGATTTCACGATGGAGTGGAAGAAGTAACTTTTAGGACACGGCAGTTCTTAAGTTTATTTCTTTCGTCGGTCCACGATGTTTCGTCCTACAATTTCGAATCTTCTTTTATTGGTGCTAAACGTTACAGCTACCTTCACTGCCGTCGAGAAGCTTTTTAAACAGCCTTGGCATCAAGATTCGTCAAAGGTGTTTGTACTTTACTTAATTGTTCCCTTAACAAAAAAAATACCATTATTCGTCGAGGTAGTAAAGCATTTTTTTTTTTTTAAATATTTACTTTCGTAAACGAACTGCAGAGCTAAACAAGAGCTAAGCAAAGACAAATGAAAATAGCTCAGAAGGATAGAAAGAAAAACGATTATGTGCTGCAGGAGAGAAAGAACTGCAGCGCCAATTCACAGTAAAAGGAAACTGTAAAAGCCCAGTAGGCTTTAAAACAGTCCCGGATATAAAGAAGCCAGCGGTAACTCGGAAATACATCGTCCGCAAAAGTTGCTCGCGCCGCGAAAATAATGCGAGTAAAGCGAAACTTTATATTCTCGCGCTCGCCCCCTTCTTTTCTAACTCGCCCATTCTCGTTTGAATTCTCTTCTTTTTCGCAAACTTTACCTATTCACAATTACTTCATTATTTCCCCTTTTTATCGGAACTACAAGTTTTTATTCCTTTCGGTCGCGGAATTTTTTCTCCTTACTCCTCTCTCTCTCGTGTACGCGTCTTTATTTAGACCCAGTAAACCACGATACGAAATGGTTTCGCGAAAATATGAGACCTTGTTACAGCCAGGCGACGCATTTACATATTTTTTTAAAGTTTTCTCTGCCGGATGGCGAGTGCCGTACAATAAAACGACCCCGGCGCACTTTCTTTTTCCAGGTGACCATTTAACTTTGCGCTTTTGCACCTCTTTTGTATACCGGTGCGCGGCGGGCTCCTGCAATATTCTTGCTGGATATAAATCTCGCATTACTGCTTCTCAAGTATTTTCTGGGATAAAATGTCAAAGATGCGTAAAAATAGAAATTAAAAACGTTAGACTCTGGTTTTCATTTATTTAAATTTAATTATAATACATTTGTTTAAAAAAAAAAGCAAATGAAATGTAATGAATTTTATTAATCTGTTTATTGACGGATTACACGGATTAGTAGATAATGATTTTTTAACCTTATCAATCTCACAAGGACAATTAGCATTTAAATATTTGACTTACAGGCTACATTAAAATCGATTCGAAAATCGCTTCTTAATTTGACGACCCGGAGCGTCAGGAACAGAAATTTGCTCGCCGCGACGTCGTATTCTTCGCCACATTCTTGCGCCGTTAAAAGAGGCTTTTACGGGCAAAAGAACAAAAGGGAGCACAGGCCGAGATAGAGAGAGAGAGAGAGGAAAGTCGCGGATCGTGAAAATAAAGCGCGAAGCGTGCGGAAAAAGGAAGCTTTACGAGCCTTCTCGCGGCTTCATGAGCGACGGCGCTTTTTATTTTATGATTCGTCGCCTCCTTCGCTTCGCGCGCGCGAATTCGATTCAACTTGAGAGAGGCCATCCGGAAAGTTCGCTTCGCCGGTAATCTTCCCAGCCGTCGCATTATTCCCGACGCTCGGGGTGTGAAATAAACCTTGGCGCCCCTTGGTGCGAATGCATCCCGCGAGCCAATGCAGAAGAGTGCTAAAGCTCTCGCTTCGGCTTCTTTTGACTCTTTCGCAAGAACTTTAATTGCCGCGTGCCAACAGTTTGACGAGCTTTTCTAAAGCAGCTGCCGGGAGAGAGAGAGAGAGAGAGAGAGGCAGCGCAGCTCCGAGGTGTTCGAGGCGTTCTTTCATTGCCCCGCTTGCATTTAATTAATTAAATTCGTCGACGATTTGTAGGCGTTCTTCAGAGCGACATGGGCTGGATAACTCGCGCCGCTAAAGAAATTCTTTCGTGTCTTACGTGTTGTTGCGGCAATCTCTCTCTCTCTCTCTCTCTCTCTCTCTCTCTCTCGCGTTAACTTTCCGTTAATTAATAAGGTAAAAATGTTTTTATAATTACCAGTGGGAGCGCGGCTTCTAGCAAGACATTCCTTTCCTTTTTTAGTCGTTAGCAAATATTTATGAAATTTTAGGAGTAATTAATTTTAATATAACACCGTTTCATCTTAAAGAATAAACGCACTTTTTCAGCTCCGAATGCACGCCGCACTAATGAGTTTTTACACAAAGATGAATTTAGTGTTTACTCACCTTAATTCACTTAGAATTTAAATTTACTCTTCACTTTTTCCGTTTAATAAGAAGGCAAGATTTTACATTCCGCTTATAATAAATCTGCATTTAATTACAAACGCGACAGCCAGCTTTAATAATTTTTCTTAATTGAGCGCTTTCTCAATTTTCGTTTCAATTCGGTAACCCGTAAAAATACTGGCCCCTTAATAAAACTGATTTGTAATTAGTTGTCGGTTCGTTTAATACGCAAATAACTCTCCCTTGCAATTTTCTTTCAAATTAAGCAACAATTAATCTAACTAACCGCGTTACGGGCTTTTTGAGCGTATTCAGCCTACCTTGAATAGAATAATAAACAACCCTATCTTGCAACTGCACCCTGCACTTATAGCCGCGTCGCCAAAGAGGGTGCAGGCATCAAAGTGCACGGGCCCTCAGGCTGCCGCAGCGTAACTCAATAATAAGATGCAGGCAGGGCGCATTTAACAGAGGTGCACAGTGGCGGGGTCCGAAGGGTCGGTATACATTTTAGCTAATTCGCGGATAAGCCTGATGTTGCGCGCACGCTTTCCTCTCTTTCTCTCTCTCTCTCTCCTGCCTCTCCCCGCGGACGGCAATTCCGACCTGCACAAGCCAAAGTCGTGTTCGACTGGTCAGCTGTGGACCCTCGTACGGTAAATCACGGCGTTGCCGCAGATCCAATTATCAAATTGTCCGGCCTCGCTTTCTCCCTCCCGAGTCGAGCCGGCACTTCAATCCGAAGCTATTACCGAGTCGTTCTCGTAGAAGAAGCGAGAATGCAAGGGAAGTTGTCGTCGTCGTCGTCGTCGTCGGCGGCGGCGGCGGCGGCGGCGGCGTCGTTCGAGACAATAGATTCAGGCGCAAGAGGGCGGCTGGCAGCGACAAAACCACGCGAGATTTATCACTTGCGCGAATGAGAGGCCGCACGAGTGTGTAAGTGCGTAAGTGAGGATCGGCATTTCCTGATGCCGTACCAGCCTCTTGTTTTCTTGAGGAGATTGAACGGTCGAGACGTTGCCGGCAGGCGTTAGATGCCGCGCTTCGTCTTGAATTTTCTCGAAATCCGTATTGTAACTTTGCGGGGAGCTTTGTTATCGCTTGAGCTCGTAAGCCACTGATCTTATCGATTCAGTGAAACTCGGGGGCGTGGTGGAAAGTAACAAGAAAGGCTGAAATTATTTAAATTAATAAACTAAATCAAAGTTTGTTTTGAAAGTGAAGAAATGCACGGCGTTCTTAAGGCCATTGAGGTCAGATGTAAATGTAGTCCACTTGCATTTCTCAATTATTTTAGCTTTGAATAAACTAGTCTCAAGACGTTCACAAAGGATAAAGCAAATGAAGATACACAAGACTTTAAATTAAGCGCTGCAGCATGTCAAAGAACTGAAAGAAGCTTTTAACAGCCCTTTATTTAAGTTTACTTTAACGTTTATTTACGTTCTGTTTTTCTCTAAGGCTCTCTCAAATAAATATGCAGTAGTATACATTTTCCAACGTCGTAAACTCTTTTACAAATTAAAAAATTCCAATTCTGGAATTAATCCGCACAGTGTATATATTGTTAATATTCTAAGTTATATATATAAAGAGTTAAAAAAAGATTAAATACTTTTTATAATTATGTTATTGACAAGTGCTCATAAACTGATCAGTATAATTAACCTGCACTTTAAAATCAATAAAGATAACAACTTACACTCAGGCACCTATTAGGAGGTGCACAAACGTCTTTCGTTCTTTTCCGCTCTCTTTTGAAAGACAAGAGCTTTGTTTTTCATTACATTTTTACGTAAGGCGACAAACAGCATAAACGCTTTCCCAGTAAAGCTAAGAGATAAAAGCTTAAAAATGAGTCACCTTCGCGACTCTTCTTTCGCTCGACGTGTGGTAGGTTTTTCGATGCCTCTTGGTCGATTATAACGATAACGATTTAAAGAGTGCGGGATAATCGGATTCTAAATTACACTTTAATCTGCTCATAATACAAACGTAATGAACAAGATGCAAATTTTTTTTCACGGCTCAAATAAAAAATATTTAATTCACGAGAGAATCCTAAATCCACAGTTCGAACGGATACAGAAAAAATGTAAAATTGACGATTGTAAACTCGATTCTCTAGCTTACTCTCACAGTGATCTTAAAAATAGGATCTGATATCATGAGAACAGTCAAGGCAGTTACGAGTCATTATAATTTTCATTGCAAAGAATACTAATTCCCCAGCTCCGCTTACACAGTTTCCCAGAATTCAATGCAATCGGAAAAGCACCTAACGCCTGGCGCACACCGACTCGCGTAAATCTCAAGCAAGCAAGCAAGCCCCCCCCCCCCCCTACCGGCAATCGAAAGGAGGACTTGGAAGGCCTCGCGCTTCCGTCCGGGGCAGGCCTGTCGATAAATTGATGTAATTGATGCGGACTTTAATTAAGGCTCGGAAAGCATCCCGCTCGCCAGCTACAGGCGGCTCACGTTTTGCCTAGCTTATTCGCCTACACACGCGAATGCTCGCCTCGCGCAGAGAGCTCGGGCGCACGTATAATAGCGAGAGAGAGAGAGAGAGAGGTCGACGAACCGCGGGTCGCGCTGCCGCTCGGCCAAAAATATTGGGCCGGCCCGAGCGCGCGCGCGCTCCGAGCGCCCAACGTCCCGGGCGTCGAAGAGGCTTCGGCCGCTCCCTCGGGAAATATCAATTGAATCAATTTCGGAAGCGGTTTTCATGCACCGCGCGATACCGCGCCGACAGCTTTACGTGAGAGCGCGTATTACACGGGGGCCAGGTGCGGAGGCCGCCGGCCGGCCGCGCCGCGCCGCAGCCCCCTGGAATATTACGCGCGCGCGCGCGATAACAATTATTGCCTTTTGTACGAATCGTCCGCGACCGCCGTCGCCGCTCGTATTTTCGGGGAGAGCGAGAGAATTTCTTCGACCGCGACTTGGCCTGCATCCGCGGCTGAATTTTCGGCAGGCCCGGGCGCGGCGACCTATCCATTGCTGCCTGGATCCCGATGATTCTATGCATGCGGATGCTCGAGATTCTTGAGAGCTCGGGCTAATTTATTGTTCTGATTCAGTGAACGGCCGCTATTTTTATGCAAATGATGACCTGTAAATTTATTTTCTTCATCAGGCAGGCAATTATTTCATTATTAGGCACTGGGATTCGTTAGTCTACCATACATACTAGCGCTGGTTCTTCGTTCTAATACTGTATAATTTTAATTGATTTAAGTTTTAAGTTTCTTTTAGTTTTAAATAGTTATACAAGAAAAACTGAACTCTTAATTGTAGATTATAAATTATTTTTTACATTATAGTTATTATTGTTTTGGTTTCAATTATTATGTGTATTATGAAAACATTTTAAATAATCAAAACACTTTTTGTCATTAATTTTCATTTATAAAAGAGTAATTGAATGAAACTATATTATAAATGATTTTTTGTTAAAATCAATTTAAATATTTCAAGTTTTAATTAACACTTAGAATTTTATTGGCAAGTTATGGTTTGTACATATAAGAATCATGCACATATTTAAATTGTGCACACTTCAGCATAGCTTAATATATCTTTTATTTAATTTTCACCAATGCTAAAGTGTGTACAATTAATATGTGCAGAATTCTTATGCGTACAAACCACACCTTGCCATTTTATTTACTTAACGCTTTAAAAATTTCGCGCTTGAAAAATGCCTTAATTCTTTCGGTCATCATTTTTTTAAGAGAAAAACTAGTCTAAATTTAGTTTTCTGTAATCATTGATGAATTATTCCATGTAGTTTAAGCATTTGAAAATTGCACTGTAAATTTAAGCATGTTTAAGTTTTATTTTTGAAGTAGCAAAGAAATATTTCCAAAAAATTTTAATGACAACGCTATTGCATTGAAAGGAACAGGATAATCATTTTTCAAATTTTCAACAAAGAACAAATAATAATCAAATATTACAAAAACATTTAAATGCATTTTTCCTTGAATTTGTATATATATATATATATATCAATATCACCTTTCATTTTATCAGAAATTGGTAATGAACAACACTTCAATTTCTGCCAAAAATCGCATATATTATTTAAAATAAGATTAATTTTATCACGGATAAAATGATAATCCCGGAGATAGCTTTAATCGCGGATGTTCCAAAGTATATAAATTGGTGAAAGAAACACTGTGAAAGTAAAAAGTTATTCAGCATTTCTGTGAGCAAGAATTAAGCGAAATAAAAGCAAAGCTCTTTGTAAGTAGCATTGTATGACAACAATATTTATATTAATAAATAATAGAATACGTAAATAATCTAAAACTAATTTCTTTCTTAGGAAGCTTGCAAAACATTTTAAAAATGCGGCTTTTATTTTTAATCGGGTCAATTTTGTTACTTTCCGCTGTTATTAGCAGCGAAGTAGTTGAAAATGATCATTTGCAAGAAATGGTTATGAGTAAATGCAAAAAGGAAGGACAGCAAGTAAGTTAATTTCACCATTTTAAATACTTTCTCTGAACAATTATTTTTTAAAAATCACTTATTTTAGTTATAGCGATTGTATAAAATTTATTTATTATTTTTACATTTAATTTTGTTTTTAATAAGATTTAAGTTAATATTGCATGATGCTTTCAGTGCCAAAAAAATAAGGATTGTTGTAAAAAGTTGAGATGTAATTCGAAAAATAAATGTGAAAGAAAATGGAAAGAAGATTGGGAAGAAGAAGAAGAAGTGGTAAGGCATTAACATTGTATTTAATGATTTTATTATTTGATAACCTTATTTTAAAAAAAATCTATTTTTGTTACTAAATTTTAGTTTGAGGAAAACAATGATGAAGACAAGAAATGTCGCAAAGAGAAAGAAAGGGTACGTTAAAGCTGGCAAAAATTAAGTTTATAAAGGATTCATTATTTTTATACTAATTTTGTTTTAAAAAAAAATATTCAAATTAATATTGCATTGATGCTTTTAGTGCCAAAAAAATAAGGATTGTTGTAAAAATTTGAGATGTAATTCAAAAAATAAATGTGAAAGGAAATGGAGAGAAGATTGGGAAGAAGAAGAGATGGTAAGGCATTAACTTTGTATTTAATGATTGTATTATTTGATAACCTTATTTTAAAAAAATCAATTTTTGTTACTAAATTTTAGTTCGAGGAAAACAATGATGTTCGCACTGTAATGAATGAAGAAAATAATGATGATGAAGACAAGAAATGTCGCAAAGAGAAAGAAAGGGTACGTTAAAGCTGGCAAAAATTAAGTTTATAAAGGATTCATTATTTTTATACTAATTTTGTTTTAAAAAAAAATATTCAAATTAATATTGCATTGATGCTTTTAGTGCCAAAAAAATAAGGATTGTTGTAAAAATTTGAGATGTAATTCAAAAAATAAATGTGAAAGAAAATGGAAAGAAGATGGGGAAGAAGAAGAAGTGGTAAGACTAACTTTGTATTTAATGTTTGTATTATTTGATAACCTTATTTTAGAAAAATCAATTTTTGTTACTAAATTTTAGTTCGAGGAAAACAAAGATGTTCAACCCGTAATAGATGAAGAAAATCCTATTCTTGAAACGAAGAAATGTCACAAAGAGAAAGAATGGGTACGTTAAAACTTGCAAAAAAAAAGTTTATCAAGCATATGTATATTTCATTTGCTTTTTATTATAGTGCCTGTCAAGTCAACAATGCTGTTGGGGAATGAGGTGCAACATTCGTACACTACAATGCGAAAAACATAATTGCAAACAAAATGAGCCGGTAATTTGCAGCCATTAGAACAATTAAGCTTTAAATTTTAACGGTAAAAAAAAGTTTCATAAACAGGTTTGAAAATCATTTTTTTTTAAATTGTAGTGTATTATGCAATCGGACTGCTGTAGAGGATCAGTCTGCGTACCTTTACTTAACAAATGCGTTAAAATTTGTTCGGAAGAAGGACGATTGGTAAATAAATAGTTTTTTTAGAATATTTTAAAAATTAAACTTAAATGAAAATAAAAATTTTTTATAGTGCGTCCGTGATTGGCAATGCTGTGAAAACTTGACGTGCAATGAAAATAAAAATATTTGTGAAAAAAGATGTCGAAAAGAAAAAGAAAAGGTGAACACTATTTTATTCTCTTTCATGTATAGCTTTCAATCAAAATTTAATAATAAAATTTTCAAACTTTAGTGCACGAAAGATGCTGAATGCTGTAAAAATCTGAAATGTAACAAAAATAAAAAGGTTTGTGAGAAACAACCAACGTGCCGCAAAGAAAAAGAAAAAGTTAGTTGAATATACTTTTTAATGTACTAAATACAAATAATTAGTAAAATGTAAACGAATACTTACAAATTTGTATTATTTTAGTGCCTTAAACATAAGGATTGCTGCGCCGGTTTAGCCTGTAATAAAGATTTAAACAATACATGTGCTAAAGGAAAGTGCCACAAGGAAAACGAGAAAGTAAGGATAGAAGATTTAAGGGTGTTCATTAACACTGTCTGGATTACACAGATATATTATAAATTATGTTTTAATATTTCATCATTTAAATTTAATTAATAAATTGAAATTGTTTTCTATAGTGTACTATGGATTGGAATTGCTGCGATGGATTGCAATGTGATGAGACAAATCAAATTTGTACAAAAAAGGCTGACTTGTGTCGAAAAGAAAACGAAAAGGTGAGACATTTAAACCTTTGAAACCTTTAATTATTACATAATTTTTAACTAATATTTCTCAACAGTGTGAGGCCGACGCTGAATGCTGTGCAGGTATGGATTGCAATAACGAAAGTAAAACCTGCATGAAAAAGCCTTTTTTGTAAAAGAAAGGTTTATACGACATTAAATTTAAAGTAGTTCAAAAGATAATAATGTATTCTGCTACTCTTTCGATTTTAGTTTATTTCAAGTAGCATGAATAAATTTGTAACATTGCGAATAAGCCAATATGTCATAATAATCAATAAAAAATGAGTTACAAAAAAATGTTTTTTTTAAGATTAAACCTGTAATTTACTTTATAATTAGGTTATTTAATATTGCTTAGAAAAAAAAAATATATATATATATATATTTAGTTAAAAAATCTTCCACGATTTTATAATATCTCATAAGTTAACATTATCAGATCGCGATAAGAAGTACGTTGTAAAGGGATTCAGTAATTCTCCAATTAGAAAATAAATACGTTGATATTACGTTAGCTAGTAACGTTTATCTAGATAGATTTATATAAAAGGAACTGCAGAGAGCAGATCCAGAGTGCATTAAGCAATTGTAAGGTACACTACTTTACAGCTGTTACATAAATTAAGTGAGTAAAATTAAAAAACTTTTATTATATAAATATAAATTAACGAAATTATTTCTTTTTATAGTATCAATATGTCTAAAATTCTTCTACTTTTGGGCATCATCGTTCTTGCTGTAAGCATAGTTGTAGTTCAAGGTCAAGTCGGCTGCAAACCACCTGGTTTCGTTGTAAGATTCAAAATATTTATTGAGCTTTTGCAAAAAAATATTAAAAAATTATCGTTAAATAATTAAAGCATTATTTAAATTATTATAAATTATTTCTACAAAAAATTTTGAAAATAATTATAAGATTTTTATTTATTATTAATTTTGGTTATTTAATGTATTTTTACAACAAAAAATGTTAATGGTTTTGTTCAACATAATTAATTTAATTCTCTGTTTTCAGTGTTCGTCAGACTCCGACTGTTGTGCTCCATTCGCTTGTAATCCATGGGCTAAAAGGTGCACAAAGAAAATAATCGGGAATGTGGCTGCAATAGGGAAAACTAATGAAGAGGCACTTTAGTTTAAAATAACAAATTTAATTCATATTCGATTATTATTTTACTAATATGGAAACTTTATTGAACTTTGAATAAACTGTATTTTCCTCAACAATTTTGTCTATCATTTTGATTTTCTTTCTTTCCTTTTCAAATTATAATGAATAATATTTAAGATGAGAATATTTACTGCTTAATGAAAGATTAGTAAACGCTATTTTGCTTTCTCTTAGAGAAAGCTTTGAATCGGTGAAATTTTTAGAATCTCATATTTTGACGTAGAAGCACATTTTTAGGTTCAGAGAGTCTAAAAAAGTAGTTTTTAAAAAATGTCCGGATGTATGTACGTATGTAGCTCCCCCTTAACTACTTTGAAACGACGCCGTGGATTTGCTTCAAGTTTCGCGCACAAGTTTCGTTTCATTTTTTTGAGGGGGCTTGAAAGTTTCAAGCACTTCTATAGATTAGTTTTTGTTTTATCGTCAATTTTCGAATTTTGAAAAATTTAAGTTTTGAAAAATTTTAATGATAGGATTGAGATATTTGAATCGAATGAAGACCATTTTAGAGAGCATAAAAATACCTATGATTTCAGAGAAAAAAATGACTTTAGTTTTTATGGTTCATTTGTTTTTAACAAAAATGTGTTTTTTTTAAAAAAGATTATAACTCTTAAATTTAATTATCAATTGCTCTGAAAAAGTTTTTGTAATTAACAATATATAGAATTATAATCTACACAAATTTCAAGCAAGTTTATCCATTAGTTTTTGAGAAAAAAGCTGAAAACTGAAAAAAATCAGATTTCTAAGTCCAACGATTTCGGAAGTAAAAAGGCTTCAATTGACTTGAAATTTGAGAAAAGGTAGATCCTTTGTATGTTTAGAGCTGTATAACTTTTCTGCTTATGAAACTTATCAGTTCAAAAGATATTAAGGTTCTATTTATTTTTTTTCAATTTTTTGAATACCTGTACCTTATTAAATAATCTGTCTTTTTGAATGATCGATCGATCACTTATTTTTTTCGTCTTTAACTAAATTTTCAAAATTAAAAAAAATTTTTTAATTCATCTACTAGTTTTTGTTTTATAACGATTTTAAATTATTAAGCAATTTAATCTTAATTAATAATTTTAATATGTTTCTTTTACTTAATTAAGATTTTTATCTTACTTTGGAAACTTTGGAGGAACTACCATGGTTATGCCATATAATGTAGTGAAAAATTGATAGTCTTATGAACGAACTAAAAAATTTTAGTACTTGGAAATCAATTGATGAATCATATACTACCGCCTAATTTAACACGACACGTAAGACGTAGTGTTAAATTCGTTGATAAATTTTAACTTAAATTTCACCTTTTAATACATAAGATAATAGTAATTATTTCATAACATTCCATTTGTAATATAAATTAATTGTTTCATTGTTTTTATGTTCTCTATAAAAAAGCATTGTGTCAAAATCAGTTGGCAGCGTTTTTTATTAATGAAAGTTGTACCAATTAATTTAATAAAATATTTGAATAATATATCTATGAGAAATTTATTTCACCTCACTCGAATAGATGATTTATCCCATTATCCTCTATCCCATTTTAAAAGTTTTTTTATCAAATAAAAATATATATTTATTCTTTACTTAACCTTTTAGCTGCGGGGATGGTCGATATATCGACCAGCAGTCAGGTCGGGGACTCTACTTGAGGTATCCAGTGATTATATTGGTAAATTTTGCATTTTATAGGAGGTCGATTTGTACTGAAATTTCCCCGCAGCTAAAAGGTTAATCTTAGGAATTTTCTAACTGAACGTAGTAGTGACCTGATAAAATGTTATTTCATATTTTACCTATAAATACATTTTTAAAAAATTATACTTTGCATTAGTTAATTGTTTTTAACAAGAATTGTTAAATTTAATAAGCTAAAAAAATAACTTTTAATACCATCAATTCTATGCAATGAAATATTTTTTTCTTAAATATTTGTATATAAAAAATTATTTTAACTCAATAAATTACGTTTAACTAAATAAAATTTTAATTTAAAGTTACTTTGATTATAGTTTGACTTTAGTACTAATAGTAATCTCGCGCGAAAAAAATTAAATTATAAAAATAATAAATTTCATCATTTACAATTTAATTTTAATTTAATTTTTAATTTCTCTGTTTAAACGAAATAGTTTTTTTAAATTTATTTTTATATTTATATACAGAGAAATTCTCAAAAAGAAATGAGGAAAACTTTTAAATATTCTTAAAATAAAAGGCAGGTGTGTCATTGACTCATGGTAGTACACGGTTAACTCAGAGATACTTAGCAGCCAATTTTAACCTTGAGAAGACGGGAAATCCACTATAGTAGCTCGGTCCGTGACAGACACTTTACCCACATGTATTTCCCGATATTAGATACTAATTTTATGCTTTTTCTTAGAGAGATTGATCTTCCCATATCTCCATCCTCTAAAGGTTAAATAGATATTTAATTCTTGCAATTATTCAAAGTGGCAATAAATCTTAAAAAAAATAACATATTTGTCATTTAAATGTGCATTCTATGAATTTTTAAAACTAGGAAGTAGTAGGACAAATAAGAAGATCATTAGAATGGAAATATCACTGTAATCATCATCGTTATATTGTTCTAGCTTCTACTTTTTTACCTTTTATAAGAAAATTTAAACTAGATTACTTATACCCCTTTTCTAATGCAATATGCAAATGAGTAAATATTTTCAGATAATTGCAGTTCACTAATCACAGAAAAATACTTTCAAGATATGATGAATTGTGATAAACAGATATAAATTATTAGAAATCTACTGCAACTAAGGAGTACTCGATAAAAGGCGATAAAATCAATAAAAAAAGATAAAGTTAGACAAATGAAAGTAATGCTTTTCCCACCTGCAGAGAAATTGCAGGAAGTTAGATAAAGATTATTTATCTTAAAGGTTCTATATAAAGGATGACAAATTATAGCAGCGCATTCATTGCATTGTAAGTTCAGTGAAGAATAGTTGCTGAGGTACCAAGATGTAAGTATGGTTTAGGCTACATACAGTATATACAGTATTCGCAAAAAGAATTTTAAAATTCAAATAAGATTTTAAAGAATAATGAAATATCAATATTTAAAATAAGAAATTGTTACAATTCAAGAATACTATAAAATATCATTTTTACGTATTGTTACGTATAGTTTAATTATTGTGTTTTTTAAATATATAAATATACAGCTACATTTTATAATGAATAAAATAATACTATATTTTTAGAATTAAAATGTCGAAGATTGTACTTCTTCTCTGCATAGCTTTCTTGGCTATTGCTGTGGTTTCGGCGCAGGAAGTGATTTGTAAACCAGGAGGCAGAATCGTGAGTTACAGACAATGATTTTTTCTCATTTTTAAATTTCAATGAAATACTTTGATACTTGTAAAATAAAAAGCAATTTTGATAATATATTTTTCATTTTTTGTAATTACTTATACTCATTTTGAATAAAAATTCAAAATATATATTGTTGTATTTTAAAGCTATTATGTTTTTTTAGTGCTCTGCAGACTCAGAATGTTGCACGGGACTTATTTGCAACCCATGGGCTGGTCGTTGCACTAAGCCAAAAGTTACTACCACTGCAAGTCCGCCTTCTTCTTCGGCTGCCCCTTTATAAGGGAAATGTTGAATCAAAATTGAAAATTGTATTTTCATAATATTTTATGTACATTTATGTATTTAATAATGCAAATTTAATAATGCAAATTTAATAAAAGGAACATTTGTTAAAAGATACTCAGTTTTGTTAAATTTTATTTACTAAAATCATTACTTAATTTCATTCCTTTGATTTCTTTCAACACATATGCGAGTTGTAAAATTCGATCTGAGGTTGAATAATGTAGCTAAAATATGTCGAAACTCGTTTTTTACGAGTCGCTGAGCACGATGTATTATCCGCACAAATAATATCTCCCCTCTTTTTTCACGAACGTATCTTCTTCAACTAGTGGACAGTATAAGTAAGCAGAGACGCCTGAAACAGATACACAGTTATTATTCGCAACAAAACACTACAGTAAGTATGTCAGTTCTTAGGAGAAATCATGGAACAATTTGGGCTAAAATCGTGTAAACCTTAAACAGTTTTTTGCTTAAAACGTCTGCGATGATGTAAATTATGCAGTGTTTGCTACGTTACAGCGGGAAATCCACATTAAATAAAAAAAATTATAAACAAGTTTCATCTTTCTATCGATCGAAAAAAGACTCGTTTACTTCAAAGTTATATACACCAATTGGCATCAATCTATAACGCGCAAGCTGTTCGTATATTCATGTGTTGTGTATATGTTCCAGTTGATGTGTTTGAATTTAAACGATAAGTTGAAGATTCATTGCATACGTATTTAGTGGCTATCATAAAAATTGTTAATGTTTATACTCTTGGCAAAAAGGTCATGCAATATTTATTAACTTTTCTTACGACTAACAGTAATGATTGTACGGATTTCAGAGAAACGCTTGAAAAATGACAAAGTTTGTTTATCTGCTTACTGCTCTTTTAATGACAACGGTTGTACTAGCACAAGAAAAAACCTGTAGTCCTTGGCTAGGATACGTAAGTTTAATATATGAAAACCTTAAATAAATTTTAATATTATATTTTTATATATTTAATTCATATTTTTTAGTGCCGAGTTCATGAACAATGTTGCCGTGACTTAGAATGTTCTACCTATCAACTTAAATGTGTACCGATCACTGGACTTAAAGTTCCTGGAAAAGACACCCGACCAGTTGGACCTGGTCCTTTCCCACCTGAGGTGGTTTATCATCCATGAAAACAAATGATTCATACCTTATTGGCGCATTAATCTTTTTATAAATAAATATTGTCTCAAAGGTTTTTAGCAATTATTTTATTTCCCCAAAAATCAATTTAAAAGTGCGAAAACAGTAACTTTTATAATTCAAAGATTAATAACTAATGTAAATTTTAATGTTCGGTTATTAAGTAAAGGCTTTTCTATTTAAAATTCTAATTTAATTTACATAAACAGGCATATCAAAACTCACTAAAGAGGAAATTCCGTAAATGATTAAGCTTTGTATTTTAAAATTCATTGAAGGAAAAGAAATTCGTAAACAATTAAATTCAGCGAAATGATGCGTAACATACCAACTCAAGAAACGAGATCATACTCTATTTAATGACAACAACAAAGGCAGCGTGATTGTAGGCATAAACGATCGAGCGTAAAAACCGGGTTTGGAGACTAGTCATATAAGAAGGAACTCTTAAGAAGACTGTCAGTCGAATACGGACTACTGAAGAGATAGTGTCGTTCCAGAACATACTTTGTATTTTTAGTACTGTAAACAGTGAGTACATTTGAAATATATTTGCATTAATCGAATCAGTGTTTGAATTTCTTACGTGCTCTGCAAATTTTCCTTATAATTTAAATATTTAATTCATTTTTGTTCTTATTAATTTCATGTGAGTTTTTTACAAGTCTTTGCCTTGTAAGAAAATTTATCAACGTTATATTGTGATAATTTAAATCAAATATTCATAAATTAAGCTTCATAAAGTATTAAATTTGAAATAATTTGCTTATGTTACATATGGACGTGGACATTATTACATAATTATAAATTATTAATTTTTAAAAGTTATTCGTTTTAAATTAGATACTAAATACTTTTTACACAACAATTTGCACTCGTGACCATCAACTGTTTCCTTTTTGCTGAGAAGAAAAAAAAGTTTGTCGATGAGTCACGTACCCACGTACAAGTGCACACGTTTACAACTTAAATTGCACTGATTGTATAATGTGTCTTAATTTGAAAAGATTCTACTATAATGGACCGTTATGGAAAATATTCAATAACCTGTACACTATTAACGAAAATAACAAGTATCTATTACTTTATAATTTACTCGAATTTCGCTTTATTTTACAGAAACCAAATTTTGAAGATGTCGAAGTTTATGGCATTCGCTCTCCTCGTCTTGCTGGCAACAACTTTAGTATCAGCAGCTTCGACTTCTAAAGATAGCTGCGGTCGACATGGTGACCCTGTAAGTTTTTCTGCGTATTACACACTTTAAAATCTTGTCAGAGTGACCATTTGATAAGAGCAGTATTTCAAAAAGCGTCATACTTGCCTGTATTTTTATCTTTTTCTTTTAATGTTTCGCAACACTCTATACGACTGTTTGTTATGTATACTCGACTATATCCGTGGATCGCTAAAATTTTAGAAACAAATTTGTTTTCATTAAAATGAAGTGTGTTTGTATGCTAATTAAAAGCAATTTTGACGAAATTTAAAAAAAAAAGTGGAAACACGTACATTTCTCAAGTAAAACCTTGAATCGTGAAAGCATGTTAATTAATACTAAATAAATTCAACTCGCGAAATTTGGTCAAGGCAAACAAAAATTCGAAGACCAAAAATTTGTCAAGGTGATCTCGGCATGTTATTTAATCAATAGATGCATTTTTTTAAAGAACGTATTAGTATTGTGCAACAAAAACTGATTTTATTGAAAGCTAAATAATTTTAACATGTTTATTAGAATGTGTACTGTTGAAATTTGCTGAAATTTTCTTTTTAAAAACAAATTCAAAGTTTTGTAATTTAAGTTGTGAACAGTAATAATTCGAAAACTTATTAATATTCTCATTTAACTTTTTAGTGCGTATCAGTCGCCGACTGCTGTAACAATCTAGTCTGCCATCGCTTCGCCAACAGATGTCAAGTTCAAATCACCGCCGAGGAACTCATGAAGCAGAGGGAAAAGATCCTTGGCCGCAAAGGAAAGGATTATTGAGCATGATTTTTTTCTACGTCAATTTTTATACGAAATGTATGACATACCTAATAAAGTTTTATATTCAGTGATTCAGATTATAACGAATCTCAACACATATCTCAACAGACTGACGATTTGTTTATTTGTTATGCGTATTTAAGACAATTGGTTAAAAAAATAAATTATACTTTTTAAAAAATAAAATACTAGGCCTTTTATTGATTTCGTAACCGAGAAGCAGATATTTGAACTTATGTGGGGCGATGATATCAGATTAAGTAATTAAGTATACACGCTTGCCTTATAAAAATCGTGCCCGATAAGACGATAAGACCACCTACGGTTCGTTTCACACATAAGAGAGACAGGTGTGCAGAAGAAATTTTATTGCTCGATTTATCTATCAAGTGTCTAATGTCAATTCGCCATATGGCTTTCTCCGTCGTCTAAAGAACTCGTAGGCGTCATATGTTTTAAATTAGAGATATACTTTATCTTCGGAGATTGCAAAGTCTGAATAAGCGTGCACGAGTGCGCTGCAAAGAATCAATGTTTGATTTCTTTTTTCTGCACTGACGCGGCGATGAATCAGAAAATGCTTTTGCGTTTTATTCTAGTCTATTTTTTAAAATTTTGTTTGCTATCTTTCGAATAAATAGAGATTAATTAGATGCAAGAGTTGCCTGCGTGAATTGACGCGAAAATCGTTAATCGCAAAAGAAATGGCTACTAATGAAGGATATTTGAAAAGAGGGAATTATAATTTTAAGAGAAGCAAGGATTTATGTTCCCGGACCCGTAACTTTTCGCCTGACATTTTCCTCCGATTCAAGGCTCCATCGTATACAGACTCGAGAGCAGTCTTTTCAAAGTGGAAAAGTAGCCCGACTTTGAGGTAAAGGCTAAAAGCTCCTTCCGCTCGTTATATACTACTCGCTACGGAGTTCTCTCCGGCTGCGCGCTCTTTCTCGTTTTTTGTTCTCATTAGCGCGGGCTTAAGTTAAGCGTCTCACGCGGCTCTTTTTCTCCGGCGCTGACTTTTGACCGTTGTCCTTTTCCCTTGACCACTGCTGCTGCTGCTGCTGGCGCTGTGCGACTTTGCTCTTGAGAGTCTTACGCTGCCCAGCTGTGAGAGAGAGAGCGACTTCGTGGAGCCGGCGCTCTTTTCCACGAACTTATTCAGAGAGTGGCCTTCCTTACCGCCGTAACTCGGATTTCTTCGTCATTAGCGAGCGAAAATAGACTTACGTTTTAATTTGGCTTGCTGCTCTTTTGAGAATGTTTCCTTTATTCGCAGCTGCTTTAAAAGAGAGCCAAATAGATTGCGCGTTAATTGGCAAATATATCATTTCGCGTTGAATTTGTATAAGTATACTTTTAATTTTTAAAAAGAGACAAAGGCAATGTTGTTATTATTTTTTTCAATGATGGCTTCTGCTGTTTGGATTGTAATTAATCAATTTTAATTTACGTACTCTAATACTCGATATCTACGATAAATATTCAAATAAATACAATTTCATATCGAATTATTAATAATCTATCTGTAAAAGAAATATAAAGTTTGACTGGCATTAAAATGTTTAATAAATTGTAAACCATGTTAACTATTCGTAAATCAAAAAATTATTACTTGTTAACTTTTTAAATACATTTTTTTAACAACTTGTTTTAAATAAAAGTTGAAAGTTACACTAAACAAGTATATTATTATTTATTTATATTGTTTACAGTTATCGTTGCTCATTAAAAATAATTAATTAAAGTTTCTCACAGCATGCCCAAAGTCAAATGATGATTCGTGATTTACCAACTTAATAAATAATTCTTGAAAATAATATTCCCTTTTTGGCCCTTCTAACGCGGTTGATTTAAAAAGTGAGAAAAAAAAGGCAGTCTCTCAATCTCTCTTCATTTCTCGTCAACGCCTTATCCGCGATCCCTTTGAATCGGGGGTGTCAAAAGTCACCTCTCGGCTCGGCTATCTATACAGACATCGCTGAAGAGCAGCTCGTGAATCAGGCGCACTTTGTGTGTTTGCGCGACGTAGACACGCGCGCGTTTCGGAGCCCGTTTCCCCGCGGAAACGACGTCGTCGACGACGTCTCGCAAGCCCATCATACCTTTGGCGCTTTGGCTCGACGTTAAGCTTCGGAGAAAGGCCCTTGTGCGCCGCGCTCGCTCAAGTGTCGCTCTCGCGAGAGCTTTCTTTCAAGCTCTCGCTCGTCGTCGCAACGGGGGTGTGTGTCTCATCCCCCCCTTGGCTTTTAAGCCCTCGCCGACGGGAAAGACGAGCTCGCTCTCTGGCCCGATATAGGCGAGAGGGCGAGCAAGACGGAAAATAAAGCGACACCCCGATGGCGGAAAAAAAAAACGAGAGAGAGAGCCGGAATCTAACCGGCAGCAATATGAAAACACTATCTAGTAAGCCGCGGGACACACAGCAATGTGCTGAGGCCTGCAAGCTCCGGACGCACTCTTTCTCTCGCTCTCTGGAAAAAGGCGAGGCACAGAGAAAGATAAAGAGAGAGATTGTTGTTTGTCGCTACTCGTTGCCGAAAAGCTCACTTCCGCATCTGCGCCGGAAAAACTGTAGGCAGCTGTAGGCTGTGTGTGTGCGCGCGTGTCCGTGTGCGATCGCTTCGCTCTCTCGGTCTTTTGGAAAGGGAAAGAGAGGGTGGCGGCGGCAGCTCGTTTATGAGGTCATCCAATGCCTGCTTCAATCCTTCTCCTAAAAGCAATTAAGCGCACGACGTTTTTGCCGAGGCGGAGAACAGCCGTTCTTTTTTGTCGCCGGCGCGGGGATGAGCCGCCGCACACCGCGGTATTTGTGCTCGCGGATTTTTTTTTTTTTTTTTTTAAAAGAGCGCGCGGCTCGAGATGCGCGCGTGTGTGTCTTGGCTCCTTTTGTCGTTCGTCGCGCTGAAAAAACGCGCGATGCTCCGGTGTCGTTTCATTATGCGCGCCGTTTTGATTTTCTGTTTCGCATATTTTCTTTGCTTTTCGTCTTTCAGAATCTTGCCCTCGTCGAATCGAGAAGATTCGAGTCTTTTTGTCGCCCTCGAAGTAAATTAATTCGGGCGAGACCTTTGCCCTAATTGAAAAAGAATCTAATTAGGAAATAATTCCCCGAGGTTCCTCGCGCGAATATCGGGTTACTTAACTCGGGGGGTGGAAAAAAAAAATAAGTGATATAGAGAGGGGCGAAATCGGGAACGACCATTTGGGCCAAACTACTACTCGGCTGCTTTTGGTGTTATACCCCCTCAAGCTTCGGTCACGCGATTGATCTTATCCGACGACGACTTCTCCCTAGTTTCTATCGCTTCGACTTTTACTGGAACGCGGGCTTCCGTATTGCTAAACGATTCTGGAAGTAGGGACATGACTTTGTTACTTGGAGTTTGCAAATTAGGTAAAAGCACGTCTTACGATCATCGAATTGATTCGTCTATTTTGAGCGACTTGCCATTGAAAAAGAATCGGCAAACTGGGACTTCCAACTTGCGCGTTTCTAAAGGAATTCACGGTTTTAATTTCAAGCTCATAACTTAAAAATTTAACAACATAAGAATCTCAGATTGACGATCTTGAAAACTACCCGAGTCCCTTCGCTAATTTTTGAGCAAAAGCGCGTGCCCGGCCAAGACTGGGCAGGACACGGCGGTTTAAAGTTAACGGTCGGTTAAGTCCGGGCTCTTCTCGCGGCAGTTTTCGGGCCGGGCCCCGTAAAGCCTCGCGCTCACCCTCGGCCCCGGCGACTTATCTCGATTTGCATAAATTCATAGTTTCCGTAGACTCGCATTCGGCGCGCTCGGCCAGAGTCTTAGAGATGCCCGGCTTCATCGGCGAAGTTTCCGCCGGGATTATTGTCCGCTTCGCCGAGAATCTGGGACGATACGCGGAGAGATATCTGGCTTATCGGGATGATTAAGGGAAGGAGTGCCTTTCCTTGGGAAAACTGGTATATGGAGTCGTTTTGTGTACGTTTCGAGTGGGCCAGAGGGTGTAGAGTTTTGACAGCGGTAACTGCATTGATAAATTATATTAGGACGTCTAGACGATAATGATCGGCAAATGACAATTTTTTATTTCAATAATTTTATTTCTTTTTTAAATTAATAATGCCGTCGATTTGACCGGGGCGAGAATTTTCGAAATCAAATTTCAGTCAGCGCAAATTGCTTAATTGGCTGGTTAAAAAAATTTCAGCAAAATAGACTTTGGGAGCGAAAATTCAGAGCGAAAAACGGCTTCTGCTAATGATTTGTTTGCAATTCCCAGCCTGTAGCCAAAGAGCGAAACGTCACTGGCAAAGTAAATGGGTAAAACACAGCAATTGCTTAATCGCTCGGAGGCTCTGCACTCCGCTCGGCTTATCGCTTGAAAGTGCGCGTACATTTCCTATAGCTCCGGCGATAATCTCAAGAAATTATGACTACTGAAACGATTTCCCGGACTAGATCGGCATCGCCCCGCTGCTTTTTTCCCCCCGCCCGTTTTCACTATCACGCCATCGACACGTGAGACTCTCATCGCGCGCGTCCTTCTTACGGGCAGACGCGGTGTGCTTTCGTGCGGCCCGCCGCGGCCGCTTTTATATGGAGTATATACATCGATAAAGCATTCACGCGAAATAAGGCGCGCGATGTAATTCCAGCTCTGTCGTCTTCGGGATACGTGACCGCAATCGCTGCAGCGGATCGGAAATAATGCGCGCCGAAGCCGGGGGCATTCTAGCGAATGCGATGAATAATGTAACCCGGCGATGTACGTCGTGTGGGTCTGTTCTTTTTTAGCGCATCAAGGACACTTTGGATAATGAGGGGATATTAGTTTGGCGCTTTGAATTTTTCATCGTTGCGTGAACCGCGGCGACGGAGCTTGGGCGCTGTTTTATATACCTTTTATCGAAATTCACCGAGATCGCAAGCGCGAGATAAGTAAATATAGCTTTTTAAGATTCGAAAGCTTCGGGATTTTAATAATCGACGGGTATTTCTGAAAGTCCGCCGAGATAAATATTACTTAATAATACTGGCTTATCTCGTTTCTGAAAATTTTTATCACACTTCTTCTGCCCGATAAGTTAATCTCACTTTATTTTCTTCGTTAATCTTTAATTTAATTAAATTTATTAATTTTCCTTACGTTATTATTGTTGTCGCAGAATTCCCCCTTGGCGACAGCTGCGACCGGTGTCTCAAATTCATTGTCGAATATAGCGGAATGATTAGAGCCCGGTTTTAAATCATCGATAAACAGAGGCTGAAAAAAAGGGCTCTCGGAGAGAGCAAAAATTTTATTCCTACCGTAACGTCATTAACGCCCCCTCCTCCGTCAGTCGACGTGTAAATAGTCCGGTCTGCATAAGGCCAAAAGGGGTAGCTGTCGCGTAAAGAAAAAAAGAGGTCCGCAAAGGGAATCAGCGCAAAAGTGAGAAGGCTTTGATTCGCAGACCGCGACTTTTAAAATCGGTCAGCCTTCCGGCTCTCGATTCGATTAGCCGGCGCTTGTTTCTTTTGATCTTTTGCAGCGCTCATTAAATAATCTTTGAGGGCATTTGCCCTTGATGCAGCGGCGGCGGTGGCAGAGCGGCAGAGCGCCGGCTGGGTGGCTGCATCGATGCAAACGCTGCTCCTCTCCCTCGCGCGTCCGTCGGCAGCGTCGTCGCCGTCGTTGCGCCGGGGTAGGGATTGCAGTCATTAGGTATAGATTCGAAAGGGGTGACTTTCCGTTTCCCCTCGGCCGTCGCGTGTCCCGGGGCGTCCCGACGGCGGCCCTCTCTCTCTCTCTCTCTTATCCGCGGAAATTCGGGCTGCAGCAGCTACGTATATATATTTATTAGGGGCGAGCGTGTGAGCGTAGAAGGGTGGAGAGATGCAGTAGCGGCGGCGGCGGCGGCGGCAGTCGTCGTATAGTCGTTGGCATCGCGCGCTCGGCCGCGGGGGAGAGAGAGAGAGAGAGAGAGTCGGCGAGGCTCGGTGCAGTCTGTTGCCATGGCGACCCACGCACCGTCACTGGACATTCTCATCCTCGTCCGCTCTTCCGCGCGCTTCTCTTCTCTTTCGCCCGTTTCCTCCTATCTGCCTCTCTCCCTCTGGCCCTCTCTCGTTCTCTCCGTGTCGTTCTCTCCCCTTTCGCTGCGCTTGGCCCATTCCACCTCATATAGCGATGATCCAAGCGCCGGACAGCGGCGGCGGCGGCGGCGGCACACGCACGTGCGCGCGTCTACCTATACGTGTGCGAGGACGACGAGGAGCCTCGAGTTCTGAGAGGCTAAGCCGAGCCAAAAACACTGCTCTCTTATTACGTCGCTAATCCCGTGAATTGTCTTCCACCAAGTTGCTCTAACGTTTCCCCTCTCTGTGCTCGCTCATTGCCTCGGCCGCCTGCACTTGAGCTTGCCTGCCTGCCTGCCTGCCTGCCGAGGGCTTTGTCGGGGGATGAGGATGTAAGCGCCGGCTCTTTGGTCTTTTCTAACGAATTCTATATACGGTCAAAGCAGTTTTGCCGCGCCTGATTGACCGCCTCCTTCTTTCATTACTGGATCCGAAAGATGCGGCGAGAGATTCGGCTTATCGAATTTTAATTCATTTTAGATATTTCTGTGTTATATATTACCATTACGATATTCGCAAAAAATTAGCGTAAATAAAAAAAATTTTTGTTTTAGAAAATAAGGAACACTTAAAAAAAGGTAACGTTAATGAAATTTAGCGCAGCATTGAAATAGCCAAATTCGATCTTGAAAAAAATTCGCTCCACATTCCGATATCAATCAGCAGCAATTTCCTCGTGAATCCGGCGATTACTCCATACCGATCCCCCCGCGGTGGGGCAAACGCTTTCTAAATTCGCCTTTCACCAAATTTTTCGCGCCCGCCCGCGCACGGCGCGCGCGCGCTCTCCGGTTTTGTTTTCGCCACTCGAATTTCGGACTCTCCTCTCTCTCTGCGCGGCTCAGCGGCCACACCGCTCCGCTTTTATAAATTCGGTTCGCACGCGCCGGCCGTCCGAATAATGCAACGGTATTATCAAAGCCAAAGGGATGAGTTTGGTTCTCCGACAGCCCTCCCCCTCTGGAATCCGTTCATCTACGCCGAGCGAGCGAGCGAGAGAGAGAGAGAGAGCGGAGCCCCCCGCTCGATTGATACGCTTGGCACAGTGACCCTGGCCAGCACTTCCTGTATATACGCGCGTGTACACACGGCATCCTCGCGCACATCGCTTCCTCTCCTCCCTCCGGCCCGCAGCGGCGGCGGCGGCGGCAGCGGCACATTCAGCGCCGGAGCGAGCGCGTTCGCTCGATCGAATGCCGAAGATTCTGAGGCGAGACCGGGCGACGCGCTCCGAGCCCAGGACGCCTGTTGCTCCGGCCGATGCCTCCGTCCTTGATTGACTGCCGTCGCGCGCGGGAGACGCCGCAGCGGCAGCGAGACGCCCGGAAGGAACCGCGGAAGCCCGAGATTCCTGGCATTTGCATGAGGGAATCGAATTGCTGGAGACGCCGCCGCCGTTGCCGCGGACGACGACGACGACGAGATTGTCTCGTCTGGACTGCCGGTTCACCTGCAATTCGATGTTACAGGTGTTTTCGGACGGCAGGAATGCGGTGGATACTGTGTCGAATAGACCGTTGAAGGTTGATCGTGCTTTTAAACGGAGGCATTCGAAAAATTTTTTTTTTTCGAACGGTTTATTTTAGATTTTTTGTTTTTTGATTTATAAAAAAAATGACAAAATACTTTAATAATTCTTGTTAAAATTAAAAATTTCTTCGAAAATTGTTGAGAGTTTATTTTCAAGTGGGTATAAAAAAATCGAAAAAAAATTGCTGATGCTTTTTTTTCTTTTTACACTCATGCATTAAATAAAAAAGAAGTAAGCCTGAAAAATATTCAAGTTTCCTTATGATTAAGTCTATAATAAAAGATTATTATTTTAGTTCTAAATTTTATAACTGTTTTGTATTATTTTATTCTAAAAAACCGAAGGACCTCAGTTAAAACATAAACATGTTATGTCTATGAAATAAATTCGAGCATTCAACTGCCACATTATTTTTTAACATTCCGGATAATATATACGTTCCGTATCTGGCAAGAGTGAAAAATTCGCGCGCTCGAAATTCTGTCGCTTTATTGACAAATAATTGTTTGCTCATCGATTGCTAGTTCGGGAGCAACAAGTAACTTAAAAAAAAAAAAAAACGCAAATTCCGATCAGCGCATTGAAAACGTCGTTTGCCATTACTCATTTTTACTTCCGCTCGACGATTCGCGTACAGTCGGAATCGAGAGCCGCGCGAACAAGACGATACAAGACGAGCCAAGTTATGCTCGCCTGTTGAATGCTGTCCTGCAATGCAGGAGTGCGTGCACGCGTCGCCTGACAAAGGAGTTCTCGGTGCTGGGCCGCGACCTCGCTAATTTACACGATCTATCGCTTATCGGCCTATTCGAGATCAAGTCCGATGAAATTCATTGCTTCGCCAAATTGTTTATAAAGTACGGTAGGTAAACGTAGGTCAGTTTCTGGTGATCAAGGCGGCAAATTAGGGCTGAACGTGGGCCCTTGGTTTGTTTAAAATAATGTTTAATTGGTCGAGTCATAATGTCATTATCAGACTTTAGCTAGTTTTACCCATCGGTTAACCCCCGCTTTAGTTCTGCACCCTCGCCCTTCGGAGGGTATCTGACCCACTGCAATCACTGCCAAGCTGCTGTCATTTACGTGACTCCTCGTTCGAGCTGAAGGGTAAGGATATTGATTGCAATAGGGAAATAATTTTGTAAGTCTACGGTGGCTTATTAATAAATTAGCTCATTTTTCAGAAAACAAGATTAAAAATTACTATACTGTTTACCAAAGTGTATGCAAACTTGCATTATCCTAAAAATTATTATACTGTGAGTATAACTAGGAATTTTGAAATGGGTAAACATATTGAAAATGCGCGATTCCAAAAACTAGTTAGTAATTCCAAATTTTAATAGTACACTGTTTGAAAACTGTTGAAATTCTACGAGATCTTAATAGAAAAAACAATGGATATTTCCATCCTAAGCTGCAGCACGATTCGTTATAATATACTATAATAATTCGTAAAATTACAGGCATAATAAACATAAACAGGCTGCTTTAATAATTTCGCGGATAATAGAGGAGAGAGAGCACTCAATATCAATATATCGGAAAAAAGTATTAAACTCCTCCTCTGAAAAAGAACAAAACACGGCTCGCGCGAATCTGCACGAGAGCCGCGTATACACGACGCTTTGACTCGATACGCTGATGTGTTTGATTTATTGTGACGGTCTTCCCCCGTTGTCGCTTGTAATTTAATCTCCATCAACCGTTTTTCCAGGAAATCGAAACCGAATAAGGGGTATTAATATCTCATTGTCTGCCGGCGCTTTTCTCGCGCTCGTATACACACACGCCCGGACTTAGCTTCGATTTCCTACCGTCTCCGCTTCCTTCCCCTCCTCGTCTCTCTCTTTCGGCCCGCGTCTAACTAACGCTCGCTCGCTCCGCTTTTTCTCCCTTTTCTTCCTTTTTACTTTTATTCCCGGCCGATTAAAGAGAGTGCAGCTTTATCATATCCATTCAGCGCGCGCGGGGGGGAAATATAACGAAGAGAGAGCGCGCGCATATTTTTCGGGCTAAAAAATTCCGCTTCCGATGCTAATGTTCCTTTTCAGAATTTTTTCGCGAAACTTCCAAATTAATCGCCGTAATTGGAGGCGCGTCCTATTATCGCGGAAGCTGATATCTGCATTTATAAAATGCATTTTATTGCCCCAGGAGCGCGCTTCAAAGTGAAAATTAACCGTATGGACGAGTTTCGTTCGCATTTGATTAATGCGTATCAATTAAAAAGGGCA
Organism: Ormyrus labotus; assembly: GCA_035582975.1. Classification (NCBI taxonomy): domain Eukaryota; kingdom Metazoa; phylum Arthropoda; class Insecta; order Hymenoptera; family Ormyridae; genus Ormyrus; species Ormyrus labotus. Next base: position 9,533,556 of record JAWWEO010000036.1, read on the forward strand.
CCTGCGCATTCGTCATTATTGTGCTTTGGAAGAAAATAATTATCAAATAAATAAACGAACGCGCATAATGCCCAGTATTCATAATTAATCCGATCGCTCCAAGTTTCCTCCGAAGTTACAATCTTGGCCGCGCAATAACGCCAAGATTCGAGCAATCTAGACTCGGCCGCGATACTTGAGCGAGGGTGGAAGGAAGCAAGAGGCTAAGATTCCAATCAAGATAACGGGACGCTGCTTGACTAGGAAGCCGAATATACTATCTTAGTCTCGCGTTATCGGTCCGGGACCATCTTCCCGGGGCCCCAATAACCTTCATGAGATTCGTCCTGTTTCCGACGGACATTTGCGACTAACGAACCCACCAACGTGAGCGCGCACGGCGCGGCTCTGGCTTTACGATGTGATTCTCAGCGCGTCCTCCTCCATTGACTGTCGGTACGGCTCGGCGCTGCTGCTCGATTTGATATTATGTAATTAAATTGTTTTATTGCGCGCGGCGCGCGGAGGAGGCTACGATCGCTATTTTTATCGGATGGCGTATTGATTTTCTATTAAACTCGATGCTATTACAATTATGTTGTCGGCGCGTATAAAGATTGGAATTGTTATTAAGCTTACGTTCGTAATCATAATCGCAGCAAATGGTTAATATTACTATTTTCATGCACGGTTCTTTGACTAATTATACTTGATTCGCAATTCGATGAATTAATTTGCGTTCGGCAATATAGTGATTTAAGCGCAATATTAACAAAACTAAATACAGCCGATTAGTTCCGGTAGAATCAATGTAATATTGCAATATTTCGTCATAATCCACATTTAATTTTCGCAAATTATCATTTTGCATCCTAGAACTTTGTCGAGATTATATAATATCTGGGATTTATTTCCAAAATTGAAATCAACAGCACTCAGATCATATTGTGGATAATTAGTAACATAACAGTTTCTTTTTAAAATCAATTAAAAAATACGAGCGAGAGATACGCCCCCGCAAGATGTCTCGAAGGCGTTAAAAAGCTATTATTACAAGAAAAACTTTTTCAAGATCTCGCTGCATCCGATCGCGTTCTCGAGATGGTAGCCGATAGGAGATAGCTCTTAATGGCTCGCCTCCCTCACCCCTGCAGCGCAGGTAAAGCTGATGGTATAACGGTTTCGGAGCGGCGCGTGTCTTCGATGACGCAGTGCTTTCGCTCCAGAAAGTTTCGAGGGCGATCTGCCGTGGGAGAGACGAGTTTAAAATTGAGATTTTCCCTCGTACCGGGGGGGGGGGGGGGGGG
>JAWWEO010000036.1:9539602-9559026 GCA_035582975.1 Ormyrus labotus
ATTGGGGCAGTCAGCTGGGCTCGTCTGCTTCTGCTGCTTCGGGTGCCCTATCTTTCTTAAGAAAATCGTTCGCTAGCATAGAGTGGACTCTACTTAAATCTAAGCTGTTCGCTCTGAATCGGGGCAATAAATATATTTATTTTTGAGTTTAATCCAATTGTAACAGTATGTCAAAAATACTGTTACAATCGTATTCCCCATTAAAGTAATTTACCATATATACCCTTTTAAAACGCGTCCGTAATTACGAATTCGGCTATGTCCGGAAGAATCTCGATCATTTTAAAAGGACGGAATTTCGAGTGCTCATCTTGCAGGATCTCCGAACAGCGCAGAATTAGGTTACACGCTTATCAGTCGGGCTGGTCTCATGTATTCATGCAGACTACATGCATCCTCACTGATGGGCCCTCTGAAGGCAGAGAAGACTGGCTCTGGGGAGCCAGTAGTGCCGCTCTGCCATCGAGCTCCGCTTCGATCTATGGCTACTCGAAGCTCGCAAATCAGCCGTGGCCTTCTCTGTCTCTCTCTCCCTCCCTCTTGCTATCTACGCACTCGTAAGAGACGAATCGACTTACCCCTCTGGTACTACATTACTCCAATTATTTCAGCTTTTCACGTTCTCGTGGTACTCTGCATTTGGTAATTAGAGGGGCGAGTTTGTAAAATTTATTGTATAATTATATATTCATTTTAACCGGTTCAAAGTGTCACAATTCTTCTTAAGGATAATATTCTGCATTGAAATCACATTAGTGGAATTCCAGAAAGGCGCGGTTAAAAAGCATAAAATTTGATGAATGAACAGCAGGGTCAATTATCTTATTAGTAGAAAAGAGTATTTTCATAACTAGGTATTTAATGAATATTATTAACTTAAGAAAAATGAAGTAAAGTGAAAGCATAAAGTCAGGTAGAAAGCAAAGTGGAGGAAAAGGACTTGTACACGAAAAATACGCGGCGCTTCCCGCTTCCACATTGTCCCGTCGACCGATATGTGGTTATTTTATACTGAATTTAGCGGAGATTCAGCGCAGACGGGGACTCGGGAATTCTGGAATTATTTGCAGATACCCCATCGATAAAACGTTTGTTTACAGTGGTTATATTCAGTTTCGATTTTTATTTCTATGGTACGCGCACGTGTGCACACAATGCGACTGTCAAACGCGCATATTAGCGACGGCAAAAAAAAAAGGTCTGTTTCTCTTTTACGGCTTACAAAGCCAACTTGGCGAGCAAGTCAAATAACTAATAAAATGTATAACGATCAATTAGGAGCGTTTATAAACAAACGAATCCCTGTATTTATGTGCAATCTTTAAAGGTCGCGCGCAAAAATCAACGCTGTTTGCGGAGAGAAATAAAAATTTACAGCTGCTCAACGTCCTATAGTTGTGTAAGTTCATTTTTTGAATACTTGAAATAAAAAATGTGCTCAATTAACCACCCAAGTGTAAAATACATTACTAATTCTTTAAATAGTAAAAACTAACTTGCTAATAGTATAAAAAAGGCAAAGATTAGATCCCAGTAGTACAAGTCAATGTTAAGGTTCCAAGAAAGCTGCATCAGTCTTAAGATAATCGGAAGTCATCGTGCAAGAAGAACCTTTGCCAATACGATCGATTATTCAAAAGTAAACAAGAAAGTCACGGCCACGAGTAAATTAGGAAGAACGAGACAATAGTTGACAAACAAATGTGAGCAATGCGGTCAAAAAGAGACAGTCGGCCCGCTGGCAGCGAAAGCTCGAAAGTCGACAAATAAAAAAACAATTAAAAACTAAAAAAAAAAAAAGAAAAAAAAAAGAGCGAGGAGAAATCGAGAGAGAGAGAGGGAGAAAAAGGAAAAAGCGAATAAAGCCACAGCGCGAAATCTGGACGGCTCGCTCGCCTCGATCGAGAAGGGAGGCGGCGGCGGCGGCGGCGGGAGGGGGGCGAAGAAAAGTGCGCGAAAAAAGTGACGCGGCGGCTCTGCGCGTGGGAGGCTGGAAATGAAATCGACAGGGCGTTCACCTATCGGTCCGATGCGCCCCGAGAGCCGAGTCCGCGCGTGTGCGTGCCCGTTCGTGTGGCGATTGCGCGCGAGCGAGCGAGCGTTCGACCCGCCGACATAACTAAACAAGCAACAAGTGACCTTAAAATCTCTGAATAAAAATATCGGCGGCCGGGAGGGAGGGGATTGGCGCTGATCGAGTGTATCGGATCGCCGGGGATGATATGTGCGCCCGAAGTGGAACGAAGCACCCTGGAGTCTTTTGCCAAGGGATGCACCGGCCGAACGCTTGGCCTTGAGACCCCCCGAGCTGCACTCGTGCTGGCCTTTTTTCGATTTCGCGGCGGGCGAGATTTTTTTTGGTTTTTTGTTTTTGTTTCGTGGCTTGAATCAGACTGACTGGTTTCTTTAATTTTAGACTGGTTTCCGATCGATAAAAGTGGAAAAATTGACCTTTTATGTCGGGCTTGGGATCAGGGAAATGTTTTTCGTTTTTTATACCGGTCAAAATACGCGGTTGATTTAGGTTACGTTTCTAGTAAATTGCGAGTAAATTTGTATTCAAAAATTGAACAAATCTATTCGATGCATTTTTTTTTGCCTTTGATAAAACTATCGCAAAAACTATTACAGACAATAAAAAAAGCACTCGAACGCTAAAGTATTCAGTGAGTTTTTCAAGCACAAACCAAAAGAATGATCAGAATTTATTTAACGTTCAGGTCGAATAATCTTTTTTTCGAAAACATAGCAAAAAATTTACTCGTGCAGTCAATTCATATATTTGGAAATGTTATTTTCGCTTCGAAAGCAATCTTTAATATCGTTTACGTCAATTTATTATGTCAGCGTTTGTAAAACGAGCTTTTAAATACATTAAATAATATTATAATTGTAATATTAATGAGTAATATGCATTATCCGTTAAATTAAATTGTTCGTCAATTAAAATCGCGTTTACGCAATAATAATCAAATCTGACTGATTTATTAAAATTCTTAAACAGAATAATTTAATTCAAATGCATTTTATAAAGAAACTCGACGACACGTTAAACTCGAATCAAGTAAAACATTATCAGGAAAGATTTTTCCCCCTACCAGCGGCGAATTAAGAAAAAGCAAGAATGAACTAACCCTCCCCATTCATCGCGTCCGACCAGCTGTGCATTTAATTACAGCGTCTCCGGAGGATCGTAAAGCGATAAAACTCGGACTCTCTCGGCGGCGCAAAAAAGGAGACGAAGTCGCGCGCACACTTGGCGCCGAGCTTCTCTCCCGCGCGCGTTATATACGTATATACGTGCCGGCGCCGAGAGAGCAGCAGCTTGGGAGAAAGGAGCAGCGGAGGAGGAAGAAGAAGCGCGCGCACTCGCGGATTAAAAAGCAACAAGTGACCTTAAAAAGTGCGAGAGCGGAGAGCGCGCGAGGAAAAATACCGGCGAACGGCTGATCGAGAGCTCCTCCCGGCGTGCGCGCGGATGACGAGCTCTCGCCGTCAAGGCCGGACCTTAGAAGCCGCCGCCGCCGGCCAAGACTCGGGCGCTGCTTGAGTATTCAGGCTGAAGGGCGCAGCACGATCTTGCATACGTAATGCTGTGCTGTACTATTGCCGAAGTTACTTTATTACTGCGTCCTGAGGCGTTTAAAAGCAAAATGGGATGTTTTTTGTCGCGTATAACGATAAATGCGTTTTTTCTAAAAGATATTAATATATCAAAATTTCGTTTTAGTTTGAGGGCGAGTTATCTCTATAATATCTAGAGAAGTAAAACGTTTTTAATGTAGAGAAATGTAGCGCATGTTTTTAATGCTGGATTTTATTAAAAAAGAAATCTTGACAAGCATACTAGTAAAAATATGCCTGAAGAATTCGTCACTTATGTGTTATAAATATTTTCATGATTATTTTTACGGCAGCAACTTCTTTCTTTGCTGGAAATGAACAAGTAAAAATAAAAATTTTTAAATTTCAAAAATAGATTTCTTTAAAAAGCTATGTTTACAAATTCACCAAACTTTGTTTAAAATACTTTTATAGCGCTTTCATCAAAGCAGCATCATCAACTTGCTGAAAACATCAAAAATTCTCTCGAAATCTAAAGGTTAGATCAAACGCCTTACGCCTTCCTTAAAAGAGAACGCATAAAAAAAACGCGAATTCCAGGGCAAGATACGGAGCATCGTTCGGGCTGCAGGCAATGGTCAGCCTTGCGGGGCAGGCAGGCGAGAGCGGACTGGCCGGCGCTTCCCTCGCGCGTCTCCAGGCGTCTGGACTGACCGCCTGGAGGAGAATGCAACCCCCCGTCTCGAAGGTAGTTCCGGCATCGGCCGCCTAAGCAGCGAGCTCGCCACTGTCCGGCAACCCTTTCTCCGCGCTGCACCCACACAGACGCCGGGTCAACCCTTAAAGCGCCCACCACCACCACCACCGCCGCCTTCTCCGGCGATTTTTCTTCGGGGTCACCAACACCACGACGCGCGCTCCAGCCCCTCCGTCTTCACGCGCACGAGCAAAACGACCTACTCCCTGCCTTCTTCTCCTCGACCTTCGCGCGCGATCTCGGGGGCGGGGGGCAGCGAGATGCCTGGAGGGAGAGCGACGGAGAAAGGAGCCGTTTAACTCGTTGACTTTTTTTCTTTTACCAAGCTGCGCTTTTTCGCTCGAATAAGAAGCGGAAGTAAATGATTAAAGGCCCTTTGCAGCCCTGAATGCTTGTTGACGCAACGAGCGGAAGGGCGGGACGGAGCTTTTTATGACCTGCTTATGGCGCTAATGTGCCAAATGACCAGCAGCTGACTTGATTTTTCTGCGCGCTCTTTCGTAATGGCTTTGTAAACAGGTGGATTTCGTCGAATTTACTATCCGCGATTGATTGCTCGATTAGTGTTAATTAATATGAAAAAGCTTGCACCGCAATGTACGCGTCAAAAAATAACGCAAGCTCCCCTGAAAATCCTACCAAAGCATTTTAAATCTGAAGGACAATCGAAAAAGACGCGCGTAAATTGAAGGAAGTAAACAGAATCCGGGGTCATATAATCATCGGGCAAGCATAAAAACCGCAAGTTGGCCTTGAAACGCTCGGAAGTGAAGCAGCAGTAGCTCAGGGAATCCGCAAAAAAAAAGCAGGACGAGCGGCTCGTAGGAAAAATAGGAAAAATAAGCTCTCGGCTCCGCGGGGGTGGGATCGGAATTTCTTATCGCGCTCGGCGTCTTCCCCTCCGGGCGGTCATCCCTCCTCCGTGCTCCGGCGATCCCCCGAAAAGCTGCGGTGGCGATTGTCGGTCGCGGGCCACTTTCCCACACCGGCTCCTCGGCCCGTGTACGTACACGAGCCGCCCCTTTGGCCGGTCTCGTTGCCGTCCTTGTTCAGCGCACACCCACGATACGAGTCGCCGTGTACGTACGAGCCCTTCCAGCCTCTTTCTTATCTCCGGTCTCTTAGCAGGAGCCGCTGGTCAGCCGCTGGCTCGCCCCCTCCCTCTGGCTCGCTGCCTCGCGCGCAAGCTCTCCTTCTCCGCTTGGCGCGCGCGCCGGGAGCTTGCGAGCGTCGGCCGCGGCGGCGCCACTGTACGGGCGGCCGCGAGAAGGGGGCCTCGCGCTCTCCGGCCTCTCTCTCGCTCTCACGGCGCGCGGCGCGTGGTCGTCTCGTCGCGCGCACGGCGACCAAGCTTACAGCGGCAGCGGCAGCAGCAGCAGCATCCGCGATCTTCGGCATCTCTCTCTCTGCGTCTCCGTCTGCCCGTCCGCGGCACAACGCGCGCGCGAGCAAGAGAGAGAGAGGAGCACACGCACACAGAGGCGCGCGCGCGCGCACAACGAGACTTGACTACTCCGCCTACGCGGCCGGCGCCTCCGCGCGCGTCGTGTATGTAGCCGAGAGCACCGCGCCGCCAGTTGCGCGCCCGCAAGCCCGCAAGTTCGCGCGACGCGCTCTCTCCGTACGAGACCGTCGTACGGCGTACGACTCGCCGAAGCAAGAGAGAGGAGAGAGAGGAGGAGAGAGAGAGAGAGAGAGAGTGCGTGTGGAGGGCGCGCTTTTGAACGGAACAAACTCTTTAAGCAAGCAACCATTCGACGACTTCTCGATAAGGGCTCCAGGCGGACCTTTTTCTCTTGAGTTTCGCTTTTTGCTTTCGGACCAGAGAGCCCAAGAACCGAGGCGGAGACGGTCATCCAAGGAGCCGCAGCTTTGTGTGTTTTTTGCATCGGAGAAGATCCCCGAGTTCTCTTCCCCCCCGTTTTCATCCTTTCCGTTACCGTTCGCGGCTTTTCGTTTGAATGTACTTACTGCACTTGAGTGGGGACGAGCTTTCGGTTGGCCGCTCGTACAGATGAGCGGAGAGACAGAGTTGACGGCTTGAGTCATCGCCGGGCAGAGCAAGTTTTGATTCGACGAGGAAGAAGAGGAGAAGGAGAAGGAGGAGGTGTCAACTGAGAGTGAAGTTTTCTTGTTCGCCAAGGAGGAAGAGAGTGGCCGGCTCGACGATAAGGGGACGAGATAACGTCAACCGAGTTCGTCGATTTTTTTCCTCGACGCGAGAGCTTTATCTCGTTCATGGAGAAAGGTGAGTTTCTTGAGCAGGAGGTTATAATCTTCTTTCCGAAATTCGAGGTTAATCGAGACCTATTTTCATTTTTCCTTGGTTATTTCATATCTTTTTCGATTCGTCTTTAATAGTAGAGTTTATTTATTTCGTTTCTTTTACACTTTGACGAAATTTTTAATCATAAAATTCCCGTAGAAAAGTGCTGTACGGTGGATTCTTAGTGATTGTGACTGTGTGGACTTTGCCGCAAGTGATGTTTCTACGTGTAACTAAGCGAAAGGACAACGAATTTGCAAGCTTTCGAAAAGTGGACATTTCAAAGACGTAATTGACGCACTGTGTAACTGAGAAAGGCTGTACAAGTCGGTTGGAACTCGCCGAATTTAGCGATTTCTCGAAAAGTTGTGAAAGATAGTCTGTGAAACGGGAAAAAAAAACCATGGAAAAGCTGCAGTGAGAGTGCCGAATCAGTATAAAATTAATAAATTTCCGAATTTAATTATTATGTGCCGTAATTAATAAATAATTTATGTTAATTAATCATTAAATACCGTAATATCAAAGAATATTATTTAATAATATCAAAGAATAATATAATTAAATGCGCAAATTAAATATTTCACACTCGTGTAATTTATGACGAATAATCTATTTAAGTTTAAATCAATTTATTAATTTCGATTAAAATTATGATAATTAAGACAAAATCAAGGAATAATAATCGATTTAAATATTAATGAGCAAATATAGATTTATTTAGTGTGAATTTGAACCGTACTAATTACTTTTCTTCAATTAATTTCCAGCTTCGACTGATATTCTCGTTCTTAAAAAATAGCTTAAGTCTTGACTAAATTAAACTCAATTAAAAATTTAACGGCTTACGTAAAAGCTTTTATTCTCGTAACTAAAATTCGTGCTGGGTATTCGGATCCATTAAATTAAACAAAATTAACCATTTTTCCATCAATCTGTTGATAAAAAACTCTAACAAACTAACTTCTACTTCTAATACTCTGCGTTTTTACTCGGATTCGCGAAAAAAAGTGGACAACTCGTTTTTAACCGGCGGCGAAAGCTTCAATAAAATTCTGAAAGTTTCCACTCTTATGCACCGGAGGGACGAGCCTCTGTTCCTCTTGAACCGCTTCGAAGTAGATAAACGCCGGCCTTGCCAGACGGAGACTCGCGCGTTCCACTCGGCCTTTGCGCGACAGTAGTCCGACGGCCAAGTGCCCCCACAGCGACAACTTTGCCGTGCGTTCGAACTTTGTTCCTCCCGGGCTTTTACATTGTTTTTCTCGATTGTAAACGGCCGCGTAAAGTGCAAGTGTAATTTATTCCCGTTTAAATCATAACTTTTTAAACAATGACCAACGGGTTATCAACCAGTTGACGTATGCTCCGGATGTAATCGCGTAATACTGAAATTGCAACCGAGTACGTCGCTACTCTTCTTTGCGAATTTCGAAACAACTCGCGACCGATAGCCAATGAAATATTATAAACGAGGAGCAGCTATTAAACTTTGCGAAACAATGACTGCTCGCCAGTTGAGCGAAATATAAATCTTTAAAAAAAAAAAAAAAAAAATAATCCAGCGACAGGCACTCGGGGAAACAAAGTGACTGAAAACCACGCCGCACCGTGAAAAACAGCGAGCAACGAGACTCGGCACTCTCGAAATCCGCAACAGCCGCTCGAGATCCGACTTGTACGCGTCTTTCTCTTCGACTAAGCAGTCCAGCGACCGAAAGGGATTCGCGGCCCGGAGAAGAAACCGGTCGGTCCGGTCGGGACGGTCGCCCTTCCGCGACAGAAAGGCCCGGTTCCACTTCGCAAAAACCGGTGGGCCAACCGAAAAATACGGGGAGCAACACGCGGAACGCTCGCCGCGTGCGTCCGATCGATGCTCTGGCGCGCGTATAAACAGCTAATAATCAAACAAATCGTGTCATAAACAATCGGCCACTGGTGCCAATGTCCCACCTCCCCCCCGTGTCCCCCCTCGCGGCCCTCCCTCCCCCCGTCGGAAGGGGGCGTGAAAGGACGCGCGGCGCGCGGCAAAAGTATAAATGAGTATCAAAGCGCGTTGTGCGTGTATGCCCCGTGTACATTGTCCCCCCGCGGTATTCCCGATAAGGGGGGTGGGGAAGTAATTTTCACACTCGGTATACTCGCGCGCGGCGCGGTGCGAGTCGGCGCGGGGTGAGGCAGTCGGCCGTTGCATCAGCTGTCTGTATCGTAATTAATTCGCGGAAAAATTTATAATGTTTGACCGGGCGAGCCGGGTGACATAATTAGAACGAACCGGCGGCGCGATTTGCGGTTTTGAAGTATGCTCGCCGCGCAAAGCGGGCTCGGCTGTGCACTTTGCCAGCGGCGCCTCATTTTTCACGTGCCTTCGGCACATTTTTCCGATCTTTGCTCTCCGCCGACTCCGGAAAAGTCGAAGCGCGCGTTTTCTTGTCTTTTTTTTCTTTTTTTATTTAGTTTGCGGATTTTGTACATTTCTGCATTAGAACGTTCTTCGATCCTTTTGTTATTGCTATTCGAACTTTCGAAAATCAAGTGTCTCGATTTATCTCTTTGTAGTTGCATGATAACTATTTGCATGAGAATGTAGTTTTGAAGTATAATGTAAGCGATGCACAGATCTAAGCAGTCGTACAAGTTAAAACCTTAAGTCTACGACTTAATTTGCGTTTACGCGAAGATGCATTTTCTAGGAAGTTTAGATTGATTACTTTCGTCTGCTTTTCATAAAAATATCAAACGATGTCTTGGTAGCGAAAATCAATTAATTTACTATTTTGCCAACGCGTTTCACCTTGCTTAAAATAACTAACTACATTAATTAATTCTGTAGTTACAAAAGAAGAGAGAAATAATTTGGAAGTTAATTAATGTTTGCATAACCAGGACATTGAGATCGTAATAAATTGTTTCCTTTAAAAATATGAAAAATATCATAAATGAAAACTTGTTTAAAATACGAGTCTTTCAAGACGATGTTAGACAATGAAAAAATGAAAATTCATTCACAGTTCAGAATGAACTTTGATTGTCAACCCAAAAGATCAAAAAAACTTTCTTTAATCCGAAAAAGCTAATCAAAGTACGAAAACCAAGTGCTCGATTCTTAATCCCACCTCTAAAGTACCGCCTCGTAAAATCAGCGAAACTGACGAGTCCGAAATCTACGCCAAGTCTTTTCGCGGCTGAAATCGGCGAAAAAAAAAATCTCTCCGCTCTCCGCGAAAAAAGGTTCAGGTCCATCGAAAACGGCGGAATCGTCTTGATGGCACGCGGTTGAGGGTCATCGGGCTACCCAGATGTTCGGCAGCGACGTCTCGTCGTGTAGCATCGACGGGGGTGGTGGGGACGACACACGTTGCCACGAATCCGTCACAACGGCAGCGCGAGCGAGACAGAAAGAGAGACAGAGAGAGAGAGAGAGAGATCGAACGCGCAAAATAAAAACGCGAGTGATTCGCCTATATAGACAAACATACGAGAAGTCGACCGGATGGCGCAAAAAGTGAGCAGGAGGGGAACGCGCGAGACGGAAGAGGGGCCGGTTCCCCTGTCGAACGTTCGCTCTCTCTCTCGCTCTCTCTCAATGCACGTATCGAAAGAGAGAGGAGAGAGGGACGAGTATAGTCAGACACGCCGAAGTCACCGATATGTGGGATAGACGGGGATGGGGAAAAGGCCGATGCGAAAAAAAGGAGGATGCAATCGAAAGTATCCGGCTGATACTCTCTCTCTCTCTCTCTCTCTCTCTCTCTGTGTGTGTTTGTGCATATTTTTGCGCGATCTGCACTTGCCTGAGCTCTCGCTCTCGAATTCTTAAGAGCCGGCAGATCATTTTTCCTGACTTGAGCCGTACTCGAGTACCAAGAAGCGCATCTTTTTAGCTCAGTTTTACGGAATCGGGAATCCATTTAAAATTTTTTTTATCATATCTTGGTTTTTCTAAAAAAAAAATTTTAAAAGGTTTTTTTCTTTCTTAAAAAAATTTAATGTTAAATGAACTTGATGCTTGCCTTTTCAAATGCAACGGTGGCAACTTTTTCATAGAGAAAGGCAATGAATACATTTTTGAAATGCCTTTAATGTTTTAATGATTAATTTAAATTCAATAATCGCAGCTTTATTGTGATATCATACTTTAATTTTAGTGAAATGTTATACCGTTCAAGAAAACAATTATCTGTAAATATTTAACGTGCAATAATTTCCAATTATTACTTCATTATACACCACCTGAATCCATTTTGACTTCGGTTTGCGGTCAACAATTTTTCCTGCATGCAAATATTTGTGATTACGTTACAAAAAAATGTGTTCCATTATATTCGAATAAACGAACATTTCACAGTTTCTGAAAAAGCTGCTTTTCTAAAGCTTTTTTTTCTACCGCTCTCGTCTAAAAGTTTTCGACCAAATTAAAAATGCAAAAAACTGCTAAAATGGAAAAGTTCCAAAAACTTAAAAGTATTTGGCGAAAGTTGAAAAGACTCGAGAAATTCGGCCGCGGCAAAAAATCAAAGATCGAACGAAAGAACGAGAAGAAAAGCGCGGGAGTAGCCGGGCAGTGGGGGAGAGAGAGAGAGAGCGGTCGAGCGAGTTAACTATAAAAGCCGATTGTCCGTGTTTTTATCTTAAGACATAGGGGGTGCAGAGAGTGGAGGGGCGCGGTAACGGCAGCTATACAGATAAGCTCGAGAGGGAAAGAGAGAGAGAGAAGGGTTGGAAGGGGCATTCGCGGAAATCTCGGAGCGGGAGAAGTATCCGTAGAAGGAGAAGAAGCCCAGCAGCAGCAGAGTCCGGCGGCTGCAGCGGTCGGCCGCGGTGGAGGGAAAGCTTGCATACACTTGGCCGCACTACTACTCCTAGTATACTACTACTACTAGCCGGCCGCGGGTAGAGGGGTCCAGGCGTGGAGGGGCAGCGGAGCTTGGCAGCCTCCCCAGGCTCGGGGGTGGCGGAGGGGATAAGACTACCCTCGGAGTGGAGGTGGCAGCCGGTAGAGGGTTGCCTTGGCTTGGTGGGGGCGGCGGCGGCTCGGCCACCCCGCCGCTCGCTCGCGACTCTCCGGCCTCCGTATCGTACGCTACTGCCGCTGCTCCAGCGCCGCGCTCGCGCGCAGGGTTGGGGTGGTATCTCTTGGGCTCTCCGTCAGTAGCAAAGCGGCGGCCTTATCATACGGAGCGCTCGTGGGGTGCTGCCGGGGCTTGACCAGAGCCCCACACTCGACAAGCGCACACACACGAGCACACCTACATACGCCTATATCTATATATATATACATATATACATATACGTTCTCTCTCTCCGAGGAGCGAGGAGGAAAGCCACTTAAGACATACACGCACACCGACACGAACGGACTCCCTTGTAACGTAGACCCGCCGCTCTCTCTACGCGCACACCACGACACTACGCCTCCTCGACCCCATCCCTACCCCACCACGTAAGTGCGAGTCCAAGGAGAAGGCACGCACGCACACGCCGACGGACCGGAGCGAGAGAGAGAGAGAGAGAGATAAGCGCCGCCAGAGTAGCACCACACGTGAACGTCTCAAACGCGCGCCGACCGCCTCGCGAGACAGAAGCAGCAGCAGCCAGCCAGCAGCCCTGCACCCACCACCCGGCGCCGGTCAGCATCTTACCTGTGCTCCCGGATGTGGCCGCGATGAAACATGGAGAGGAGACGGACCAGCCTGAGCTCCTCCGAGCCAGCCAAGCCGACACTGCCGGCAGCCACCGATCGCTTTCACCTGAGGCAGCCTTGAGTGACTCTTAGCTGCTTCGCCAAGGACGACTCGACGCGACACCCAGTGAAGGAACTCTGACAGTGTGATACTCTCGCCGGACAATAATGTGATACGAACGAAGCCAACGGGGCTCGGTGACAGCGACGGACTCGAGAGGTCCGAGGGAGGACAGTGTGATATATACGTCTGCCGAGCGGTTTTTCTGTTTTTTTTTTGTTTTTGCGTTCTGTGCTACAAGCGGTGCTACTCTGCCACTCACTCACTACTACTCTGTGTGTTCACGTGTTTACCCCTTTTCAGAGCAGAAGGTAAATTGCCACCGGCTCCGGACTTATCGATGTTTAGCCGGGACTTGCAATTTTTTTGAATTTTTTTTTTTTTTTTCTTTTTTCATTGGTGAACGCCTTATACCTGTGCATCGTTTACCTCCATTTATTATCATTTGTAAGCGCTTATCTAAAGTTCTGTCGCGAGTTAACCCCTTGAGTAACAGTGCGCAATGAGTGACTACAATGCGGAAGTAATTTAACGCATGTGTGGCTCGCGGGATATACAGCTTTTTTTTCCTCAAATTTCCAGTGTTCGATTATCGCACTCAAAGGGTTACTTCGGCTTGCGATCGAAAGCTTTAGATAAGCAGGCTGATTAATTATGTTTCGTTATATCTTAAGTTTATAATTTATTGTATTGGCTGCTAGTTTTAATTAGGATCGTTTATTATCCTCAGTTGTGCATCCCATTATTAGAAAATAAGTTCCATCGATGTATTACAATTAGTGTCGTAGACTCGTCTCGAAAAGCTGTGCCGGTGTTGCGCTTGATTTTACGAAAACGTATACGCGCCGCGCTAACAGTGACAGCCGACACCGGTCAGAGCGAGAGAGGGAGATCCATTTGCGCGCATATTATTTACCGACAATAAATTTATCAAAATCTAATATGCTTTGCACCGCAAGCTCCGCTGCAAGCTCTCTCTCTCTCTCACTCTCTCCCTTTTTATCCCTCGCGCCTGATTTATAATGAATTGCTTGAACGCTGTTTAATGTCTGTTATTTTGTTTTGAAATACATATCCTACGTTCTGTGTTGTGTTTATTTTCGTTTTCCTATGCATTACCGCTGCTCCATTATATCCTTTTGCGTCGCCCCATCCATTGAAGATCGTTTTACATTACGCGAATCGCAAGCCGGGAAAGTGCAAAAGTAATGCTCGTGTTAACGGCTCGTTTTCGGCGGTACAGCGGAAGCTCCTTGGATGTACGTGACAAACGGGAAATTCTGGTGGTGCTTTCAGCAGAAATTATCGATTTTCAAAAATTGTATTGCTCGAAACGAGCCGATAAATTTAAAGTAAAAAAAAGAATTGTTTGATAAACTAAAGTGTTTTAGAAATTGAACAAATTCGGAACGGTTCGGGATAATGTAGGAGAAATACGGTCTTTAATTCTCGCGATAATTACTGGAATTATAAAAGCGTACATCCATCAGCGGTCGGCGAGTACAATAAACAGGCGAAAAAAAATCAGCGAGGCGCGAGAAAAATTACGCTCGCCGAGTGAAAAGCGCATAAAAAAGCCCGGAGAGAGAGAGAGAGAGAGAGAGAGCCGCCGTGCGAGGCCTTTGACCCGTAATCAGTGGCCAGGCCGAACAATATACGGGACAGCTGTCGGCGTCTCTTTTCTCCGACTCGTGTCGCTCGCTTATCACCCATCTGCCCGCGACGATACGCGACTCGCTCTCTCGCGAATACGGCGAATAACCTTTAGCGGTTATTACCTCGAGCACTCGTGAAATCTAGACGCCCAGCGCGGCTCCTTATCGCGCCTATATACTTTCAAATATTTGTCTTGCTCGTGTCGAGGGCGGCCCAGACGTTTATTGACGTCGGGGGGACACGGGCGAGAGGGCTTTCATTTATTCCCGGCGCGCTGCATTCCCTTCGGCCGATGTGCAGGACGTTTCCGCGAGTCGGCTGTCAAATTTCCGCGACGCGATCGCTCGCCCCCGATAAGGGCCGACGGTGCATCGGCCGTAGCGTTTTGTCCGTTTCGGGCTCTGTCTCTCTCTCTCTCTGTGCTGCAGCGAGGAGGGTTGGCTCGATGAATTGCCGAAGATAGGAGTGGCCCGCCAAACTTGCCGGGGAGAGCGAAGCCCGGGTTATTGTGCGTCATTGCATTTTCGAGGAGGATTTCTCGTTACGGGGCGCCGCGAAAATTAAAATCGACTCTCTTTTCACGGGCCGAAGTTTTTTTTTTTTTTTTTTTTTTAATGAAACTTCGATGACGCGAGCTTCAATGCCGTCATGATGCAATCAGTGCTTTTCATGCTTTTTAATATGCCGACTTGAATGGGACGGGCTAAATTTTTGCGAGTTCCGCGTAATATGCTCCCAAAGCTGCGATGACGGAATTAAAAAAAGTGAATCGAGTACGGCTTCGTCGATCTAATGATATGCGCAAATGCACGAAAGAACAGCGAAGTGATATATATTTAAATTTGAAAAGTGAATTAGCGCAAAAGTTTAGAGCGTAGAATTTTAAAGGAATCAAATTTAAAGTATAGAAGGATCTAAAGGATTCTGAAGTAGAAACAAGTATAACGATGAAAACCTTCATTTACTGTACTTTTAAAAACACTTAACCCTTTGAGTGCCGAATTTCAACAATACAAAGTAAAACTTTTTAAAAACCGAAGTGGATTTTGTTTTCATTAAAAGCGTATCTTTTCTTACCTTATTGAAGAAGTGCTCGACTCGTAAGAAAGCGAAATAAAAAAAAAAGAGAAAAAAAAAGAGAGAGAGATCGGTAGAATAAACTTAACAAATCCGCAAGTGCCTCGGAATTGAATGCGGGAAACAAATCAGAATAAGAGCGACATCCGCAGCGAGCGAGAGCGCGAGTTTACAACTCGGAAGGCGGATACGGCAAAGAGAGAGAGAGAGAGGGCAAGAGAGACAGTCGGAGAGGCAGCCGTAAGTAAAACAGAGAGACGGAGGAAGAGCGGGCTTAGAGGGCCTTGAGTGGTTGATCGCCGACAGAATTAAACTCGGCGTCTCCATTACGGAATGATCTTAACTCTTGCCGCGCTTTCCCTCCCCTCCCCTCCCCCCCTTGACAGCGTCACACTTCTTCCTTCCGCCGCTCCCCCGCTCGTCTTCGGTTCTTAATGAATTTTCCCAAAGCAATTAGCCGGGGGATATGACGCGCGGGAACGAGAAAACTCGATGGCGCAAGATTCGGCTAAGGTCTTTTGCCCCGACGCGCGTCTTCTTCATTAAACGACACGTCAAGCCGGGATTCCCGGGCGGTTTAGCTCGAGTCTCTAAGTTTCGCGAGTGCAAGATAACGTCTGCTTTGCGCGCCTTCGAGAATCAAGTTTTTGGTCGGCCTGGAAAAGTGCCGCGAAATTTTTTTATTGAACCCAAATTTATAACGGCGATGGCTATTAGAAATTTTGTGGTATTTAGACGTGAGGACGGGAGAAAAATTATTGGAAAAGCGACGTCCCGTACTTTCTTGCAAGTGAACCTTCTGTTCGTTAAAACTTTACTTTGTAGTAAAATTTTCTATAACTCGTAGAAAAGTTGGTACGTGCGTCATAAAAAAGTTCACTGAAATGTGAAAAATTTTTTTTTCATATTTAAAAAAAAAAGATGTCAGAATAGACGCTTTTTGTTCAAGCTTATTTGCGCGGAAGATATTGTGATGCAAATCGCATTTTTAAAACTAGTTATTACCTAAAAAATGATAGTAAAAATCTGAATCGTTAAAAAATTTCCCGATCCTTTTTTCATTTTTTTTTAATTCAACTCTTCAGAGCGAGGCATTTGAAAAAAAAAGAACTTGATGTATACTTCTTGATGTAGTTTCAGGCAAGTGTGTTCACCAAAAAGCTCGAACGTTCCCCGAAATTAAACTCACTTTTTATGCTAATTAAAGAAAAACCCGGGACACTCTTCGCAATTTCGCCGGAAGAAAGAAAGCCTCGCAGTTCGCGGCGGCGTGTCGCTTCGCGCGGAAAATTTGGCGGCGATAATCGTTTTGGCCCGAAACGAAATGGCATAATCGCGGTTGCGGTCGCGGGCAGACGTCCAAGTGAGCTTAGTACGTGAGCGCGGCGGCGAGGCGTCGCCGCCGTCGTCGTCGCGGACGCGCGAGGACGTAACGACTCGAGGAGTAATTAAGAGGGGGGGTTACGTCCTGGTAATTGCCAGGCAATATCGTCTTCGAATGGCCCTCGTTCCCTTTGGACGATGCTAAGTTTTCCAACGACTTGCGCATTCTTAACGAGCTTTGTTCAAGCTGGCTTCTCCCGCCGTTTGATTTCCTCCGGTTTGCTGTAAAATCTTTGTTCGCCGCCAGCCAAAGCGACTCCTCGGTTTGTAATTGACAGGAGTAAGGTGTTTAATGCCCAGTGAATGCTTATATCTGCTAGGAAGTGAATCTTAACGTTTGAGAGCGTGCATTTTTTTGGTGAAATAAAACTTCGCTTTCGCTTATTAAACAGCCTCCCCGATACTCTATAAAGCAGCGATCGCTAACGAGACGCAATTGTTAAAAAAAGAAAGAATCGGCAACACAAAGAGGTTCGAGGAAAAAATCACGGACGAGCTTCGGCATTATTTGCCGGCGCACACAGCACGTGTCAGCGGCGCTTAAGCTTCAAAGGTCAAAACGCTGGCGCGCGGGTGTACGAGTCTGCGAATTTAATTAACGCAATCAAATGAAAATATTCGCGTTAGCGCGACGGCGCACTGACATTCGCATTATAAACGCTCGGGCTTCGGCGTGCATACACACATACACAGAGCAGGCCGGGGAGAGAAAATGCGGGGCGGCGCGCGTCGATTTGTCGATGTCGCGCCGCCGCCGCCGCCGCCAACTCATTATGCAAAAGTTCGTTGCGCTTTCGATATTCCGCGCTCCCGAAACACGCTCGTTTTCAAAACGCGCACTCGCTCGCCTCGCGTGACATTGACCCAGAATCGCGCCGCCTTTTCAATGAAACGTGTCCCAAGCGCGCGCGATCAGCTCGCCGCTTTTTCAATGATTGCTGGGGCCCGCCGCCGCCGCCGCCGCCGCTGGCTTTTACCGCTAGGATAATGCGACGTGCCGAGTGTAAGCGCTTTTTTTTTTTCTAGGCTGCGGGTTTTATGCCAAGCTCGCTCTCTCTCTCTCTCTCTCTCTCTTTCTCGCTCGGAGTAGCGCGCGCGAAACCAGAGGCGCGAGTACGCTCATTTCGCACTGGATGAAAAGCTCATTTTTCGCCCGCTCCTTGTTTGGCTCGTCAATTTGTAGTACTCTATCATTGGCTGTACTCGGGGGAGGGACTTTAAAGCGATTTCAATTCGCGCGAATTGTTTCCAAATTATAATTTCAGCTCGTCTGCGTTTGATTCTTTCTTTATTGCCAGAAAAAGCTCAGTCGATGTAAATGATTATTCTGTTACTTATTTTTAAACGTAATTGTTTAACACACTGTAACTTTTTTTGCAAATAGAACTTTTTGTCTTTGTGTTGTATTTTAAATTAGGTGCACGTAATATGCGTTGAATGTATATCTATATATTGGACCGAAAAGACCTTCAGATATGACATTACGAAAACTTCCTGTAGGTGGCGTCGTAAGGATCTGTCGCCAAGCAGAGAACTTTACACAGTCAAATATCTTAAATCTCTTTCTAATTAATATTTTCTTGAATTATTATTTAAAATTGAATTTATTCATTCATTTTAAAAATTTGATTTTTTAATTTTAGTATTGAAGATGTGTTATTAACTTTTTCAAATGTAAAGTCATTGTTAACAATAAAAATAAAACGTTGAAATTTAATTCAAAAGGATTTAATGAAGATTAATAAATTTTAATGATAAGATAGATTTTATTTTTGTGAGTACAAAGAATTACACAATATTGTGCATTCAGTGTTAATTATGCGAGGTTTAAACCAGAAATAGTTTCAGTTATATCAGATTATTTGCAATTACATCATAAGTTTATTATAGCCGAAGTATTGATCTAAAATTACAATAAGAAATGCAGCTACCCTCGCCTGGGGATAATACCCGATTCACACTAATACTATGACATCAAATGAAGCTAAAATGTGTATGAAACCTTACGTAAATTCACAGTCTTTGTCATCCTCAATTAAAAGCCAAATATTCTCTTAGCGATTGCACGGACGGTAATCGTATTGAAGGAAAAAAAAAGACTCAAAACAAATTAACGATAAAAAATTAGTGTCGCGGATAAAGATCCAAGAAACTTGCATTCACAGAGGCGAGGAAGTGCGAGGCGGTAATATTCGCGTTTATTCGCGGGGCAAGTCGAGCTTTAAAGCCCATATTATACGCAGGAGAAAGGGAGTAGTCATTCGTTCGACGCGACAGGCGAAAAGAGGGGGGAACGAGGCAGGGAATACACCCGCCGCCGTCGAGATGCATACTAATTACCAGCGGCATTGTTTCGCTCGTCCTGTAAAGACGCGCTAATTACATCGCGAAGAAGTTTCGCAGGCGCGAGAGAATTGGCGTCAGAGGACAACGGAGCCTCGCTGTCTTTAAATCACGTCCTCCTCCATGCCCTCTCTTCTTTATCACTCTTCGGAGGCTTACCTCGTTTTCGTTAATTCGCCGCGACTTTACGCGAGGCATTTGCCTTTTCGTTCATTTAGACCACCTCTCTTGCCCTTTTTCGCGCAAGCTTCATTTTTTATTTCGTCTTTGGGCACTTTTTCTGTCATTGTTGGATGGTTATTGTTAAAGCAAGCTTTTTGAACTTTGATTATTTTCTTTTTAGGTTTTTTTTTTAATGGGTAAAAACTGTGATAAAAGTGTTTGTTTGCGGTGTTCATTAGTGGAAAAGTTGATCTGTTGAAATTAATTGGATCTTAGCGAGGCGATATTTTGTGCGGTAGATGGCGTAACTATTCACAATGTAACGATGTCCATTTTTCGAGCTCAAAACTTTCTTTTTAATACACTGAAACAGCGCAAAGTAGTAACTTGAAATAAATTCAGTGGCACGGTAGTGCCGCGGAGGCGAGTTTGAGAAGCAGACGACGCGGCACCCGTACCACTATTTACTTCT
>JAWWEO010000036.1:9559126-9647290 GCA_035582975.1 Ormyrus labotus
TGGTCTTTTTTTATATAAGTTGTAATTTTGGTTATTAAAATATTTATTATGGATTTAAAACTTGACTGTTTTACATTAAAATGATCTCTTGCATTCGGAGAAATTGAATTATCCGTTCCGAACACAAATGTTTATTAAGAGTGAACTGCAAGTAATTAACTCGTGATACGACTCTTATTTTTGCCTTGACAAAGAAGTTTCTTTATAGAAGAAAGCTATATTTACAATCTTGCAGTGTACAGCGGAAAATTGACAATTTTTCTTTATCGGCTATTGCATTCTTCATTAAAACGAACCTCGCGTGTTCGCCGAGAAAGCATTCCTTTATCAATATTAAAGCTTTCAGTCTAGGAATTAAATTTACTCCGCGATATATTTTCGACCTCCGAGGCGACACTGAAATAGAAAAAAAATGACTACCTCCGGCGATAAGCGGCGTCTCTCGAAATTGACGTAATTCAATCAGACTCTCAGAAAAGGGAAATTAAAAAAAAACCCAGTCCCCTCGGCCGACTCTTAAAGGATAGTTAATTTGCGATAATGAAGAAATCCTCGCTCGGGTAATTGGGCTCCTCGCGTAAGCGTGCGCGTAAAGAAAAAAAAAAAAAGCTGCGTCTCGCAAGTTTGCCTCCCCTCGGTCGGGCGGAATTCTAAGAAAAAAAGTCCCGCGCGCCGCCGACAATTAACCCACCTCACACCCTTGCTTACAAGCCGCAACTGAATTATCTCTCTGTCTCTCTCTCTCTCTCTCTCGGCATACGCGAGCTTGATTAACGTGCGCTTATTCGTAGAGAAGGGAAAGAGAGGAGGGCCGCATAAAGGAAGGGAAAAGAAAAAACCGGAGACGAAAAACAAATAAAGTAGCGCACACACGCGCGCGCGGAGGCATTCATGACGATGACGAGGACAAATTTGCCGGCGCAATGACGGCTCGCGATGACGATGTTTGTACGGAGAATTGCTCCTCGCTTTTTTTTTTTTGTCTTCGTACTTGCGACTTTGAAACCGCGAGCCGCGGAGGGTCCCGCGACAGCGGCGGCAGCAGCAGCGGCAGCTTCTCCTCTCTTTTCCTCCCTGTCCCTTTTTGTGCTCGAACAGACGTACGCCCGCGTAGAGAGAGAATTTTCGCTCTCCTTTACGAGATTGCCCCGTTTTAGTCACTCGACTTGACGAGGCCGCTACTTAACGCGGTAATCCTCTCTCTCTCTCTCTCTCTCTCGCAATTATCATCGTCGCACTCGTCGCGGAATCGTCATTTTTCTCTGCACGAGTAGCTTAGGCTGCGTCGCGGTCCTCCTTCCTTCTTTCCTTCCTTTCGCCGTTTTTATCTTCTTGCACGCTTGCATGCGCACGCACGTATGATTTCCGCCTTCCCCCCCCCCCACCCTCGAAACGACAATTTTCCACTTTAGCGAGTCGCTCATTTGCTCGCTCGAAACTAATGACCGTTTCTCTCTTTTCTTTCTGCGCAGATTGACGAATGACGCCGTAACTGAGAGCCGGCTGGTGCACAGATACCGGTGCACGAAAGGTGAGTAATGAGGCTACTCCTTAGAGCTTTTTCCGCAACTTGTTTCTTTTTCAGCCCTCCCGTTCTTCTTTTTTTTTTTTTTTTTAACCGGCTAATTGATATGTGCGTACGTGCGCCCGAGCTTTTTTTTAATTGGCTAACGAATGGCGCATAGCGAGCGTATTCGCAAAGCTTGGCATTCAAAAGTTAAATTGCACTTCCTGAAGAGGCCGGTTGAAACTTTCTCTCTTTCAACGCAATTAAATCAAGCGAAGATAAATGATTTTTCGACTTGACTTTCTTTAAAAATTCGAAGCTTTTTCGTATTATTTTCGCGCCGATATACGTATATATTTGGCTGACAGGCGGCCCGGCAATCTTCGGTTCTTATTTTAAATCAGTAGCTGCATAAAGATAGCTTCGAATAAATGATTCAGCAGCAAATTCGCGGAAACGTGAAATCTTGCATTATTTTGGGTACTGATTAAAATTTGTTGTCTGGTACAATGGAATTTTTATATATTTAGCTACAAGCGAATGTTTAAACAATGATTGCTTGCAGAATGAATTTGCAGATTCGGCGTCTTTCTAAAGAGCTATGTTAATTAGTAAGCAAGTTTTAAACAAATTAATAGTTTGTAAGCTAATATAATGCTTAGCGTAGGTAGGTATAAAGTAAAATTATGTTTCGTCCCTTATAAAGCGAGCAATATGAACAAAGTTTCGAGTATTATGGTAGAAAAATAAAAAGGAAAATCAAGTGAAAAATTCTTGACTTTCGCAATTTCAGTGGAAACAATACCGCGAATGAAAAGTCTATGTGATATATTCCGGTGCGCCTTCTTGCCTCTCTCTCTCTCTCTCTCTCTGCCATTCTCCTCGAGGGTTAGCGCATACATATATGCGCGTCTTTATGAACGCATCTGAAGTAGACAAGTGCATTAAAACCTCGGCAGCGTTAGTTCAAACTTCAAGAGGAGGGCAGAGGAGAGAGAAAGAGCGAGAGAGAGAGGCGGCGGCCGAGTGCCAGGGCCGGGATTATAAGAAAGAGAAAGAAGGAACGAGCGGATATGTGAAGGACGCGGCCAAGAATAACGCCACAAAGGAATGCAAAGTAAGAACCCCATCTCTTTGCTCCCCGACAGCTTTTCCGCGACAGAGCTTACGCCAGCATTATCATACAAGACGTACCGTCGCGCACTCACTCTTTTTACTCTTTCTCTCTCTCTCTCTCCTCTCTCCCTCACTCCGTCACTCTCGCGGTCGCTCTTCACCGAGCTTCGGAATTCTTAATTATTTTCGAGAGCGGAACCCCTCAAAAAGCTGTGTGCCCCGATGGGTCGTTTAATCCAGGTGGAATCGACGAGTAGAAAATGCTGATGGAACGCGCTTGCAACACAATGAATGTTTTTTTGTTTCGGTTAATTTCTGGGTTATCTTTAATAAACGGTTTTCAAGTTTTCTAGTGGTGTCTTCTTTGAAGTTTTAAATAAATTAAT
This sequence comes from Ormyrus labotus, assembly GCA_035582975.1. Taxonomy (NCBI): domain Eukaryota; kingdom Metazoa; phylum Arthropoda; class Insecta; order Hymenoptera; family Ormyridae; genus Ormyrus; species Ormyrus labotus. The sequence goes on from JAWWEO010000036.1 coordinate 9,562,136, forward strand.
AGTAAAATTAGTAATAAAACAGAAAAAGATTTAGATCTGGCTATAAGGGCTCAACTGCAGGGTTCGTGTCGACATCTGTTTAAGATTGAATATTTGACCCCCGAAGAGATCATATATCTTTCACAATCTCGTTAATGTAACATTCTCTTCTGTCAATCAATATTCATAAGGGCGATATTTGATAAGTTTATCGCTCCTCGAGCAAGATTTCACATCAATTAATTACAAAGCGAGAACAAAATTTTAACTCAAAGTGAAATATCGCTAAAGCCGACTTTTCTTCGAGACGAGTCGGCAACTCGACGCGACTTTTACGTTATACCATTAAAAAAGAAGTTGACACTCAATAGGATTTCCATTATAGCAAAAAAAAAGAGGGAAAAAAGAACGAGCCAGTAGAAGAATGAGGTCGAAACAGAGTCGAGGGAGAGAGAGAGAGAGAGAGACTCGGTCTCTTGATCAAGCCCCTGCAACCTTGGCGTCATCCTGCCGTAGCATCGCGTCGTTAATTAATCTCCCGTTCGATGGCGAACAAATACCCATTCGAAGAGACAGAGACAGGCGGGGAACAAAGGCTGCCGGTCAGTTTTCTACCTATAGCTCGAGCAAAAAACGAGAAAGGCCGGCTCGCGCTGCAGCAGCGGAGAGGTAAAAGAAACGGCTGAAGAAGAGTGAGAGAGAGAACAGAGGGAGAGAGAGAGAGAGAGAGAGAGAGGGCGTTCGCGAATCGCGATCGAGAGGTGGACGACTGTTGTTGCTGAGGAGGCGAGTCGCGCTTTGTAAATGGCCGACGACGAGGAGCGGCGGAATGGCGGCGTACAATGGAATCTTCTTCCGGAAAAGATCGAGAGAGAGAAAATGATTCTCTCTCTGCGGCCCAGTACTTATGGCTCGGCGTCGAGAGCCTGAATGAGGCCGGATCTTCGCTCGCCTGAGTACCTGGACGCGCGGACGCGGCAGTCATTGGACGTCCCTCGATTGGCTCTCTCGACCAATCACGACCTCGAAAGTAAAGGAGTGCTCGAGGCGAGGATGACGCTCGTCTCCTCTCTCTCTCTCTCTCTCTTTCTCTCTATCTCTATCTCTCCTACGCTCTTGAGAGCGCATAACACGATGATTATTGATTATATCACACGGCTCGTGCCCGTTTTCCACGTGCGTACGTGAGCCACTGACGCACGTACGCGTGTATCGAGTGCTGCGAGGAGGAGAGACCGCGCCTAATCTCCATTGTTTCTTCTCGAAAGCCGCCGAGTTGTAGAGTAGGGATGTGACTTTTTCTCCGAGAGAGGCTAGACTGAAGCTGGTCAATATTTCAGGGATTCATTTCGCGTCCACCGCCATCTGGTAACAATTTATTATTTATTATTTATGGCTTCTAAAAAATTTGTCTGCATATTTTACAAAGTACAGACAAACTGCTTTTCGCCCCGATTCATAATTCAGCTCATTATTCGCAATGACAATAAACATCATCGCGTTTCGTTCCATTCCCCGCTCCGCGAGCTTTCGTGCATCGAACGCTGAATCTTTAAAGAGCCCCCCCCGGTCGGTTTTGCAAAAGCTCGTTTTTACCTCTGAAATATTGGAATAAGGTAAGGTTTTTACGATATACTTAGCGTCGATGGCACTCTTTCGCGGCCGTAATTATGCGCAGTTAAAGTCACGAGATGCCTCGCGAAGCGCCGGTCAGGCATTACAAGTACAACGGCACGCAAACGGAATAAATACCGATATAGGAAAAGAGTGGATAATTTTATAGAGACTCCCGTCCCAGGATAAGATCATGTAACTCGTTGCAGCCGCGAGTCTGGCTTCTGCTTTGCCATTATGTTCAAGTATTACGCTGCAAAAGTCCACGGCGCACATACGTAATTGAGCGATAAAGACCAGTGCGCGAGAACACGAATGTATCGTCCTTGTTACGTACACGGTAATTCTACATTAGACGAGAATCGAGCTATTTGTTCCGTCGGAACTGCACGAATAAATTCCGTTCTCTTTTGAAAATTGAATAATCTTTAGGGAAGAGTTTGAAAAACATCGATACTCCCAAAATAAGCGCGTACTTTTAATTACCCGTTTCCTCTCCGTTGTAAATTAATAGCCGATTTAATCGGGTGAGTCAGACAATTAAGCGCAACTCCAAATATCTTATTAACGCATAAAAACAGCGCGACGATAAGCGGCGCTATCGGGCGTCTGAGTCAGTTCTAAGCATCGGCTCGAGAAGACCGGCACGACACGAGCCAGTTCTTGCGATTGCGCTCGTGTTTATCTCGCGACTTCCGGTTCCTGCGCAAAGGAGCAGCGCATGCTGACCGAAGATAAATCCCGTATTTATCGGATGGGACCTTCTGACCAATCGGGAAAGACGGAAAAGACAACGAAGAAAGATTATTTTAAAATCTCGCCTCGGCTCGTCCTCCAAACCTCTTATCTCCGCGGACGCGACGCTCCGGCGAGCTCTTCTCTCTTTGTTTTTAAGAAGATCGGGGACTAACGGAAGACGGAGGATTGATAAGCCTAATTGGCCGTTTTTTTTTTTTTAATTTCTGTTTACTTTTCCGAGGAGCGACGACGCGAGACGTGATCGAGGGCTTTTAGAGGTGTATTTTAAAACATTCTTTATTTACCAGATTTAAGAACGAAGCGAAAACAAGTGCAGCTCCTCGCGCTCAATATTAGTAATGTCTCTCCATTCGATGTAAAACATTATTGATTGGCAGGGGCTCGAGTGCGAGCCTGCAGATTATAGAGCGGCAGCAGTTACTCTTACACTTTATCAGCAGTTTCCCTCTTTCTCTATCCGCGCGGATCTTCCGTCCTTTTTCTCCTGGCGCAGGCAGCCTTTATTCCAGTATCTCTTGAAGAGCCGTGGAGAGGAGGAGGAGGAGGAGGGGCAGGCGGTCCGAGATGCATTGTGCTCAGCGACTGGTCAAAGTTTTCATCGTTCATCGCTCCCTTTTTCGATCTGTTCGCCCGCGGAGTGTGCATACGTGCAGCCCTCTTTCTCTTGACGCTCCGACACCGGTATCTCTCTCTCTCTCCTTTTTCTCCGACTCTCCCCCGCCGATAATTATTGCAGTCCGACTCTTTCTCTCTCTCTCCCTCCGGCTCTCCTTTATTCGCTGCCCACGTTAGGGTTAAAGGCTTTCATGCATCTGGTGCAAGGCTTCTAATATACAGCGGGGCACAAAAGAATATGCTCTACTTTTAAGATATTGCCGAAGAAGAGACAATGCCAAAAAAAATATTATGCGCCTGCTCCGAATTTAAAGATTGGCCGAAACAAAGTGTGCCGTAGCCCTCTCCCTCGCTCGCGGGAGTAGCATCAGCGCAATTAGAGTTAAAATGCACCGTTAATTAAAGAGAGGGCCGCGGGTACGGAAAGTTCGGAGAACGAGATACACGTTCCGAAGGTATACGAGGGCGCCATACATAGTTTTCTACTTGTGGCCCGGCCCCAAGTTATACGTGTAGATACACGATGTAGGTACGCGCGGAACTCGCGCGGGATTTGAAAAATTTTTCGAGAGTCTGTCTTTATGCCGATTCGCTGCCCCGCACTTTGCGAAAGTACGTCTCCCGAGGCTCGGGGGCAAAGACACACATGTAAGTACGCGGTCGGGGGCTTGTTGCGGGCTAATCACCGCTCGGAGAAGAACCGCTGCTTCCGCTGCAGTGCCGGATCCTAATATCGACGCACTCGTAGGCGAAAGTACAACGGTAGCGCGCTACTTGCAAAGTTTGCGAGCGGGAATTTTCTGGACGGCGGCTTTCGCTCGTTACGGCCGCGTTAATCGAAGCAAATTTTTTGTTATCTAAAGAATTTTAAAATTTTATCGCTGTACTTTTTGAATTACCTAATAAATCGAACCAGATCCCGAACTTGGCTTCCGTTAAAAACAAAAATTGAGAAACAAAATAATGCCAAACATAATTTCCTTGCATATAACAGCGGCGCAGACAGCACGCAGAAATTATACGACACCCCACGGCAAATCGATTATCGAGTTCGCTCGCCGAGGCGTCGTCGCGCCTGACTTACCTCGACTCGCTACAAGGCACACACACGCACAAACACAGACGTACAACCAAAATAGTTTGGGGGTTGCGCGAGATTTCTAGGGCACGAGCGGTGACATTCTTGGGCTCTCGAGGCTCTCTCCCCGTACGTCCCTTGATAATTTATTTCTTGCCGATTCGACGACGACGAGGACCCGACCGCACCTTCGCCCGGCGGGAGCTTAATTTTCCGTGCTGTCGTCTTGACGGGCGTGTGTACTCTTTCTTGGCGAGGGTGTTGAAGTGCAGCCAACTATTTCGAAATCAATTAAACTTGCCGAGATGGACAACGGAGGAGGGAGCGATCGTTAATCAGCGCTATCGTCTAGATTCTAGTCTGCGGGCAATCTATGGGGTGGATTTTATTTGTCTCGATTGGATTTATTTCGATTAGAATGTATTTATTGCGTAAATTATTTTTCGTGCTGTTTTTACATTTAATTGATTTTATTATCTAAACCAAAACTAATGTAATGACTAATTTCTAAACGACTTGAAAGTACAATAAAAAAATTTATTCAATTTAAATTAATGCTCATTATGTAAAACTATTATACAAGAATATAATTTTTAATTTTTAATTTACTTCACGAATTTCATTACATCGAGCATAAAAAATCGATCCCGTAGAAGGCATTCCTGCACACGAGCACGATTGAGGAAAATTAAAAACAGTAACACGCCAATAAAAACTTAACGCTCGACATAAATAATTCAATTACCTCGAGTAAATAAGTGCACCTTCGTTGCCATTTCATTTTCCATGAAGCAATTTTTTCGATCCAGCAGCGGAGTCCCCGCAGCCGACCTAAGATAGTCCGTTATAGGGCACGACCGCTACCGCCGCCGCAGCGGCGCACTTACGTACTACCCGCTCCGCGCGCATTATACGCCTACAGTATATACACGCGGACGAACGGAGGCCGGCAAATAACCGCCGGACCGCGCTTCGGAATTTTTAGCGGCGATTGCGCAAATCTGCGTGCGCGCGGTCCTTCTAAACGAATAAATGTGCAAATTTGACGACCCGGATGCTCTCGTCTGTTTGAAAATACAGCGCGGCGTGCTTGCGCCCGCGCGCGCGAGAACCGGACAAAGTCCGCGAATATTGTGGAAGAGTGGGAATAGAAAAAAAAAAAAAAAAAAAATAGAGTCGACAGAACGGAAAGCTCGGTTTGCGCTGCTAGTAAAAGTTATTAACTTGAAATTTCAATTTTCCACCGCTAGAGAAACGGTCATTTTTATTCAGATTGATTTGTCAATTTTACAAATTTTCACGCTAAACTTTGCTTTTCTGTTTACAGTTAGAAATATAATTCCTGTAATGGCAAATATTGTATTTTGTTTTTTACAACATTTAGGTATTTTAACATAAACTGTAAACATAATTTACCTCTGTAGGTTGCATATTTTTACATGTTAAGTGTATTCTATTTGGTGAAATAAATAAATAAATTCGTGAAAAGAAATTATTGGCATCCATTAAAAATTTAAAAGGACAGTTATTTAACAGCAATTTTAGTAAAGACGTAAAAAAGGAAAAATTAAGTCGCAACATAACCCGCGCTGTATTTACAAACCCAGAAAAGAGTATATAGCAGCGGCAAAGAGTAGGCAGACAGGCGTCAAGCTGCAGGCAAAAGTGCAGAAGCGCAGGCAGGCACGCGCAGCTTCTTCAGCGTTCGTCCAGGTGCGGCGTTTCGCGCAGGTAGGGCAGATGGCCCTCGAGCCCCCCCTCGCGATTTTCGGGGCGCCCCTAGAGGAAGAGGCGACCCCTCGGCGTTGCCACTTTTTTTTTTTTCACCGGCGGCAACGAGGCCACTCACCTGGAACGAAAACATCCTGGAAGATCTAATTTCCCCACCCTCCTCGATGGCTACGTTCGAGATCCTTAATGGGATGCGCCGAGGCCGGCTTGTGGATTTGTTTCGGCTCTTGCGGGTCGGATTTTATTGCTACAAATGCCTGATAAGGATCGCGGCCGAGGCGAGATTCCGAGTTTACGGGGCGGCATCGGGACGGATTACAATCAATTGAAATAGGAGCTTCTAAGAATTTACTAAATACTTGGCCTGGAGAGTTATGTTCTTTTTTTTTTCATCGTGAATAAATGTTGTATTAATCGAGATAAAAGATAAAGTCATTTCTCTCAAAATTAAACAGTATTCGCTGCTTTAGAAATAAAAACCTTCTTTTTATCCAAGATAATTAAGGTCTGACGGAAAGCTTGTAAAAGAAAATAAGTCAAGTAGGTTTTACACGGTTCATTCACATAAAAAGCATTTCCTTACATTCACATAAGATTAGAAGATAGCGAGTATCGCATTCAGCCCTTAAAACGTGATATCTAGCGAGAGAAACGGAGCACGCGCTCGCCTTGGCGCGAGAAATTTAAAACGCTATAAAAGAGAGAGAACGCTCGTGCATAATGAGGAATAAAGAAAGCCGCCGTGAAAAATATCCGGCCGCGCGTCCTTGGCGCGTGAAAAAAGGGGAAAACAAGAGGCCGCGCGGGGAGGAGAAGGAAAGCCGGGGCAATTTAACGCCCTAAACGACGTTTTTGCAAGGAGGACAAAAACCCGCGAGCCGACAGAAGGCAGAGACAGAGAGAGGAGAGAGAGAGAGAGGGACATTGTACGCGAAGAGGAGAGGACGAATAAAGACGCTGTATTTCGTCTCGTTTCATACTCGCGCGCAGAAAAGAGAGAAAAATATTAAAAGTGGTGCCCGAGAAAAGCGCAAGGGAGCACTTTCCTCTCTTCTCCACAGAGCCGCGTGGAAGCTCGCGGGGAGGCCGCGAAGTAAGTGGCTAAGTGACAGACGGGGCGCCTCGCTCTGTCTCTCTCGAGTCTACAGGTGTCCGCGGACAATGACACTCTCTCTCTCTCTCTCCTCTTTGCGGAGCAAAAAGACATTGAGCCGGGCTAAAAAGAGCGCGCTCGCACATGTGTATTCACGAGCGAGCGAGACAGAGGACACCGGGTTCTTCGAAGGGGTGGACGAGGCGAGCGGAGAAGTCTCTTAATTTCCGAGCTTCGCGAGGCAAAGAGCGGAGAGCGAGAGAGAGAGAGAGAGAGAGAGAGAGAGAAAAGCGAACGCTCGAGGAAAGAGCCGCGCCGGGGGAGGAGATTTGCGGCGGTGCATCCCCGACTGCAGTGTTTTCTCTTTGCGGCCTCTTTTGCTTTCGCTCTCTCTTTCGGTCTGCCCCTATCTTTTGCCGGCTGCACAAGCGGAATTCGCATCCTTTTTCTTCGTACGTCAGTACGTTGTACATTCTGCGCGCTTAATTCTGATAAGGGCGTAATGTGTATACAACGGAGCCGAGATAAAGGCGGACGGAGAAGGAGTTTTGCTTTTTTATTCGAGGGAATAATAAAAGGAGAGTCTGACAGAGAGAGAGAAACATCTGTCGCGTGCCCACGAGAGAAGACCATTAAGCGCTAGAAGCGTTTCATGTAAGTATAAAGTCGCCGAGAGAGTATCGTTTGAAGTGACAACGTTATCTGCCTCTCTCTCTCTCTCTCTCTCTTTACCTCTGTTGTCTGTGACCGTAAAATCGGCCAGAACGTCTTTGAAATGTAGACGAAACCCGAGAGCCCCACAAAACATTATACAATTATAGCCTCGATTCAGCGGCAATTTCCGACACAACGGTTAAAGATCCGATCGACGGCCGGGCCCATTATCCGAAAAATTATTTCGAGAAGAGGCTCTCTTCCGGAGGCCGCGAGACGTCTCGAGTTTCCTGCTCGATGCGCGGTTATCTAGTCTTTCTCTCTCTCTCCCCCCATTGTTTCGAGTGCCTCATCCCATCTGCCGCCTCGGCAAAGACGGCGAGAGCGCCGCGCGACCAAACAGACTCCGACGACGGGCTTGTATACACAGACGCGTGCCCCGGAAAAAAAAGTGGCCACACCGCGGCAGCTGCCCCCCCGACCGCGGCAAAAGGAAAACGAGCGGTTCTCGATTCTCGAGTTACGCCCCCGCCCGGGTAATGTCGAGCGGAGCGCCTAATCCGCTCAGATCGTTCCTTTCGACGTTTTCGCGCTTCTGAATGAGAGGAGAATGGACCGCCGACGTGTTTTGGGTAAACGAGCCGTCATCCGTCATGCTTTCCGGCCTATTATGCATAGGTTATGCCATAGGTTTTTGCGAGTACACAGGCATCCTCGAATAGACTGCCGGTCGGAGGAGTCACTCGAGCGGTACAATGCATATATTCTGCATAATGAAGGCGTCATTTTCGGTGCCCCGGCCATTGTGTTGCGGGAGGAGGAAAAAGAGCAGCGGGGATCGATGGTGTGATCGAGTGGCGGAAGGATGTGCATGCGGGACGTTTTTTCTCTGCCGGTCCTTTTTTGCAGTCGGGGGCGGAAGCGAGAGCGGCTCCTTTAAATATTTATCCGCGCGTCGACTTCCGCGCGCGACGGCGACAATGGGCCGCGGGGCAGAGAAAGGCGCGCGCGCGCAAGCGTCAACCCTCCGGCCGCCCGGAGCAAGTTCGGGAGTCTGGCGTCTCTCTTTCCCTCTGGGGGCTCTCCTCTCCTCTCCTCTCTTCTCCCTTTTTTTGGCGGCTGCCGCGCCTTTTCACGCGCTCGGCAGCTCCGGTGCGACTCTCTTAATGAATTCGCCGCCTAGCGACGGTTTTTCTTCGCCGCGAGAGGAGCCGCCAAGTCGTCGGTCTTCCCAGAAGATGACGTTGATCTATGAAGCGAAGACGATGAAAGGGGGAAGAGAGCCGAAGTTCAAAGGGACTCGAGCGGAAAGGCGCGTGAGAGATGAAACGCGCCTTCTCGAGTAAGAACGCACCGAATGAAGAAAAAGTCTCTCGATTCAAAGAGTGGGCAACTGCATCGATATAACTTACGTCACGAGAGATATCGCCCCGTTCATAAAGAAGAAAATTGCGATCGCCTATAGCCCACGCCGAGAGTGACGACGTGGCTTCCGGACAGAAATAAAATTTGCAGAAAAAAAAAGCAGCGGTACGCGGAAATAAATAGGCGAGCCCTAATTTCGTCATCGGCTACGTCGACGTCCACAGCCTGTGTTGTCCCTCTTGCGCGTCAAACGACCTCTCGCTCTATCTATATATCCATATATCGATCGTCCATCAGCGCTGCACGTATCGATGACCTCGCCATTAAGAGGACGAGACCTTTACGCAATATACGTCGGAGTCGTCGTTAGTGCGCATACCGTGCAGGTATAGACAGAGAGAGAGTGAGAGAGAGAGAGGGATACCTGCGTCAATTTGCAGAGTGAAGCGACTCGCCGTTGCTAACGTCTCGCGTGACACGTTAACTAGCGGCGGCAAAGGGCGGCGGGTAATCGCGGGCTGGAAGGGAGGAATTTTTGCGCGCTGATTTATTTCGAAATTGGGCTGATCGAATCAACAAGTATTATATCTTTGATTATTCGGCGGCCGCCGATAACCAGCCAATTCGGTGTCTCCTGTCCCGTACAAAACAGTTAGACGCATGCAAGCCGCGGGGGGGTCGAATCGGTTTCCGCTCAATTTGCCCGGCGCCAATTTTCCTTAATAGCCGCTCCAGTTCTTCACGGCGGGCCGCCCTGTGGGAAAACAAAGCCCGAGAGTGTCGCACGGCTAGGGTCTTCAAAGGAGCCGCGCCCTCCTACCCTCAGCGGCATCTTCTCGTGCTTGCCAAAGATCTCGAGCTGCTCCCTTTAAGCGAGAGAGAGGCTCTGCCTTGAGTAAAGAAGAAGACCTCTCACCCCCTTCTAGATGTGTACTGTCGCCGCTAAGAAAGCACTTTGCCTCTCAAAGAGGGTGTCGGGGCCCTTCAACAGGTTACGCAGAGGAGGAAGCACGGAGCAAAAGAAGACGAAGAAGATGTGCTCAACCCTCTAGAAAACTTGGGGATCTTTGCTCTTCCGGCCGCTTTCCTTCGGGGCTTCACCCTCTCTCTTGTGTATCTATACGCTCGAGGACGATATCTCTCCTCCCCCGGCCCGTTTGTTTGTGCCGCGTCTTCCAAGATCTTTTCCCTCGGCGCGCCCTCAAGATTTTCCGGGCTGTCTGAGGAAAAAGGAGGAGAACCTGTTGCTCCTCTGCTTTCTTAGCCGCGCATAACTGTATATCTTTGCGGGCTGACAAGAAACGAATCCGATAGCCCCCCGACGGGGGTGGGGCACCGGCTTTCTTATCGGCCGTCTTTTCGCTCCGCTGAGAAATAGCCTCTCTACGTGCCTGTAATTCTACGTTCGGGGGGAAGAATAAGATATCAACTTGTTGCGCCTCCAAGATAGAGAGCTTAGGAGTCACTTGTGTCGAGAGAGAGAGGGGGGGGAGGCGTTTTGTTTTATTATTCAGAAACGAGCCGCAGCACGCTACGTCTGCTTTCTCTCTCTCTCTCTCGCTGACATAAACGCCGGGTGGAACGTAAGCTCGGGAAGCTCAAAATGGGGTTTATATATACGTTCCGCGTTTTTGTTAATTAACTTGGCGCGCCGGTCGTTGCGCGGCTAAAGTGCATAACGATCATATTAATTTAATTGAGAGAGAAGGCTAATTAAATAGTTGAAAGATGTTAAATGTGGAGTCGAGCATTTCTTGATTATTATCAATTGCACTTTAAATAAATGCTCTGCTTTGGCGCAGGTGTTTCTTTCTTTTTGCCGCTTTAATTTGTTTCATTGAAAAAAGAAAAAAAAAAAAAAAAATGTCGCCAGTCAAGTTAATTGGAGAGCCAATAAATGCGTTCGTTTCAATATTTTAAAATTTTTTATTCAATGATTTTTATCCAAGCTCGTCCATTCCTTCTCATATTTATATAAAATTGCTGAAAAATAAAATCAATACTTTGATTTTATACGGCTTCTAACAAATTCATACGCCAATTTGTAATTGAAGTAAAGAAAACGCTCGCCTTTATTAAACGTTAAAAACATTAATAAAAACATTGATTAATAAATAATTAAGTAATTAGATTTAAAATGCAGAAGATTTTCATTAATTACATCAGGCAAAGCTTGTCAGAAGCCTTTTTTAAAATTTCATTACCCCAACCTACTTTTCGCGTTAAATAATCGAGAATTACTTGATAAGTTAATGAGCAAAACGTAGACACTCGAAACGAAGGCAGTTAACTGTGCCGCAACGCCCAATTCCCGTTTAAACGCAGGTTAATTTACTTAGCCGCGTATCGATCGGCACCTTAACGTAATGCGGGACTATCAGTTACGCTGTCAGGAGCAGCGGTGCGAAGCAAAGTGATTCTGTCGGCAGTCCCGCGGAAGACACTTGTTGAGCTCTCTCTCTCGTCTTTGCCGTCTAAGATTGTCCGAGCTAAGAAGCCACTTGTTGCGCCCGTCTCGCCTTCCTCCGAGACCGAAGGAAATTCCGGCCAAGAGGCAGCGAGGGAACTGCCGGCCCGTCTCGGGATACTTAAGACAGGCGCCTCCGCAAACCGCCTCGGGTCATGCGCCACTTCCGCTTACACACCTCTCTGAACGGCTGTCGTAAATAAATCAATTTTACTGCTTTATTAACGGCGTTTATTGTAAAATATCAAAATATCGTTTACCGCAATTTAATAACTAAACCTTTTCCAAGGCGGAATTCGCAGCTGCAATAAAGTAAAAAAATTAAAAAAAATATCGAAGCGCCGCATGACGCAGCGCGATAAGACGCGCATAATGAATTTTTCCATTTGCGTCTTGTGCTTCGTCAGTGAACAGAGAGCAGCAGCCAGGAGCAGCCGCACAAACAAGCATGACGCTATGGCGAGTAGGCGAGTTCGCGCAAGATTAGACCAAGGGGGCGTCTCCTGAGAATGAGGGGCCACGTGTTCGGCTTACTATTACGACGTTTGTCTCGACGCCCACATCCGATATGAAGTTTTAATCGATGCGCTTGTCAGTTCCTTTCTAAACTTCCACTTTTTACTACTCTCGAGTGCTTTTATCGTGGTCGCGAGTAAGCTTGAAAAAAAAAAAAACAGGTTTACTCAAAACGTTTATTATTCTTGATGAAAAAAATAAAGAAAACAAGTACGATGCATCGTGTTTTTTATAATACTATAAATTCACTTAAAGAGTCAGTTCTGTATAATAAAAAGAAAAAACGCTATTGTTCGGGTGAATCAGACTCGGGATTGCTTATAAAGCACGAAACAGAAGAAAAGCATTAGAGCGCGACCAGAGATAGTACACAGAAGAAAATACAGAAGAAACAACGGCAACGGCATCGCGCAATATTTCTGCGACTAAATAAAAAGAGTCCGAGGGAAGTTCGCGTTGATTGATATTGCTGCGAGCCGTTATCTATCCCTGATGTCCGAAGGTGAGAGAGAGAGAGAGGCTCGCGCAGACAGAGCGAGAGAGACGGAACGGCTCGGGGACACAAAGAGCGCCCATCGATTCACTTGTCGCCGCGCCGTGCTGCGCTGCAGACTCGATCTCGTCGGGGATATATTCAATAGATGAATTTCCAGTCACTTAACACGACGATTGCGATTCGCGAGGAAAAAAGGCGCCTGCAACAGCGGAGAAGAAAAAAAGGCGAAAGGAATCCAGTCGGACTGAATGGCGAAAATTGCAAAAAAAAGAAAAACGCTGATACAGGAGCCGGACTGCGCGCTTACGTAATGCGCCGACGTAACTCTCTTACGTGCACCGAAAAAGAAGAGCTCGAGCAACAAATGCAGCTTGCCGATAACGGACGGGAACTTTATTGGGAGTGAAAATTTGTCGAATAAATTATAGTAAAATTTTAATTTTAATTGATTCACTCCTACGAAGCAGAGGAGATCAACTCTGATCGACAGGGAGCGCCGATCCCCGTAAAATACGATCCCGGTAAACAAAGGCCGCTCACAAATAGCTATCTATTAAGACTCGCGTGCGGGTAATCCCGACAAACGAGCCGATTTTTTTCGTCTCACGTTGCCACGCGCGTTAGAGACAAAGGTCGCGCGCTTCCCTTTCTTACCCGACGGCGGAGAAAAGAAAGGAATAAAGAAAGCGGCAGCTCTTAGATAAAGGAGCGAGGGAGTAGAGGAGAGACATAGTCGGCTCGATGATTAGATTCTGGCACGTGGCCCCATTGTGTCAGCATTGACATCCCTTGGCACGGCGCGTGCGCCCGAGGTTTAATCGCCCGTGGACAGAGAGTAAGACGAGAGAGGAGCCGAAACCCAATATATGTATATATATATATATCGGCGTTCCCCCCCTCGTCCGTATATGCGCCCTTTCTCTTTCTCTTTCTAAGGATTTCGCAGAAGCGAGTCTAGCGTCCTCTTAATCGATGCTAAACGATATACGGAACGAGCTCCTGCAATCGAATTTCGTCTTCGCGACTCCGCCGCGGGATTGGATTTAAGATTGACGGGGCGGCGAGGCGGAGCCTGGCGGTTTCGTCGAGATCAATTCGGGATTGGAGGCGAGGAAGCAACGATTAGTTTTTTAATTAACGTTCAATCTAAAGTCCTGTGTTTTTGCCCATACCTCAATTCGTTTTGATAATTTTGAAAAAGCTAATAATAATCTTCGTCTTCCTCCCTGCGCGTCGCGTCTACAGCCTCGAGGGCATCTCGAAGCGTATAAAACAATCGTACTCAAGTGCATATACATCAAGGCAAGGTCGTTAGCGAAAGAAAGTCATAGGCGGAAGATTCCTCCCTCCCAGTGCTCGACGCGTCGTTAGAGAAAAGGCAGAAGGGCAGGAAGCGAAATCAAGCCAGATGCAAAAAGTCAGGGAAAAAGAAAATCGATTCGAATTCGAGAAGGCGCGCGGGAGCATCGAGGCGTTGGCGGCGGCTTCGCCGGCGGTGGTCCCGGTCGGAGATTCGATTTTACAACCCTATCGTCCCTTTGACGATCGACGACCACGGCGACGAGGCTTCCTACGACGTCTTTTATTAGGTTACGAGGAGCGTTATGAAAAGCAGTTCAGTTTCTCTTTGTCTAGCGAGCCATCTGTCACCCTCTCTTATAAGCGCGTCGACTTTTTCTTTATCTCTTTCTCTGTCTTTGTATCCCCCCCCCCCCCGCCACGGTAACCGACGACCGCCCCCTCCCGCGCGTTCTCTCTCTCTACGCTGCAGTAGCAGTTTTTCTCTTTATTACTTTTTCCTCATTGTTCCCGAGCGCACTTATGTGGAACTTGCCGCCCAAGAAGTCGACGGACAAAACCTCCCGCGATAATATATATATAAATCGCGGCGTGAACACAGGTTTTCGAAAACACGGGAGGTTCTTACAGCCCGGAGACACTTTACTTCCCCTCGAAGTGAAGTTAAATCGACGAGGGGCGATGGCATGCACTTGACTTCTTCTCCATTGAAACCGCAAGCTCCTCGATCAACAAATTATCCCTCTCTTTCAGAAAAAAAAAAGTTCTGCGTAGAATCGAGCGGACGCGAGCGTTTTACAGGTGTATATACATATAAATAGAGAGAGAAAGGCTAGACCGGCGATGATGTCAGTGGGAAAAACTGAGTCCGAGCATCGAGCATGCAGGCTGTCGGAAAGAAACGATTCTCGCGAAGGCGGATAAGCCGACTTTGCGTCTGCGACACGATATAATACGCACACACGTCGGCGTGCGTCAGACCGAGCGCGCAAAAGAGCCGGGATATATTGCGCCTTTGCGGCACATTGTGCGAGGGTTGAGATAGCATCGCATCGTCGGAGATAAAAGAGAGATAACGGACGCGATATGCACGTGAAGCCAACGGCCAAAGTGCGTATATTTATATACATATCGGTTGGGTATTGATTTATTTTTTTTTTCCACCTATGGGAAAAAGCAGAGTTTCTTTGTGTGCCGAGACCGAATCGCCGTGGTAACTTGTAATGCGCGACTCCCTCGCAATTTCGATAATAAATTTAGCGAACGATTTTTCCATCGGCCGGAGTCGTCCATCGCGCGATAATTAAAGGACAATATCAGGAGGGCCCGGACTAATTGCAGTCCGCGCGGCTCAGTTTTAATAACTAGGAAAGCGATCGCAAACCGGAGAGCCATCGTCCCCGCTGCCGCTGTCCACTGCTGCCGCTGCACTGCTGCCGGGGAATATAAGCGCAATCCAATTTCATTGCGTGTAATGCGCAGGCGGGGTCACTGATACCCTCGCCGCCCGGTGTTCGCGTGTGTGTTTACGCAAAATTACCTCGAGCCTAATCGTCGCGATTGTACGGATATAGCATGATGCATAGAAGCGGAGCTGCTCTCGCGCGGGGCGGCAGCCTCGGCTGTCGCGCTCCAGCGCACGACCATATTTCTGGCCCCGGTCCTATATGCGCGCGCGCGCGCGCACCCGACCGATCTGTGATTAGAAGTCCGAGATTGCGAAATGTGTTTATTTTTACGCGGCGTAATAGGATTTCGCGCGATTCCCGTACTCGAATGGAGGAATTACGAGGCGAGAGAGTATATATTTCGCGTAATTTTCGGACGCCGCGCGGATAATTGCTGTTTACTCGACTTGAATCGCTAAAGTGGCGATGTGCCTTTCTTTTTTTTTTTATCCCTTTTACTAATTATACTCCGTTTGATGACATCATTTATTAGTGATCGATAAAAGGCCGTTTGATGTAAGCAGCTATTATTTTTAAAGCACGAAGTAAAAACCTCGATAAAAAAGGACTTTGACGACTGTTGCTAATTAAAAATAACTTTTCAGACTAGTTGCGTAATGACGTTAATCTAAAAATACTCGTCTGCTCGCGTGGATTTAGAACAACAATTTTTAAACTAAACGACGGAATCAAAACCGAGAGCTCGAAATTGGAAAACAAAAAAACTCTCCAGATAAGAAAATTCCATATCCCAGAGGGGAAAATTCAGCGAAAAAAATGAGCGGATATTCATGAAAAAAAGAACAAAGGGAGAGGCGAAAATGAGAACGAAAGAGCGACAGGCGCGGCGCGCGCTGCAGGCCGGTCACTCTCCGATTCCCATTCGTCGCGGGAGCACTAATGCAAATCCAGCAGCCTCCATTAACGTATTACGAATCGTCATTATTTCACGTCGTTTATCGGATTGACTAATAAAGTGCAGCGGCGGCGTTCCTCGGCGCGGCGGGGGGATAGCGCCGACTCCCAAATGAGTCGCCGGGATTATACGGGAACGCGCCTCGTTCTGCTCTGCCTTTTCCGAAATGCTGCTGCTCTCTCTCTCCCTCTCTCGGCGACTTGCCGGCCTCGCTCGCGTGTAATAAGCAAAATTTGCTTCACAGATTGCCGGCCGATCGTTTATGATTAACGCGGCGGCGCGGTAATTGACCGCGCGCAATATTTTTTAACGGACGCGCAATTTCGCGCCGATTTTATGGACGGGAATTTTGACGAGCCTCCTCTCTTTAAATGTCAAATTTTCTCCAAGGCTAATTACGGCATTTATGTTAAGCGCTTATTTGACAGTTGGCGCTTGTGCACTCTTATATATGCCGGATAATTTATTGAAATCCTTGAAAAATATCCGTAAACAATACCAGCGTAAATAAATAAATAAGCAAAAATGTCTTCTTGCAATTCAAAGAAATGCGCTTAAATTAAAACGAAAGCGCATAATTGCGAAAGTTTGCGCGTAAACAAGAACGGCAGTGAATCGCAAAGGTTACCTCTCTCTCTCTCTCTCCAGTGTACACTCCTTACGGCGGAGGTCGCGGCCAGTTTTTCAAGTTATCAAAGTGCAGCGAAGGGAAGCAGCGGCGGCACAATAATCCGGGGCTCCCCGGTAACTTACAGCGCGGAGATTGCAATACTCGGGGCCAACACCGGACTAAGTGCCGGGGCCGAGAGATACAGAAAGCGGGACTCGTCGTCCGCGGCCCGGGCAGGGAGAGAGGAAGACGGTTGCACATAGCTAATAGATCACAAACTTGGCGGAACAAAGAGGAGAGAGGATAGCCGGGGCTTGGCCCTCCAGCGAAACTTTGCCTATTTGTTAAGTCTTGCCGAGCGAAACTCTCCCAGATACTGGCGTCGAACGGCTATCTGGCGCAATCGAGACAATGCAGGCCGCGGACGAGACTCCAAGGCGTCGGCAAGTTCTCGGCGGCCTTTTTGCCACCTCTCGCACATTTGTCAACTTGATGCGACGACCTTTCCCTCCGAGGGATTTACGATCTCTGCGTAATTCGCTTGATTTCGTTTACCTCGGAGAAAGGGGAGGAAAAAAAAATCGCGGCTTTAAACCATCTTAACCAGATGCACGCTCTGTTTTCAATAACGGTGGCGGGGCTGCTGCATTTATCAGTGCGAACCCAGGACGTTCGAAGTTCGAGTGCCTTCCATCCATCTCCGGGCATTGAATGCGCCGCCTGGCGTCGTCGTTCCGCGCGAGGAAGTTCCAAGAGAGAGTGACACGAGCTCGTCGCGCATCCGCGTCTTCGTTCGCGCGCTTGACGCGCGCGCGAGGAAAAGAAGGACGGCGATACTCGATTGAGCGGGAGGAGAAAAGAGAGACGCGCGGACGGGGGCGGCGGGGGTGGGTGGGTTTCATTCCGATGACAATATCGCCTTGGGCGGCATCGCCGACTGTAGTAGTGATGCGAATTTCGCGCCCGAGCTCGCATTCTCTTTTCTCTCTGCTTCTCGCGAGGCAGCAGCCCAGGCATCGACTTGCGCCCGTATATATCCAATCCATTCCCCCTTTCTGCCGACGCCGCCTCGCAATTTTTACGACGCTTTTCAATGGCGCCTAGGAGAGAGTATCCTCTTTTTTTTTTAGTCAAGCTTTTGTGCGCGCGGATCTTTCGCTCGTTTTCTTTTTTTTTTTTGTTTTAGGATTTTTCGTGCCCCGACAATTTGTGGAGCAATTGATTTTTGCGCCCGGCCGTCCTAACGACTCCCCCCCCTCCCCCTCCAAAAAATAGTTAGATTGTCGAGAGGAAGGTGAGCGTGAAAATACTTAAAGCAGAAATGCGTTTTTTGTTCCAGGGGACTTGCATCTTACACATCGCCACGACTGCGCTCACCGTAAGTATTAAAAAGCCCGGTAGTAAATAAAGCTTAAATTCAGCGCACGGAGTACCCAAGAAGCAAAAATAAAAGGAACACATCGAGCATTCAATAACCGCGCGGCGTGCAGCCTCCTCTCTCTCTCTCTCTCTCTCTCGTCTCGGAGCATTAAAAAACATTACCGCGCGAGACAAGCCCGCGACAATGGCCCACGACACACATTTCCCGCGGTGCGCATCCTACTGCTCGTGCTCCCCTCCGAAAAAGGCAGGCAGGCAGGCAACAACGGGCGCGGGAAGAAAACAAAAATTCATGCGCAAAAAAAGAGCGAGCGGCGGTAGAAACGCGGGCGACCCAGCTTTGCAAAAAAAAAAGAAAAAAAAAAAGAAACCGCGAATAAGTAAAGAATGGTAGTGGGGTTTGTATATATGCGCCGGCAAGCCCGAGAGCAAAAGACTCGAAGAAGCGAAAACAGATTCAAAAGGAATCGAAGCATGCACACGTACAGGGCGAGCGGCGGTGCAGTGTACGTACGGACGGGCGGGGAGGAGAGACAATGCAGTCGTCGTCGTCGCTCTAAGGTACATAATCATGCTTGCTGATTCCTTCCCTAATAAAAGTCTCACTGTCACCGGCGCAGCCCGCCCCCGCGGTTTCACAAAAGCCTTCCACCCCCCTCCCCACCCCCACCCCTCCTCTCGCTCCCTCTCTCACACGCGTCTTCGAGGCTCACCGTCGTGCCGAGCGAGACGTCGCCCGAGAGAGAAAGAGAGAGAGAGAGAGACGCGAAACTGCACATGCCTGCAGCTAAACCGCCCGATGCACCCCCCGCCTTTTTATCTCTGTGCGGCGGCGGCGTGGCTGCATGCGCGAGGATAAGACAAAGCGGAGCCGAGAATTACAAGGGATACGGGTCAGAAATGCTTGGCGATGCACCATCTGGAATTGCACTTTTTTTTAATTTACCCGCTCTGCTGGGTCCCGTCGAAGGACGCAAACTCTTTAGCCCCCTCCCCCCCTCCCCCCTTGACTGTTTAGCGCACTGCTTTCGATCACTCTCGCCTGTCATTGCTCCCGCCCGTTACTCTTCAGAAGAAGAAATCGACTGTTTCGCGAAGCGCAGCCACCGAATTAATGACGCGGCTCTCTAAACTTTTCGCGCCTCGCCGGATAATATTGCTCCGAAAATTCGTAATCGCTCGTCAATCAAATCGCTTACGTGCGTATCGGTTACGGGAACAAGATACCGGGCAGAAAAAAAAAAACCTCGCAAGTACCTAATAATCGAATTAATTCGCCGTCTCGGCAACTCATCTCTTTATGCCCCGTAATAACGAGCCAATGATTACAATAACACGAGAAAAAAAAACGCCTCGTGAAAAGAAGCGCGATCATAAAAGCCAAGGTAATAAAAACAGGGCCGGCGCGTTTTCCTCCTCGTAAGGCACACCGGCGATTCACCGCAGCCGCGAGACACGCCCAGGGAACTCCTCGTCTTATACGCGCACACACTCGCACTCATCTCGGAGTATCGAATATCCTGCCTGCCCCGGAAGAAAAGGCACCGGATCAAACACACACACGCGCACCCGTAGCCAGGCACATGTCGCGCGCTCGTCCATTCAAAGTGCAGCGGCTCGCTTCTCCAAGACCGGGGGTGATGCTCGATTTTTAAAGGGCCTTTTGAGGGTCCTTGGCCCACAGACAGGTCGACTCAAGGTGCAAGCGGCCGCAGGCTTTAAAAGGCGGACCTTTTCTCCCGAATCGAAGAGGGAAAACGCGCGGGGCCAGATGGTCGAGAGAGAGATCGCCCACGCACGCGAGCGACGCGTGCCCGGAAACATTAGCGCGCCGTCTCTTCCTGCGCGGAGACGAGGAAAGAAATCGACGCGAGCTCTCTCTCGTTAATAAGCCGCCGAGATGCGAGGCATCGCGCGGCCGACATATGCCTATCGAGGCCCCATTGTTCGACGCCTTTATTTCTCGCCTCCAAGGAGCACAGCTTGCCAACGGGCTCTCTCTTTCTCTCTCCTCGCTAATCTCACCCGTTAGAGCGCGGCTTTTTCTTCCGTATATATATCGGAACCGCTACAAATTGGAAAAGCGAACGTAGCGGCTTTTCCCCCCTGATGGCTTTTCCTTTTTTCCGGCACGCGCCCGCCGTTCATCGACACCGTTCGATGCCGCTTATATTTTTTTGCCTCGTCTTCGACATATGGACGGGGCTGTACCGTTTTCTTTAAAATTAGACCCGATCGACGCTTGATTCCGGGGGTAAATCGAGCGCTTGAATGGACGGGAAGCGAACGAGCTTATCGTGCGGTTTAATTCATAATTTCGTCAGGAAATCCTTTTAGAGCTTCTTAATGCAATCAGCGTAGCGGTATTTTTAGACGCTTAAAAACGATGAACTTTGGCTTCTTTTTCAATTTTCATTCAAACTTTCCTGATTAATTGAGCGTCTAATTTGCATTTTGATTATCGCTAATTTTACTATACTTTATTAAACGACGTTATTTTTGAGTTAAAAAATAAGTGGATCGAAGAGAATACAGTTTTTCATAACGTAAAATTTTGCTCGAGTCACCAATGTTTACGCAACAAAAATTAAGCAGTAAATTGCTCCATAAAATCTGTCATTGTTACACGAACCAACATCTTATTCAACGCCAACTTTCGAGAAGCGCCGTAAAATTTCCGGAACACCGAAAAGAGAAAAAAGGAGCGGTGGTGCTCCGTCTTTTACAGCTCCGTTTGAAAACCGTCGTTATTCGATTTATCTGCGCGTACGATCTTTAACGAAAAGAAGAGAAAAAAAAAAGAAAAACGGCCCTGAGGTTAAAAGTCAATTTCCCCGGGCCGAACAATAATCAGCTCAGCGGTGTCACTTACGGTAAACGCGCACAAAGAGCCCCCGAGAAAGCCGAAGGGACGGGCGCGTGCATTGTGGTGGGCTCTCACCGACGTACAAACCGCCCCCGCGCGCGTACGCCTTATTTTTCCACAGCGAG
Organism: Ormyrus labotus; assembly: GCA_035582975.1. Taxonomy (NCBI): domain Eukaryota; kingdom Metazoa; phylum Arthropoda; class Insecta; order Hymenoptera; family Ormyridae; genus Ormyrus; species Ormyrus labotus. The sequence continues at coordinate 9,583,147 of JAWWEO010000036.1, forward strand.
CGGAAATTTCCCGCTGCGCGCCCGCGGCCGGATTTCTCGGACAAATTGGCCGGTCTTTAAGGAGCGTTTAACACCTTGTTCCGCAACTTCTTTGCTCGGACGGTGGCCGGCTGATGTTTCTTTTAGCGCGTCGGTTGGTCTTGAGCTGGGGAAGGTATAATGGATACAATTAGCTCGGCGGAAATACACGCGCTGGAAGCTACGTCCACTTTCGGTCTTGACTGGTGGTTATACACGTGGAACCTTATTTTTTTTTGAATCGATGGAATGCGGTCGAGGTCGACTTGAAATCGATATGTCGATTGTAAAAGTGTAAGGAAGCCAAGTATTTTTTCAAATCTTAATAATGTTTTTTTTAACGTTTCAAAGAATTACTTTAATAATACTCACATATATATATATTAAATTATATTATATATTAAATTATAAGAATTAATTTAATCTTTGACTGCTATTCATTATATTAGCTAGACTATTACGACTTAAAGGATTAACGCTCAAAGCTAAGTTACTTACGCATCTCGGTCTTTTTCACAAGCCGCGGTTATTCCTTCTCAGCCTTAAATCTCTTACATAGTGATTCGTAAAGCTTACCTCTCATTTGCATCAACCGCTTACATTATAAAGAGCAAAAGATCAAAGCAGAAAATTTTTAAATTTCATATATTAAACATAAATTTTACAGTAAGAAATGCATTTTATTTCGTAAAATTAAATAAAGTATATTACCAAAAAATTTTAACCCGCTTAAATGAAAAAAAAAAAGAATAATAATAAAAAAAAAGGTAAGAAAACCCTAACGGATACATAACGGGACAGTAGATCAACAGATTGCCGCGGTAGAAAAAAGTGCAAAAACAAAAATCATGCTCGCAAAAAAAAAAAAAAAAAGGAACGCTCGAGCAAAATCCAGGCTGACAGAAGAGCGCCTAATGCCGCCTCGCCGCGAGGGGGTGAAGCATAATAAAAAGAAATGAAAGATTACAGAGTTATAACAGAGTGCAGAAAAGAAAGGAAAAGAAAAAGAGGGGAGTGAGAGAGAGAGAGAGAGAGAGAGAGAGAGACAGAAGGTGGAACAGCAGGACCCCTCGATAGTTTATCCTCTAATGGCGAAGTAGCTCGTGCGCGCCGCTCGCTACCTGAGCAGCTGGCCAAGTAAAAGAACGAGCGCACGCGCGCTCTCTCTCTCTCTCTCTCTCATTCATTTTATTTTACCTTTACCTCGGCCTTAATACCAACTTGGCTGGGGTGCGAGAACAAGAGTGCGAGGAGGGGGAACGCGCGTTCTTAATTTTTCGCCGCTCGCTCTCTCTCTCTCTCGGTATGGGGCGATAGGCGTCACGCTTGAGAGGGGGCCCATCTGCCCCCCCGCGTAACGAGTATGTGACGTCAGGTGTGACAACGACGACGAGGACGGTGCGCGGCTGTTAAGGTACGCGGCTGTCTTCGGCCCGGGACCCAAGTGCGTGTCGGAGTCACCCTCCTACGGCCGCGATGTATATGCAGTTCCGCGGGCTTCCTGCCCATCGGGGGCCCCTGCTATAACCCGCTCGACGATATCGTCTCTCTACATTGTTGCCGAATTTCTTGCCGCGCCTTCTTCGAATGCTTATTTTTGGGGAGTCTAAAAGGGCTCTTAATTCCTTGGGTATGTTTTCTATTTATACGAGGCGACTTGACGCGGGAGAGGTAGAGTGCACTTTTAATTAGTCGATTGAATTAAAACGCGAAAGTTTTATATTTACGGCGACGCAGTCGATTAGCTAAAGAAAGCTTTCTTTCGACGATTATAAATTCGTTAAGTAACAAACAAAGGCAATCGGCGGAAAATATCTCGTTCAATTTGCGTAAAACCGAAAGCGACAGCTTTTCCTTAATAATACTGATTGCTTAAAAAAAAAACAAACACAGAAAGTCGCGCTGCTACTTTCGCGGAAAAAAGCTTGACTCTCGTTAATTATCGGCTTGCTCGCTCGCGCTTGCACACCTCGCGCGATATATAATTGTCATTTCGCAAATTTTCCGTCGCGGCGAGGAAAAGTATGTACAAGCGACACTCGGGGAAAAGCGCGCTCGGATTCCGATCGTTAAAGAATGGACATTTTAATTAAACCGTTTTCTCTCTCTGCCGGGTGAAAAAAAAAAAAAGAAAAAAACAAGCAACGAGCGAGGCAAGAAACGAGAGAGCGAGAAAGTGAGTTAGAAAAAAGAAAACGGAAAAAGCTAACAGGGTCGCTGAAAAGTCTTGCGCCTTGTTTCTCGTGTTTGCCGACTCTTTTGCTCTCTCTCTCTCTTTTTTTTTTCCTCCACAAGTGAGAAATTAAAGAATGGCAACGCCGGCCGCAAGTCGGTATAATCGCGCTTGGGTGTACTCGACATTCCGTTGTGTCCTCGTATAACGAAGTTATATATATATATATATACACATGCACGCGCGGCAGGTCTGTATACGTTTCGGCGGGTTAGCCAAGTACGCGGAAGTAGGGATAATTGCTTGCAGCGCGCAGCGCCGAGTTCCTGAGCTACCAGTTAGAAATTACGTAAGGGGCGGCGGAGGCGGCGGCGGCCCTCAGCGCAGCGCGCTTTCTAGGAAAGCTCGCAGATAAATAGGAGAGAGAAAAAAAAAGTGTGTTCGTAGCGCGTGGATAAAAGCGACCGTTGCTCATTATATGCTTCAACTGTGCTTCTGTCCTTTTCCCTTCCCCTCTCTCTCTCTCTCTCTCTCGCCCTCGACTTACGTATACTTACGCACTTGTCATTGAAACTTTAGCGAAATTTTTCTAATGCCTTTCTTTCCGGCTTAATTAAAAAAACGCGCCAAGACTCGGAAAGCGCGAGCTCGAAATATTTTAATTAAAAAGTAACGAAGCATCCGGAGATTTTTCAGATTGAAAGCGCATTACGTAAATAAAAATTTTGTCAGAAACGATTCACGACTATAGGAGAGTTCGCGGAGAGGCAGAGCGAGTCTTGTCGGGCCACTTGATTAGCGGAGTGTCGTGCACGGGGAGGCCACGCAGATTGCTTCTATTCTGGTAGGCGTTTTTCCTATCAGGAGCAAGACCGTTAAATTGCTCTTTATCGCTCGGGCAGGCGGTATCCAGCGGGGCGGCATCTGAAGATATACCGCGCCGAGGAACACTCCTCTCTCTCTCCTCCCGTTCTCCGCATAATATGTTCCTGCTCTCGCGCACACACGCGCGCGTCCTTCCCCCCTCCTGCCTCCCTCTCCTCCGCCGCCGCCGCCGCGCGTCCGCACTTATGTCATCCTCGTTTGGCTCCGCAAGGACGCGCGCCGCGCTCGCGCGTAATTGCGTAGCTTACAAGCGCGCGCGCAAGCCGCGCAAGTTCTTCAGAAACAAAACAATTTTGCCGAGCGAGATGATGTGCGCCGCCGCCGCTCTCGTTCGACGGCATTACCGCGCCGGATTTTTTTTTTTTTTTCCTTTTTTTTTCTTTTCCAGAGATTTTTTCGCTTTCAACCGAGGAGGAGGAGGAGGTAATTTCAGGAATTTTGAATGCCGCTCTAAAATTGTAAATTAAATTGCCGTAGTTTCGTCATCGTGATGTAACCCACTGCGACTTCCCAAGTGTTGCTCGGGATAAGTACACGAGAGAAGCAATCGTCCGAGGCGAAAACACACGATACTAACTATATTTTCCCGCCGACACGGGACTCCCCCCGTGTAAATGTGAAAACGGCGAACGTAAACACATCAGGCTAAATTGCCGCAACACCCAGAGAGAGAGAGCACATCGGTCCCTCGGCCAAAATTTCCAAGTCAAATGCGCGCGCGTCTGCCCGCCGTGGATCGTCGGCGTAATCGTGCTTGCGGAGCCGCGCTCAGATTTCGCATTAAAAGGCAAATGTCCGCTCGGGGCCTTCTGATCTTGCGGCCTCGCGGCAACAATGCCCTGCAAGTAGACTCGCTTGCAGGGGGGAAGTTCGTATGTGCGCCCGTACTCGCCGCGCGGCAGACGAAACGTCACGTCGTAGAAACATCTGCCAGACGGGCGCGCGCGCGCGCGAGTGGGCCCCCCCGCTCGAGAAGGCCGGAGAGTCGAAGGGTCTTTTTGAGACAAAGAAAAAGTGTGTGTGTGTGTGTATGTGTACGCCGTGCCCGGCGCAGCTGCACGCTGACGTAGAGGAGGAACCCCCGACGATGCACTCGCAAAGCTCTCTCTCTTCCCCCTTCGGCGGCCGCTGCCTTTCGGGGACTTACGCCGGAGCGTCAAGGTGTGTGCGTGCGTACCCCCCTTGGACGGGCGGCCGGCGCCCCTCGCGACATTGAAAATCGCAGATTTATCGTCGCTGATCGAGAGCGTGCGTGCGCGCGCATAGAGGAAATGGCCGCGGGCTTTTCCCGCCAATTTCGTGCAAGGTCGGAGCGGCGTCTTCCCCGGGCGGGAAGGGGCCGGGAAAGCGGCTCCGCCGGCGGATTTACTGAGTTATGTTGGCTGTTTACTTATTCCGCTCGCGATCTATTTATGGCCCGTCTTTGACAAATGCCTTTTTTCACTCAAAGAAGGTGCGCTCTTTTGTAATAAATCGCTCCGATTGACTTTCGCGGGAAAATCTTTGACTCCGCAACTGCTCTCGTAAAATTCAATTCCACGTCGTGCGATCGTAATTTGATGCCCTAAAAAAAGTTTGAGGGAAAACAGTCTGCTATAGCCTCGGACGAGCAGCTCGCGGAAAAACTATATCCGTCGCAGCGTCGAAGGGTAATTCTTCGGTTTTGTCCCGACCAGTCCGTCTATCCTCACCGCGGCGTATGCCAATTCATGCCCGAGCTCTCTACCTATATGCAATAGAGCAAACACACGCAGGCACGAGAGAGAGAGAGAGAGAGAGATGAGAGAGCAAGGAGTAAGAGCAGCCGCGCACGCGCCGAGAACTCAAAAATAAACATCGCGCATGCAGATGCGAGGGCGTCGTGGCGCTTTTAGCCCGCTGCCTTTGATCATCGTCGACAATGGCCTCGGCAAGTGGCACGAGTTGCCGTGAAAATTGGCCTCACTTGGATGCTCGAAATCGCGGAAAAATGAATTCGGCGCCGGTCATCGCGCGATGATGCTACTCAAAAGCCTCTCTCTCTCTCTCTCTGTCTCTCTTTCCGAGCCTACTTCCGAGACTTAATGTTTGTTTCGCTTCTCTCCTCTGCCATTGTTCGCCACCGCGGCTCGAGCTGCACTCGACGAAGCGCCCAGTTTATTTTTATCAATTTTCCATTTTTGCGCTCGGAGAAGGCTCGCAAAATTCACTGCGATATTATACCGCCATTTTAGAAGGTATAACTACTGCGTTTCGGAAGAAAAATCATTATTTTATCTGGCTTTTATTAACTATTAAAATTTACGGTGGTCGTTCGGTCCAGTCACCGGGCGACAGCCTCCCATTCCATCAAAACGTTCACCCGTGACAAATCCCTGGTTACACTTTATCCCTTGGTTTATTTTCGCTTCGCGATCGTATAACGCTCCGCAAACGCATTAGTCCGGCTCCATTGCGGAGAAAAAGAAGCGAAAGCGCTAAACTCTCGATTAAAATAAAGAATCGACATGTAAATCCGAGGAAATAAATTAAAAGAGAATTGAAAAATTGTAAAGAGCGCGTTTGAAGCCTCGAGCCAAAAGTTAGCCGCGGTTCATTGGCTCGGGCTCTTCTTTCCGTCCCTTTTGCTTTCCATTAGAGTACATAAGCTGCGAATGGGAATGGGACAGCATTATACAGATGGGCAGAGACACTAATCTTTCCAGTAGAGATGGTAATGAAAGCGCGTCGCTCACTCTTCTCCTTTTCTTTTTTTGGTCATCGTCGCGCTTCTGCTCTCCTTTATCTTACCCCTTTTTCACGTTTATGTACCTTAAACCGGGCTCTCATTTTTCTTGAGAGCAATGAGGTGGCTAAAACTTCTTGCTCATTATTTTTCCAGCTTCTTGGCTTGCATAAATAAAATAAATAGATTTTATATTTATACGGTAAAAAACTTTTGCCCACTAATTCTTTTCATTCCTTAAATTTTAACCAAGGCTCTAATTCAAGTAAAAGAAATAACCATAATCAAACGTATCGAGCACATTTTTCGTCAGCGAATTAAAATCGAAAACCCCAGACTGCACTCGAAATTTCACTCGCTTGAATCAATGACAAAATAGCAGGGCGACAAAAAAAAAAACTCTCCTTCCACCTCCGTCGGCGTCCAAGTGCACCTCGTGCAAGCACGCATAAATCCGTGCACCGCCGATTAACACCGCCGCCGATTCGCATTCCAAAGGTTAAGCCCCAGGAGCCATAGCGCGCGTCGGGCCAATAACTTGCAATCACTGCGTTCGCGTGCGCGCGCGCGCGCGCTCGAAAGGTCCCTTTTTGCTCGTTCCTTATTATTACGAGCCGATGGCCCTTCATTGCCGGGGACGCGCGCGTGCTGCACCCCGCTATTTCGACCTCCGCCTCCCCCCCTTGCCGCTCGCGCGCGCGCTCGCATCTGCCCCCGGGCACGCGTCGAGAGAGAGAGAGAGAGAGAGACCCTGTTGAGGCACACAACACCCGGAAGAAAATACGCGCGGCGGCTGCCGAGCGCCGAAAGAGAGCCTTGCGATCTGTCAAAGCGGGGGCATTTGTTTGGGACCGAACGTCGGGCTGGCTGCGTTTTGGCTTTTGATGTAATGTAATATCTGTCCGTTTTGCTGGGATTCAGAAAGTTTATCGGGGTTTAAGAGGCAACTTTGGTATTTTTTTTCTTAAATAATAATTTTATGACGCGGTAAATTAGTTGATAAGGATTTAGGTATGATTGTTGAAATATTTGTTGCAATTTACTTGTGCAGGAGCGTTGGTGAAGGCTAAATTAACGTACCGTTAAAAAACAATTGTTGATGCGAATTAGCTTACAGGCCGGCTGCTTAGATTTTGCGGTGCAATTAATTACCGGCGCGTAAACCTGTATATAATACTTGCTATTGGCATTATAATTAGTAAACACGTCGGTGTAATGAAAGCGTTAATGTACGCGGATAAATTAATCAAAACTGATAAATGTAATCAACAGCTACAACAAAAATTCAGTGCTTTAATGATACATGTATAAAAGGTAACTGACCTACTCAATTACTATACATGGCTCGCTGCAATAAATCGATAATCCCATTATTCAAGTTGATATATTCAAATCGTCAGGCTACATGCGAATCGTTTGCCAGTTTTAAATTAAAAATTTAAATAATTTATCTTTGCTAACCGAATGTTTAACTAGAATTTGATGTTCATATAAAATTTTATTGATTTAATCATCCGCGACTCGTGCATTTTATTTATTTAAACTTTATATATTTGATTCAACGATTTAGCTCTCGAGCCGCGCGTTTGACGTCGCTTTAACATTTTAAAGCCAACAAATGCGGCCGGGAGCCGAAGAATAATGTAAGAGAGGAAGCTCCAAGTCGAGCGCAAACGCGAGGAGAAACCTTGAATATTTATTCCGATCGATTCTTATATGCATCCTTTGTTAGGCCCCCGCGGCCTCGCTGATCCGCGTAGGAGAAGCTGCAGGGTCGTTTTTCACGATATAGCTCCGCGGCTGCTGCACATCCGCGTACACAGATAGAAAAGCACAAAGAAAAGCGTCTCCTCCGAAAGGATTCCGATCCGAGGGTTCTTTGAGGGGAGAGAGAGCTGCCAAAGAATATCGGCTCGCCGCGCTTCGCGACGACAATGTCGCTCCCGTTCGATTCCTCCGCGCCATTAAGGGACAGATGCATATTCAAAAGCGCATTATAGATGGACTCGTGGCACGACGCCGTCGCTCGCTCGCGCGCGCGCGCCGTCCTTGTTACAAAGGAGAGAGAGAGAGAGAGAGAGAGCCCAAAGGGGTACGAGAGCGCAGACTGTTTTGCATCTTTTGAGGTCGTCGTCGCGGCACCCCTTTCTGCATTCGTTCCAGGAAGCGGCAAAGGCTTTTTCCGAAAATACAGATGTCCGCCCCGCTGCACGGCTGCCGATATCCGCGTATGTGGAGCGAAGGCGGAGAGTGCACTCGAGTGGAGCCAATCGGCAAAGGACTCGCTTTCTTTCCGCCGCCGGGGTAAAGAGTTTTCTGACCTGCGCCCAGGTGCCCCTTCCAAGATCGATCACCTGCCTTCTTTTGCGAAAAACTGGATTCTCCTTCCTTTCTTCCTTTCTCTCGCTCCTTTTTTTCGAGCCCGAGACTCGCGGCGGGTTGTCTTGGACGGTTTTTCGGCTTTTCTTGAGGACGCTACGAAAGGATGCTCCGCAGTCTTCGTGGGTTTGGCAGGAGGATAACTTTCTCACGAGATTCCGGAAAGGGTGACCCGACGATGAATGCGTGTATTCAAATCGATCTGTCTATATCGTCTTGAGACGAAAATCCAAAGACGCTGAATTTTTATTGAAAACGGACTGAAAGGAATCGATCCAAGGGGAGTAAATGCTTAACTACAGATACGCCAGAAAATGAAAACGCAGAAAAAATATCCGTGCTCATAAAATCGCAATCAATTATCCTCGCGCGAGCGAAACAGCTCGATGCACCTGATAGTTTTGATTATCACTTTGTCAATAAAACCTTCAATTACCCGAATAAAACCGTTGCCGAAACTCACACAAAAAAAGGCAAAAAAAAAACACTCACGGAAACCGAGGCAATTAGCCTCGGAAATTCCTTGAAAAAAAGGGCATCGTCGCTCGCGGCTTCGGTGCGTGAAAGGAGGGAAAAAATCGGGGCGTCGAAAATGGCCGCTCGAGCCTCCGGCTCCGCGGCGAGTCAAGGGTCGAGAATTCGCGTCCTCGCGGGCCGCGAGGTCAGCCCCGATTAAAGGGGGGGGGGGGGGTGGGCGACTCTCTCCTAAGCTCGTTTCCGCGGGCCAGGAGGCTTCTTTGAGGGTCGCCGGCGTGCCTACCTGCCGCTAGATTTTTTAGCAACGCCCCGCGCGCTGCCCCCTTTTTTCATTTTCTACGCGTCAGTGCTCGGACGGCGCGCGCGAGAGCAGCCGATCAATGAATTGAAGCGTCCGTCCCTCTCTCTCGCTCTCTCTCTCTCTTCCTTCCCTTTTTTTGGTCAGCATCCGCGCGCTCCTGCCGTCCTCGTTCAACGCACAGCCAATTTCATCCCTTTCTCTTCTCTTTCCCTCTCCCTCTCTCTATCGTTCTCTATCCCCACTTCAAGTGCACTCTCTCTCTCTCCCTTCTTTCCCTATCCTATATCTTCGCTGGACGTTCGTCACGCTGCTCTCTCTCTCTCTCTCGCTCGCTCGCTCGCTCGCACGCTCACCCTCGTTCGCTCTTTTCTGCAGTCGAGAGGAACGGATTGAAGACCTCCCTCCCTTTTTCAATCCTGCATCTCTGTCTCGCGCGTTCGGTCCGGCTCTCGTTCCCTCGCGTTTCATTCGGACTCCCTTGCCAGCGCTGGACACGCAGCTTTTCTCCCTACTTTCGGAAGTACCACCGCGCCGAGCGCGGGAGAGGAAGAGAGACGGGAGACGCGCGCGTGCATGTGCAGCGAGACTGCACTCGTGCGCTCCTCGAGTGTTTGTGTATGTGCGAGAGCGGCGGCCGGACGGGCGAGTTCCCCGAGTTAGCCGCCTCGCTCACACACGGCCGCTGCACACTTTTTTCGATTCTGTCTGTACATCGACAGATAAATCTCAACGTCGTTTGCGTATATTAGATAAAGGAAGAGGACGGATAAAAGAGGGCGAGATGCATGTATGGACTCTCTCTCTCTCTCGCTGCGCGTGGACAGGGAGTCGAGGGAGGGAAAGAGAGAGAGATGGAGCAAGGAAGGAGTTAAAAAAATAGAGAGAGAGAGAGCAAGAGAAAAAGGGGTTGGTAGGAGACAGGAAAAGGCGCATGCGCCGTCAATTCTGTTTTCTCTCCGTCCATCTCTCTCCCGTGTTGTCCGAGCGGATACTTCAGCCTCTTTTTGTATTTTTTTGCTTGCCTCGTTTTTGTTTTGATACTTACGCATTTCACGGACCTTTAATTGAGGTAAGGACTGTGAACTTACGGCCACTTGCTTTCGTAAAGCTGCATGAAGAGAGGTAAATATGCACGCCAGATGATGCTCACTTGGCGGGCTCGACTCTCAGTTTTTTTTCTAAACTCGTAATTAACTCCTGTAATCGAAATCATTTAGACCGAAAAACTCCGACGTCGCAAGCCGCCGTAAAGCTGCAAATATTTAAAATCCCACGAGCCGAGGTTTTTTGTTAACATAACGGTTAATCATTCGAGCTCCGAACAAATCGTTGATTAAATTACGCTTTCGGCTCTTGGCTCTTTTTGTCCCCGCGTCTCTGCTGCAAAGCCCCCCCAAACGAATAACGAAACTCAATTACAAATTTCTCAAGCACGCAAAGCACACAGGAGATAATAAAAAGCTCTCTCTCTCTCTTCACTCGGCAGAAAATATTGTCGAAAAAAAGAGCAGGCGAAGCGCGAATCACGCACTTATACAGGACACCGCCGCCCTTTGTCCAGCGATAATTCCATTATTTATAATTTTTTTCTCTCCCCTTCCCTCCCCCCCCCCCCCTTCAGAGCTTTATTCGCCGAATTCCCGCGTCCAGGGAGAGCGGCGCATCTCGGCGCTTTAAATATATTTTTTCGTGCTCTTGCTTCTGTTTCTCTCGCTGGACTGGAGGTCGTTTTTTCCCGTTTCGGTCTATCTATCTATCTAACTCCCTCGCGAGAGAAAGAGAGAGAGAGAGAGAGAATGAGTGCAGTCCGAGGGGTGGCGGCGGCGGCCGAGCAGCAGCGAGCAAGACAAGTTTATTCATTACGTCGTTGAGGCCGCTCTCGCACACAGTGTCAGCGCTGCAGCGACGGAGGCGCGGGAGGAGAGAATCGGACAGCGGAGATGGCAGTGGAACTGCCAACTCCCTCGAATCCCCGCAGCAGCAGCAGCAGCAGCAGCGCCGGCAAATAAAATCGTATTTTATCCCTTTGCTGGCGAAAATTTTGTCTCTCCCTTGCTTTCTCTCTCTCTCCCTCTCGCTCTATCTATCCGCGTACATATCCAAGCGAGCTGCAAGCTCGTACATCAAAGCTCGTCCGCATCTACCTTCCTTTCGCTCGCGCTCCTCTCTCTCCTCGTCCCGTCTTTCTTTCGGTCTCCTCTCTCTCTCTCGCTCACCTTTTGCCCGCCCAATTGCAATCCCGCGCGCATACGCACGCGGACGATGAAATTCCTCGAGCATGTGTGCGAGAGCGTCCGCGTCGCACTCGTTGTCCTGCTCTACTGCTGCGCGAGAGAGAGTAACTCGTAAACTTTTATACTGGAGCTTTGATAACTGCGAGGCTAACTTCCGGCTTTGCTGCAGCCCGCGTCCGTCGCCCTCTCTCTCTCTCTCTCCCTTTCCTCCCTGCTCTCTCTCTCTCTCTCTCTCTTTCTCTCTTCCTCTTGCACTCTTTGACTTGACTGATGATCAGAAACTCATCGATTTTACTTGGCGGAGCGTGAATCAGGTAAAGTTTCGAGTGGATAGTGGAAGCCCCGAGATGGAGGGAAACTTTTTTTTCGAAATTATTTTAGCTTAATGCCTTGGTAATTTTTCTAAAACACTTCGAATGCCAACGGCGTTTAATTGCGCACTCGACCTCCCCCCCCCCCCCTCCGGGAGAATCGATGCTCGAGAGCGTATGTTTTCATTTCCGCGTTTGGCATTGTACCGCGCTTTACATTAAAGTAACAAGTTCATTTAAACGCACTTTTCCATTAAAAAAGGCCATTTTTCTTAATTGCAATATCTTGCTCGCTATAACGCAATTTTAAAATCGGCAATATCGAGCCCCCGGGCCGCGCCGTTATTAATACGCGATCGCAACAGTCGCCGCGCGCGTTTTAATTTCCGTTCTTTTTACTCCTGCAGTCCTAATTTGGCGACAATATAAAAGCGACCGCCGAAATGTACCTTCTCTCGCTCGCTCGCCGCGGCCTTTTACGATTCATTCGGTTTAGCGGGCAGCGCCGCGGCGGTCGCCTATAAAATAGCATTTTCGCGCTTATAAAAACTCCAAAGGAGGCGTGGACAAAAAAAAAAGCCTCGAAATATTTTTCCCTCCGAGGAGCCGTACGCGCACACACGCGCGCCGCACACTCGCGAAGCAGAGAGAGAGAGGGATAGAAAAGCGGAAAAATATGGGGGAGAGGGAGAGATAGCCCGGCGAAAAAAAAAAAAAACAGCGCAACGAGCGCCCGCGCGCGGTCATTTCCCGCGTATATCGAAAGTAGAAATGATTTTCACGATACGCGCGCGGCCTGCTGTGCACGGTTAGCCGAAAATCCACGCACAGCACCAGCGGCGGCGGCGGCGGCGGCGGCGGCAGCAGCGTCGCTATTTATTACGACCCTTTCGCTGCACACACACACACACACACGTACACAGGCGAGAGCGCAGCTCGAAGCCGGGATGTAGGCATATACGAATGTGTGCGAGCGCGGACTGGGGATGCAAAATGCAAGCCCCGGCGCGCCGTGGTGAGTTAGCTGACCGCCGGTGGTTTCCATCGTATAACTCGATTAGCTCCAAATTCTATCCGTTTTTTCCTCTCTCTCTCTCTCTCTCTCTCTCTCTCTCTCTCTCTGTCTCCCGAGCCGCCCCCCCCTCTCCCTCTTTTTTAACAAACCTTTGTCTCCTGAGCAACTCTCTTTGCATTTCTCCCCCCGTTTCCCCGTTTGCCCGTGTCATCCCACCTACCTCCTCCCTCTCTTTTTTCTTGCCCTTCTCTCTTTGATTCTCTCACTTTCCGGCCGTCCTCCTCCCGTATAATTCAGTGAAAATGCAATTTTCAGTAATTGCAACGACGATAGGGAAAGAGCGAAATACGCGCCAGAGAGAGAGAGAAAGAGAGGAACGGTCAGATGAAGCAGGAAGCGAGGAGCGCGAGAAGAGAGAGAGACAGAGAGAGAGAGAAGGAGAGGTTACGAAATTACGAGAATATCAGGCGTTAGCTCTTGCTTTGTTCCTCTCCCCCTCGCCGCAGAGCCGCCGGTAAAAAGCGGGAGAGGATCTTCACGAGCTCGGAAATTGCAAATGCAATTTTCGGTAATCGCGGCGCGACCGCGGCTAAAGCTCGCGTCATTCACGTGAACGCCCTTCTCTCTCTCTCTCTCTCCCGACCCGTGCGCGCGTGATTTCTGCAGCGGAAAAAAAAAATTGCTAACGGCGGTCCAGGGCTCCGCCAGCTCGGACGTTGCACCCTATACGGCCGCGCTGCCTCCTCGTAAAACGGGCGCTGCGCAGGTGCGCGATGCCCGGGACGAGAGTCAGTACACTGACGCCACGAACATTTTTCGATATACTGATTTTGAAAGAAGAAAAACACGGCGAATTAATATAACGGGTTATTTGTATACAGTCTCTGTTTTTGTTTTTTTTTTTTTAGATGAGCACGGTGTTTTTATCCTTTTATTGAAAATATAATAGCGTGGATTTGTTTTTTTGCACCGAAGCCTTTCTAATAAACGCGTCGATTTTCGAAATAAAACTTGATGTAACCGGACTTTCGCGGAAAATCAACGCTTTATAGCGTCGCGGGGAAACGGCAAATAAATAGCGAAAACTGCAGCCGCGATCATTGACGTATCGAGCAGCCTGGGCGGAACTTTCGTTTCCTAATTAAACATTGAAAATCCCAACGAATTCGAATCGATTTAATAACACGTTAACCGGCCGCTCATCAATAATAACACGCTATAGGTAACCGCTCGTTTTCGGGGGGGCTGGTTCCCGGTGCCGCGTACAGCACAACACTCGTGCCTCTCCCGGAGCCTCTTCGAAGAGGTCAGCGTCATCCTCTCGAAGGATCAATTAGCGAGGGGGCCAGTCATCGCGCGTAAGATGCGACGCGGTCGGCATCTGCCACGCGCGCGCGACCAGCTCTTTCGACAAAAAAAAGGGGCAGCTCGGACGCGGGAGAGCGGGATGAGGGAGAGAGAGAGCGAGTCGAGTGGCCAGAAAATACCTGTTTTCCGGCTCTTTCGCTTTTGAATTTCCGCGTTTGGCGCAGCGGCCGCGCGCGTAATTGTTCGCGCACTCGAAGGGAGCAATGACTGCTGACGAGAGGCTCGCGCTGATGTTGCAGCTTTGAAACTATTTTAATTGGAAACCATAACGGCGACTGACGAGCTTCCGATGCGACCCCGGCAAAGCCCCGGCCGCTGCCGCTTTGTATTAGACCGAGGTCATTATGAGTGTCGCTCGTACAAAGTCACTCGAAACCGGTTGTCCTGTGCGTGTGTCTGTGTGTATGTGTCTGCGCGGACACTCGCGGCTTTTTGCGCTTTTCTGAGCTTTGCGCGCGAATCAATATTTTATTTCGCCGACAAATAAGCGCGACCGCCGTCTGCTGGACGCTGAATAATGCAGCAGAAAAATCCGCCATCGCCGGCGACAGCTTTGCATTACATAAAGAATTAACGCAGCGCCGGTCAATCCAGACGTCGGGCCGAAAATCCGGTTCCTCTCGGCGAAGAAATCCCCGCTGCCGCTCTCCTCCCCTCCATCATTTAAAACTAAGTTAATGCAATTTCCTCGTACAGCCGGACTAATTACCCCCCTCGCCCCGATTCTTTGCCTAATTACGAAGACGGACGTGTCGTATATAACACGGGTATCCGCGGGCTTGCATCCAACTGCAGAGAGAGAGAGAGAGTCTCGCTTTTTTCCCTACTCCCGGCGCTTATCGGTCTTCGTGCTCACGTCCAGGGAGAGAGTACGTCAGCCTCGCCCCTCGTCCACTCTAACGCACACACACAGACACATGCACGCGCGTACACAAATACCCACGAGCTCGCGAAAACTCGATCCGCTGGAAAAGCGCTTTAATGAGTGGCCGCTGCTGTGCGCTCACGTTTCGCAAACGGGCGTATTGGTGCGCTGCCGCTGGCAGGCAGGAGGGACACGCGAAACTCGTACGTGTATCCGCGGTGATCCCTCGCGCGGATTCTGCATAATGCAGCCGGAGTAACGTGCCCGAGAGCTTTCTCCTGCATAAAATAATCTCTTTTGCGCGCGGCAGCGCAGGAGAGAGAGAGGAGAGAGCCCGAAAAAGAGTGGCAGATGTCACTTTTTTGCTGCTGCTGCTGCTGCCGAGCAGTCCGAGAAGCGGAGGAGAAAGAGAGAGAGAGAGCAATCTGACAAGCGTGGAAAAAGAAAGGTCCGCGCAAGAAAAAAGAACGGGGCAAACATATTACGCGAGGCCGGGATTAGCCGGGATGCCGGGGCTGCTGAAAGGGAATTCGAAAATATCTACGAAAAATATCATCGTCGCTCTCCCGGATTTAAAGCACCGCACGCGCGCGTACTTAATGCAGCCGGAGGAATGAGATGCGGCGTAAGCTTTCGAAATCAACGGGATGAGCCACCGCCGCCGCCGCCGCCGTACGCTCGAGCGAGCGTTAATGCGCGATGAAAAAATCATTTCGCGATGAAAGCTCATTTCGGCCTTCCGTTTCATCGCTCGGTTCCGCGAAGCGATCTCTCCGGGGCCGATTGCCGCGATGAGTCAAAGCGCCTCGACGGCCTCGAAATCCAATAGTTTCTTTGAAACGCTCGTCGTCGTCGGTCGCCGTGCTCTCCGATTTTTCGCCTCGCTGTTTAAGCAAATCGACGGCCGATCGATTCGACGAAGCGGTAATTGCATTCTCTCACCGGCCGGCTCTGTAATTATGACGCCGGAGAGCGATATGTATGCTTGATTAGAATTACACAATGCCGGAGCGTCGTATCGAAGTCGCGTAAAAACAAATTCATTAATGCACCGGGAGAGAGTCGCGAGTCGGCAAACATAATTCTTCGTGACCGAGCGTTGTACAATTAATATCGATCTCGTAATTAGCTGTCCGACTATAAAATGAATATTCACAATAGAGAGCGAGAATATCAAATTATAATTGACTTGTTGAACGCTATACATTAATTCATAAATTGTCCTCCAGGCGATTCCGATCAAAATTGCAATGAACGGCGCGGGTCCGCCGCCGCCGCCGTGCACATCAATGCGCGTAAACACACCGAGTCGCGGGGGAGGGGACGGCCGAAAGATAGAGAAACTCAGCCCCGGGCTATTTTCGCGAAATAAAACGAGACAAAAATACCGCGGGGGGTAGAAAAAAAAATACAAAAATATAAGGCAAAATCTTTCGCGTCCGCGGCGCAGAGATACACAAGCCCGAAAAATTTATCTACGCGGAATCGCACTCGCGGCAGATTCCAAACTAACGGCCGCGAGCGCGATCATCGCGCGACCTCTCTCCCTCTCTCTATCTCCCCGCGTCATTCCGCCACCCACCCCGAAAAAAAAAAAAAAAGAAAATAGAGATGCCGCGTATATATACATTGGCGCAGAGAGCGGGCCGGAATCGCGGCGGCGTAAAAAATCTCGATTCATCCGAAAAAAACGGTAGCCTTTTAACATGAAAACGATCGATAAGAATCAGGCACTGTCTCCCCGCGGCCTCTTCTCTCTCCTTCTCTTGCTGCACACCCTCGCGATGCGCGCGAGACGGACGTGGACGAACGGACGGACGGACAGACAGACGAGGAGGCACACACGCGCGCACAATACCCTCTCGCGAGGTGTGAGAGATGCAGCAGTCTAAGCGACGCGCGCGCCGGGCGGGAGGAAGAGGGAGGAAGAAGGAGAAAAAGGGTAATGAAAAAAAGGAAGCTCCTCGCCCCGTCTCTGTCGCTCCCGCGGCGCGGGACGGGAAGAGAGGAATTAGCCGGGGCGAGCGCGCGGATTAGCGTCCGCATATTTTTGCGAAAACGAGATAATGCAAAAAGCGAGCAGGAGCGAGCGCCGGCGGGCCTCTCTTTCTCTCTCTCTCTCTCTCTCTCTCTCTTTCTCCCTCGTCCAGGAGGAGACGAGGCTGGGGTGGCCGCCGCTGCCGCTGCTGCTGCTGTGGGAGGCTGCCGGTGGGTGGGAGGCGTGGCCAGGCCAAGCGAGCCTGCCGATACCGCGCTCTCCTCTTTCTCTCTCTCTCTCTCTCTTTCGCTCGCTCGACAGCTCCGGCGAAAAATGAGAGTGCGCGCGAGAGAGAGAGAGAGAGATGGACGCGGAAGGACGTGTGTGCAGCGAGTGCACGCACGTAAGTATACGTAATGCAGTTGCACGCGGCCGAGAGCGCGAGCGAGAGGGAGATCTATGGCCGTGGCGTTATCGCGGGAGTCGCGCGGGGAGGCAGAGGGAGAGAGAGAGCGAGAGAGAAAGAGCTCCGGAGCGGAGGGAGGGACAAAGGGGTAAAAATCATTGCGCGGTCCAGCCTCGAGGCTGATCGATGGTTGCTGCACTCGCCGGCCGCTACCACCCTCTCGACCTCCACCCCCTCGCGCGCGCCCTCGCCCCCCATGGTACCGCTCGTTCGTTCGTTCGTTCGTTCGTTCGTTCGTTCGCCCGTCCGTCCGTCCGTTAGTCTGGCGAGCCTGACTGCCAGCAGCCACCCAACCCCCTTGGCGTCGCTGCACTCGCAGCCTCTCTCTCTCGCTCTCTCCCTCCGCCGCCGCTGCCGCCGCCGCCGCCGCCGCTGCACTGCACTCCTCTCGCTGATCCCTGGAAACTCACTGACTGGCCAGACA
The DNA here is from genome assembly GCA_035582975.1 of Ormyrus labotus. Classification (NCBI taxonomy): domain Eukaryota; kingdom Metazoa; phylum Arthropoda; class Insecta; order Hymenoptera; family Ormyridae; genus Ormyrus; species Ormyrus labotus. The sequence continues at coordinate 9,600,745 of JAWWEO010000036.1, forward strand.
AAAAAATGGCCGGTGCGCCGCGCGGCCCTCTCTCTCTCTTTCGCAGCGAGTTGACGTCGCTGTTTGATGACCTCGGGGGGGCGGACAGGCTATATCTCTCGCCGCGCGTCCCTCCCTCAGGAGTCGAGGGTGGAGGAGGAGGAGAGGGTCGAGGTCCCGATCGTACGTGAGCCTCTCTCTCTCTCTCTCCCGCGGGGGTGGACAGGGGGTGGCAAAAAGGGTGGCTAGCGGCAGCGGCAGCGCGCACCCACACCTAGCCGCGCACGGACGTACACCGGGGGGTGGCGCGCGGCCTAACGTTTCCATCGAATCGATGACGTTGGATGATTTTGCGAGCGCCGCTCCGCAGCGGCCGACGGGGGGTTAATACTCGCCGATATATTTTCCAGCGCACGTTTTGGGAGTTGGGAGGCGGAGAGAGCTGCTGCCGCTGCGTGCACCGGCCGCTGGGACGCGCCGAAATTTCTCTTGCTGTCCGTCTCTCTCTTTCTATCCGGCGTCGCTGCGCAATCATTTTCTATTTTGCCCGGCCGGAAGCCTTCCTCTCCTCCTCCACCCCCGCGCCTCTCTCTCTCTGCCTGGCTGCATCGCACGCCCGTATATCTTATTAAAATATTCAAGCGGCAGCGAGATGCGAGCCGATATTACGCGCATTGCGCGACGTTAATCATTCAGTTTTGGGAAGGACGAGAGACCGATCGACGGTTAATCTCCGCTCGCCTGCGCCAGAAAATTCTCATCTCTTGAGAATTAGCCTGTAATATTGAGTTATATCAGCTCGTTGCCATAATGACGCGGGCCGATCCGCTGCGACGGGCGCGCGCGTTATTTTGTACGATTAATGCCTTGTATTATTAACTCCATTAAACGCTTCCGCGAATCGCGCTTCAAACGAATTATCCGCGTATACATGTGTCGAATGTATTTTCCATTCATTGCTTTTCAATCCGAGAGCGGTTGGCCATTGTTGGGGCCGATCGCGATTAAACGGACGGCGCGAACCTCGACGAGGCAGCGGAATTAATATTTTTCCCGGAGTCTAATTACTCTCTCTCGTGCACCGCCGCGAAAATAAAGACGTCCTCGTTCCTCGGGGAAAAGCGGCGGGGGTAAAAAAAAACCACGCGAATTCCGCCAAGCTCGAGGGTAAGAAACGCGTCAAGTTCGCGCGAGCGACAAAAGTAGTCGCGGGTTAAAGCATCTCGCTGCTTTGGCGCTTTGGCGAAAGGGGCGGCAAAGGGAGAAGGAGCGCGGGGCTGTTACACGTATATATACCGCGCCTGCCTTTGGATCTGGAGCGCAAAAAAAAAAAGTTATATCTCGCTCGCGTAAACTGCGTTGCTCCTTGAATAGACACGACGGCCCCGTGTTCAGAGGGCGACGTCGCGTCGACGTCTTTCAGCGTCGCTAAACTTTTGTCCGAGAGCGCAAAAGGCGCTTAGAATAAGCATAGCTGGGTATAAAACGGCATTGTACAAACGCGGGTCGCAAACTTTTCTTAATGACGGAAGAAATTCTATCATACGCACATCCGTTCGGGACGCCTGAAGGGGCGCTCTCTCTCTGCTCTGGGCGTATAGCCCTTTTTTCTTTTTTTTTTAAACGTCGTGTTTGTTTGGGCGTTTGGCGGATCTCAGGAGAACGACGACGACGACGACGAAGTCGCGCGAGGCGATCATTAACGAGTGCTCGGCGGAAGCATGTCATTGACGTTCAACTCTTCCTTTAGCCGAGAGAGCTGCCGCCGAGATGTAGCCGAAGCCTTTTCGCTGTCGAAAGAGAGACATTGTGGAGCCGAGCAAGGGAGAACAAGAGAATGAGAAGAACGCCGCTAGGCCGGTCTTAGATGCATATTACTGGATTATTATGTATTTTTATGATGGCGCCCGTTAAATGGAGCCGCGATTCTTTTCAGAACGAGCGTAGACAGGAAGCTTTAGGCGTTGCGCCCAACATTTTTTATTTTCTCTTTAAAGCTCTTACTGCTGGTGCAAAAACATTTTTTAAATTCTCTCAAATTGCAAAAAGTGCTATACGTATTAGAAACAGACGTTTTGTCAAACTTTTTAATCGTCGATATCGCAAGCAAATGAATCAAATGAAGCGAAGGGTTATCATTAACGAACGGCTCCAGAAAAATCCGCTCCGACAAAGGCGCATCGGAGGAGGGTCGGGCGAGCAGCGCGTCTCTCTTAATTGATTGCGTAAAAAAAAAAGCAGCGGCGGAGCGAAGATATGACCTTGCTACGAGTTCCTTCGTCCTATAGACTGGCGCGCCGACTCGCCCAGGGTCCTCTTCATTGACGCTTGGCGCGGGCACGCGACGCGTGACGCATCCAAGTACGGCGTAATATAATTGAGAACCCTAGCGCGGAGAGCGCGCTCTCAATGCGACGAATTAATGCCACGGAGAGAGAGAGAGAGAGAGAGAGACAATCACGACGGAGGTCGAACGGATAGATCGACCCGCTCAAAGACACTCAAAGACCTCTTCCGAGGCATTAGCTCGTCTTCTCGTTTGCTTTCGCTATCGTTCACTTCGCGTTCATTGCTGCTCGACGGAATGTGTAATGAGGCCCGGCCAGGAATTGGAGATGATCGTGAACGCGAGGTAATCGAGTCGCTCGGCGTATTTTTTTTAGTTTAAACGAGCGCGCTGAAGATGCTGCTGTTTTTTCGAGTTTCAGAGTCTCGTTATCGACGACCGACGGATGAATGACTTTGTCGGGTCTAATTACTCGAAATGCGCTCCCCGCAAGACCTCGGGCCGCGCTTAACCCAATGTAAGCAATCCTAATGAGAGGGTAATTCGAGGCAGATAATGCCTTCGGCCTCTGATGGGACTTGAATATCGAAATCCCTGGGCAAAGGGGTCGAAAAATGCATATAGAGAGAGAGTGGAAAACGAGTCATCGAAAAGCTTTGGGAAGGGTCAGCGTTGGGGTCATTGAATGGGCTCGCGGCTCTGTGCATCGGCGGCAGCGGGCAGCGGGCAGCAGCGGCAGCGGCAGCGGCAGCAGCGGTGCAAAAAAGGAGGATAAATCATTGAAAGGCAATGACTGAACGCAAACAGACGGACGCAGGCGGCCGCAGAAAAGAGAGGTGGAGGAGGATCATCGAATGACCGAAGCTCTCTCAACCCTCGAGGTCTCGCTTTCATGATTTCTACTGGAAATTAGCCAACTGGCTAACGACCAAATAGGCCCTCCGCGTGTGTGCGTGTACGTCCGCGACTCTGCTGCTTTTCACAGCCGCGCGCTCTCTTTTTCCCGGCCTCTCCCTCGCATCCCAAGTACTGCTCTCTCTCCTTTCCTCTCTCTCTCTCTCCCTCTCTCTGCTGATGCCCTTTTTTGTGCGTTCATAATGCGCTACTGGCAGACCTCCTTCCGTAAATGCAGCCCGGCTTGTCTCTCCCTTCGGCGGGCTCGAAGCTCTCTCTTTCATTTTCACCAATCCGATCCGCCGCCGCCCGGCTATCGGCGTCTCTCTTTATCCGGCCACTCGATGATTTCGCCGATTGACTCTCTCGCTCGATTTCGAATCATCGATGGATCATGGATGATCCTTGCTCCGGCCGATTGAAAAAGAGAGAAACGGAGATGGAGAGTCGGCCAATGATGGAGATTTTTGGAGGAGCGGGGTGGAGGGAGGCGGAGAGAGGCTCGGCTATAAATGGACGTTGATTTTTTTTTATATTCTTTTGCCGAGCGGCCAGAGGTCATTTCGGCTCTTGTTTTTCTTTTTATACGGAAGCGCGGCTGAGTGGACTGCTTTTTTTTTCCACAAATTTCTCGAGATTTCGAACGCCAGCCGTGATTAAAGCTCGATTGATTGAAGCGAGAGAGAGAGGGCAACGATATAGCCTGCATTTTATTAATGACATATTTGATGTGTATTAAAAAAAAAAAAAAAAAAAAAAACTGCTCGAGCTCGTTTGCGTTTCGAGAGCGTTTTGCGTGATTTTTCATTAAACTCGTGTATTGGTGATAAACGCGATCGTATACCCTCCTTTTGTACAATAAATATAAATTAAAAGGAGGCAGCTCACTCATTAGCGATTAAAACGAAAAATGCAAAAAGAGAGAGAGTAAAAAAAAAAAGGAACGCATCAAAGGCTCGGCAGCGGGGCTCGCCTCAAAGACTCCGAACCTACCGCAATCGCTCGGCTCACTCGTCGGCCCTCATTGATTAATAAGTCGAATGCGGTCTAACGTGTGCACACACACGTGAACCTTCGGCTCTTCGGGTGAACTCGCTCGTTCCTCGAAAGGGGACGGCGGCGGCGGCGGGCGAATTGACGAAGGAAGGAGCGCGCGGAGTAAACGCGCGCGGCGCGATGCGCATCGGCTCGAAAAGGAGCGAGTGAGAGAGAGAGAGCGCAGGTAGGTCGAGCGCGCGGAGGGAGGGCTAACGAAACTTTTCGCGATTCGTGATAGAATGATAGACGTTTGTTGGGGAAAGAAAAATGCAAGATTCGCTGCAGTCACGAAATGGCAAATTGGAGTTGAAACTTCCCACCTCCCCTCCTCTCTCTCTCTCTCTCTCTCTCGCTATCTCGCTGGGCGCCACGTGGGCTCCCTGCAACTTTGGGGTAGGTTGGGTCGCGAGAGAGAACGCAATTCGTATAGGTAAAAGCGGAAGGAGGAAGGCGATCGTTAAGGCCTCGACAGCGGGCCGAGCTTCGGCTAACCGCGCGCGCGCCACGTATGCTTAATGACTTTTTACTCCGGTTTAAAGTGCGCGCGAGCTCGGTGCTTTATCCGCGGGGCCGGTCTGCGCTCTCGCATCTCGTCGGATTGGATTCGGTTTAAAGTTCCGAGCCGCCGCGGGGCTTCATCTTGATTGCAATTTCGAGTCTTGAAAATATTTCTAATGTTATTCTTAGAATTATTCTCGGTTAATCGTTGAGAAAAGAATCGGTAGCGAAAGCAATTATGAAAAATAGAAGGTAACGTCGGATTTTATCGCTAAAGGGGGTAACTTGAAGAAATCTTAATTTTTTCCAATGCGGCCGGCGCGCGGGCTGTGCAAAGTTTAAATTGAACCGCGAGCCCCGGGAGAAATGAAAGTAGGATGAGCCACGGTAGGTGATATTCACATGTAGAAAGAGGGAGAGAAAGGAGGTGGAAAGCAGAGCCGAGATAAGGGCATCGAGAGAGAGTGAGAGAGAGGTTATAGGCTTTGGAAGATATAGGAGAGAGAGAGAGAGAGAGCAAAGCTCACGTGGCTCGCGAGGGAGATATAGAAGCCCGGAGCGCATGGAGGGGCGCCGCGCTGCGTGCGAAAGCCCGAACGAAGCACATGCAAGCGCATTGATAAGCTCTAAGAGAAAGAGAGAGACTCGGAAGCTCGCGTATTCGAACCATTCGGAACCTTGGGAGCGAGCGCGCGCGCACACACACACAGCCGAGCAGACGATGATGTTACGTAACGGGGCAGCGAGAGCGCTGCTTTCTCTTCCTTTTCATTAAGCGACCGCTGCTGCTGCCTCTGCTGCTGCTGCTGCCGTAGACTGAGGAGCGACTGGCTTTATTAGCTGCAAGCCCGAGTCATGTGCATGAGCCCTGGGCCGACTGAAGGAAGGAAAAAAATTCTCCTACGTGTGCGCGCCGCGGCCGCTGCTGCTGCTGCTGCGCCTATACGGAGGTACTTGACTCGTGAATGGAGAAAGAGAGACGCGATGATGATCATTAAAAAAGGCCAACCGCAGATCGGTATCTCGACTTTTTTATTATGCGCGGGGATTAATTATTCATCGATCCAGGCCCCCTTTCAGCGTTTCGGAGTTGAAAATACTCCGTTTCGCAAGGGGGGGACGATTCCTTTTTTCGGATTCAATGATGATTAACTGTTCGAGTAGCCCTGCGCTTATTTATTCCGATGGAACACGCTTTTCTTGGAAGGAGAGGTTAAATATGTAAGTTTTGTTTTCAACTGGTTAAAACGTGACCCTTTATAATGCCAAATGGGGTTATATAGAAAAAAATAAAACTTTTTTTCAAAGTCGAAACTAATTTTCTTGGAACTAAATAAAAGTGACGAAGTGAAAAAAGCGATTTTGCTCAAAGAAGTACCGTAGATGCGAAGTGAAAACTTGCATCCGGCACTATAATTTAAATATCCTTTTTCGGCTCTTTCCTATTACACTTTACTAATTCAAATGAACGAGCCGCCTCATTTTATACCTGAGCGGCCAAAGCTGTCGAAATTTTCGCTAAATTTTTCACGACGAGCTTTTACGCTACTTTCCGCATTAACACCATAATGAATAATCTGCATCCCAATTTCGGGCTCGCGAGTTATGAATTTTTAAATCCTCCGGAATACACACACGCGCTTCCCGGGCCGCTATTCCACAAAAGGGGTATTAGCCGCATCATCTCCCTCTCTCTCTCTCTCTCTCTGCTTTCGTCCTCTTTCTCTCTCCCTCTTGGGCGGCAGCTAAACCCCTAAACCTTGGCGCGCAATATCCCGAGCGCGACGCGCGGATTACGCAAAATCGAGGCGCAAAACTTTCTCCCGGGCCTGTACTTATTACTACGCTCCCTCTCTCTCTCTCTTTCTCTCTCTCTCTCTTTCTCTCTCTCTCTCTTTCTCGCGGCGAAACGGGACTTTTGCCAAAGTAAGGGTTGCCGCTGCAGCAGAGCATGGCAATGCAAGTCAAGGCGAGGGCGGAAATCACCCCAACCGACCACCGACTCTTTTTTTTCTCTCTCTCCTTCTCTCTCTCTCTCTCTCCCTCTCTCTCACTATGTATCTCCGTCGGTGCGTTTATGTGTTTCTGTGTACGCGGGCTGAAGGCGAAAACGCCGTCCGGGTGTATAAGGAGCCGAGGCTCGCTCCCTTATTTATTTCGCCATTTGAATTTTATTATCCTGCTCCCGCGGAGAGTTGCGCGGGATGGTGGCGCGTGTTTCGCGGTTTCTTTATGCTTTTTTTATTCTTCGAGGTAACGTTCGAGTGTCGTAAGATGGCAGTCGAGTGGGAGAGTAAAAAAAAAAAAAAACTGAAAAAAAAACGGGGAACAGCTCGCGCCGCGGGACGAGTTGACAAATAATAAAACGAGTCGAGGAATGCGAGATTTTTTCGCAATATCGAGAGGGGAACCCTTTTTTCGGAATTGTTTCCCAGCGCCCGAGCTCTTTAAATTTTTTGGAGCGGAAGCCTCCGATGACGGGGGAGACCGCGGCGTATTTGCAATTTTCCCGAAAACACTCCGATTGGCGTCCGGATTCAATCTGGCCCGGGCGACAGTCAATTTCGCTTAACAAAGCTAATTATTTTTTGCGAAATTTATCGCTTCGCGTATCGTTGGGAAGCGGCTTACGGCTGGCTGTGTTTTTTTTTTTGCCCCTCCTCCGTCAAACAGAAAGTCTCCGGCGGCCAATGTTCTGAGTTACGGCGCAGTAGTTTTTCAGCGCAGAGTGAGAGATTAACTCGCGATATAAGTTTTTTAACACGCTCATATTACATTTTATATTTGAGTCCGCGGGAAAATCTCCGTGTTGGGGTAAGTTTCGAAGGCCCTCGAGAACTGCCGAGTTTACATAGGTATGCCAAATTGCCTTGTAGAAAGGAGAGGGAGAGCTGTGAAAAAAATTTTGTCGACTTTGTCCGCTGCCTTACTCCCCCGGCGTTCTCTGCTTCCTTTTTCCCTTTGCTGTGGCTGAAAACAAGTTGCATCGAGGCGGAGTCTTATTTATCTTCCGAAAAGTTAAACAAAAATGTTTAATTAAAAAATTCCTTTAAAAAAGAAAAAAACAAAAATTACACTTCCAATCGCAAATATTAAAAGTGAGTACTTTCCGGAGCAGATATCGGAGATCCGTCTATTGAAAGAGGGGTACAGGTAGAGTATAAGGAGAGGACAAGACGAGCAAAAGAGAAAAAGGAAAAAAGAAAAAAAAAATAACTCGCGATCGCTCGAGGAAGTTGGCAAGCAACTATACACGGACGGATAGGCCGGAAGGGTGGGGGGGGGGGGAGGCAAAGAATTAAGAGTCAGAAAGGCGGGGAGGTATTGCGCGCGGAGGTTGGAGGAGTTCACATTGCAATGATATTGATTCCAATGCTCCTTACTAGACGACGATGTCGACGTCGACTCTCTTTCGCTCTCTTTCGCCCGGTTAGGGTGGGCAACCCCTTACTTTTTATCCCTTTTCTTCAGAGCGTCTATATATACTTCCTTTCCCCGCTCCTTCTTCACCGCCGCTGCCTACTGCTCGGAGAGCCAGGGCCGACGTAGTCCCTCCTTTTCAGCGCTCTCTCTCTCTCTCTCTCTCTCTCTCTCTCGATCTTTTTGCGATATTTCACTTGGTTATTTCTGTACGTAGCCACGAGCCGCTCGCTCTCTCGCCGCCCGGCGGAATATTGGATAACCTGGAGGCTTGTTTTTTTTTTCTCCACTTTTTCGATCGGTTTTTTCCACCGACGGGGGCCGCGAGCGCAGCGCAGAGCCGGAGCACGATTAACGCTGTTAACGTGCTTACAGTGTATATCCAAATAACGTTCATTATTTTAAAAATCCGCGCTCCGCCGTAAAAGCCCGTCGAGCCGAATAACGTTTAATATTTTCTGGATGCAGCTCTGGAGTCTGCCTTCCTCTCCTCAGGAGAGACAACGGATGCATTGCTCAAGTCGGCGATTGTCGTCGGCTGAGTTTCCGGGCGAGTGGAACACGTATTCTTTCATCTCCCTTCGCGAAGTTCTCGATAGAAAGAGAGAAACGTATACAGTATATACATATATATATATATATATATAGACCGCAGGCACGCTGAAGGGTGGAAGGAGATAAAGCAAAAAAGGAAAAAGAAAACGCTCGTCGCTCGTTCAAGTAGGATAGAGGCGAGGCATCAGAAGATCCGCTGATTACTGCGGATTCCGTCTTTTCCGCCGTCTTTCTCTTCCCAACCACCCCAAACCAGAGCGCTCCGCCGACGTCGACCGAAACCCCTTCATTCCCCCCCTCTCTCTCTCGTTTTTCAAATCACCCAAGCTCCAGCAGCGGAAGCCTCCAACTATTCTCCCTCTTTCTCTCACTCTCTTACTCCTCCTCCTCCTCCTCCTCGCTTTCGCTCACTCTTGGTTTAATTGATTTCTTAAGACCCGAAGGGGTTTGCCGTCGTGCTGTATATAAAGGCCGGCCTCGCAGAATGCAGTTTTCGATCCTCCCCCCGCGCACTTTTTTCTTCCGCTCTTCCTCGCCGCTGCTTCGATTACCCCGGGAAAGGAATGAAATTTCGGGGATCCGCGAATTACAGCGAAGCCTAATATCCATCGCATTACGGGCGCCGTTAATTACTTAATTAAAATCATAGGCACACCGGAAGCCGACTAAACAAATATTTATATCGCGCCGCGGCTAAACCTGCTTTGTAATTAACAAGGCATAATCGGATGTAATCAGCAAAGCGCCGCCGCCGCCGCTCGTCGCCCGGATAAATTATTTATGAAATCCGAAACTTGATCGATTTCATCGTTGCGCGCGCAATCATCCAATCCGCCGCGAGTAATTCGAATCGAGCGCTGGTGAAAAGACAAAGTAATTCTCGTCTGCAGATTATATTCCTCGGCAGGTTTTTTTTTGTGCGAGGAAGACAAGCAAAAGAGAGAGAGAGAGAGAGAGAGAGGAAGCGCCACGGATGAAGTCCCGAGGGGGCGGAGCGGAGGAATGCAAGATATTGCAGCCCCGCGGGACACGCCGCCGCGTAATCTCCACGACGTCGAGAAAGAAAGACGTATTACAATCCCGGTCCTATCCTATAACCATCCGGCCCAAGTCTCTCCTTCGAACGTCGTGCAGCCTGAATGGCCCATTCTCCTTAGCCTGTCTCTAGGAGAGAGAGAGAGGTAGAGAGCGCGATTGCAAAGCTCCTCATCTCTCAGTGCCTGCATCGAGCCCTTCTTTTTTAATTTGCTAGCTGTCTCCGGGCTCGCGCCAGTTTTCTCCTTATTCTTTTCCGCGAGTATCGAGGACGCATTATTATCGGATCCCCTCCCCCTCCCGACTCTCCTCTCGTTCTTTGCTCTCCCGCCGCGCGCTGCAGCGCTGCCTCTTTCAATCGCGATATTCCGAGCTTGAAAAAGCACTCGAACAAAGATGGATTTTCGGATATTCAAGATGCACGTCTTCTCTTCCTCCCCCTTTCGAATCATCCGGGATGCGCCGAGAGCGATTGCTCGACTGCTCTTATTGTTTCGTCCGCGGCTGCGTTGCTCGCGAGTTCTTTCCCGCGCTTTTATCACGCTCCTCTGCGTCCGCGCTTTTTTTCTAATTAATCTTTACGTTCGTAATGGGGCCCGCAGCCGTTGCTCCGGCCTTGCACACAATGCGCCTCGAACTCCGAAGACTTTCGCTCCGATCGCTTCCGGCGAGTTTTCTCCTTGAAAAATCGGGCGAAATTAAAGAGAGCCAAGTTTTCGGATGCATGCGGAGGCGCAAGCTCGAGGAGGGAAAGCCTCGGCTCGAGTGCTCGGGCAAGAATCTACATTGACGTTGGGGTGCGCTCATTGTATGGCTCTCTCTCTCTCTCTCCCATCTTATATGCAGCAGCCACCCTCGGCCTAAAAAGCGGAGCGCCTTCGCCAGCCTCCTAGCCCCTTATATCCCCGAGTCCACCTTACAGCTTGCACTCTTTGTTCTTAGTCGTCGTCGGCGTCGTCGTCGTCGTCGTAGTCGTGGTCTCCCGTCCCCCTCGCTAAAATCTCACGCCGGCTCTGTAGAGGCGGCGGGCGGCACCCCCCGCCGAGTTTCTCTGTCTCGCGTGCACGCGCCTCCACGGCGAGTAGGAAAAGGATCGGGAGAGCGCAAGGCCAAGAGCGCGGCCGGAATCCTTGAGAGGACGTCCCCTCGGCGGCGGGCGCTGCAGTTCCGCCAAAGTCCTTTCTTCGGCGCGAAGGGAGAGAGGCGACGTCGTTGTCGCGCGCGCGCGCGCGCTCCGGCGTCTACGGCGACGCCACTTTTGGGGTGCGAGGAGGATATTTTAAGGAAGAGGAAGGGGCGCGCCGAGCTCCGCCGCTGCAGGCGAGCAGGACCCACCGGAACACTTGTTTCCTTGCTCCTTACCCCAAGCCGAATGCCGTGCTGTGTGCCGCTCCGTTTTTTTTTTATTTTGCACAAGCCGCGCCGCTCTTTCGACCTTTTCTCGCGCTCTTCGCCCCCCTTGCTTAATTATTTTCTTAACTTTGTCGGGCATCTCGTTTGGTGTTCAACGTTTTTTCTAACAATACATTCGATTGCGATTAGGTCGGAAAAATTAATTAATCAATTAAAAGGAGACTTCGATCAATTAAAAAAAAAAAATTAGTTCGAGAATCTGCGCGATCTGTGTGCTTTCCGAGTGGAAAAATCGGAGGTAAATTAAGCGATTAACGAGCTCGGCGAAACGGATAGAAGCGCGCGAATGGAAGGAGCTCGCTCGAAGGCCCGAACGTCTCGAACGCATTCTCGTCTGGCAGGAGTCTGCAGCGAGAGCGCTTATATAGATATACATATACACACGGAAAGTAACCCCTTGTACGGTGGATACGCGTCGACACTTGAATATTCCATCAGCTCGCTTGGGGAAGACGCTCGGCAGCGGCGGCGAGACTCGAGTGGAGTCATCGTATTTGCAACGGAGGATAGGGAGAGAGAGAGAGCCGAGGCGGCCGGGCCAACGTCATCAAGGCGACGAAGACGAAGGAGCCCCAGACTCGACTCGTGCAAACCTTATTCTTACGCTCCTCTGCCGCCGAGAGAAGATGCAAAAACGCGCGGGGAGCCGAGTCTCCCCTCTCTCTCTCTCGCTTAATTCTTCGACCACTTGAGACCGAGTTCGACAAGACGTCTGGGCCCTTTGCCGAGCGCCGGATGTGGATAATTTTCTAGCTGCGCGAGCGGGAATAAATTTTTTTTTTTTTTTCGTTTTCGCGAATTTCTTACCTCCTATTGAAGAAAATAATCCAATTAAAAGAATGGCGGGAAGGATTTTCGCTCGGATATTCCTCGCTCCCGGCGGGCGGCGGAGATATATCCGTTACGACAAAGGCGGAGGAGAGAGAGAGAGAGAGAGAGAGAGTAATCTCCTTTTCCTCGATTCTTACGCTCCGCGGATTCATCTCTCGGCTCTTTGCGCTTTAGCGGCTTCTTCACGAGTGAAGTCGGGACGCGCTCTCTCGCGCGTCGGTGTATAATCTCGTCTAGCCGTCGTCGTTTTCGTGAGCGGCTGTGCCGTGGGCAGGCGGACGGATTTCTCGAGAGGCTCCTCTCTTCTTCCCTTCGCTGCCCCGTGCGGCGTCCCCTTTCTCCCACAAAGTGCGCCTTGCATACGAATCATGGATGCTTTCTTGCGTCTTCTATATAGCGTTCGACCTAGTAATTATAGAGCCGACGTGCAACTTTGCCCGGTGTTTGCTCGCCTTACCTCCGGCGCGCTTACCTTTTACAAAGGAGAAAACAGCATTATTAAAGTCGGGTAATAAACTACGTCGAAAAACAATATTATAGAAGATAAAAGGGGAGTCGTTAAAGAGGAATAAAAGTAACGTGCAATGACTTAAAAAACTGAATACGGCGCGCGAAGGGTGGCAAACTCCCGGCTCTCAGGTAAGAAAAAGTCGGCGAGATGTGAAAGAAAAGTCAGCTACCTACAGCATTCGAAAGCCTACTCGGCTCTCTTGCGGAGCTCCTCTCTCTCTCTCTCTCCCCGAGAAGGAAAGCATTTTTGAAAAGACGCCGAGCAAGAGTTGCGCTCCCGCGTTTTACACGCGCTTGTCGGCAGCCAGGCAGGAAAGCAGAAAAAAAAAAAACAACGGCAAACAATCGGCTCTCGCTCGGCGCGCGCGTCTGCGCCGCCTGGCAAAAGAAAACTCCTCGCCCTCTTGGCGCGCGGCGACAATCGCTTCCCATCGGCCGGAGTGCTACTTACAGAAATCAGACTGCACGCCGCTGCCTCTCTCGGCGATTACTTACGTCGCGGCTGTACAAAACGAGAGGCAGGGAGACCGTTGAAGGAGAACAGTTTGCGACTTTATGTGTCTTCGTCTCCCTCTCTCTCTCTCACTCTTGCTCTCCGACTTGCTTTGTGCGAGAGTCTCTCATTCTTAATGCGCCTTCTGGACAATGGCGAGAAAAACTCGCCCCGCACTCCGACGATCCACTCTTTTCACTTAGTCATTCTTCGGATGGCGCGTTCGTCTTCCTGCTTTGTATCAGGCGAGCCTGCACAAACGATTCCTTCTTCTTTTTCGCCCTTTGGACTTTCGGAAGGGTTAAAAAGGCGCGGCTCGCGAAATTCAATTAGCCGAATTCTGGAAAAATATAGAGAGGCGCGCGGAAGCGGGAAGGGTATAGACGTGAAATCGAAAATTTCCGGTTTCCTGCCTTTCGGTAATAAAAGGCACGCGCCTGGAACTTGTACAGCGGTCTAATTACGGCGAGTGTCGCGCCTAATCATTGCCGGAAGTCGATCCGTAAAGCAAGTTTCCTCTTTTTTTTTATCGAAAAGAAAAGTGCGTGTATGAATCGCGCGATACAAAAAACGAGGAGGATGCGGAAAGGAATGCGAGCGGATAGAACAATTACAGATTACTTGCTCGATAATCAGAATGTCACTCACCGTGAAATCGCAAAGGAAGTACAATGGTCAAAGGTTGTTGAGCTTGACATTAAAAGAATATCTCGCTCGCGATATATGAAGTAACAAAAATGTATTATAATTTTCGTAATCGTCCAGCTAGATTTTCAAGTCCGAGACTCGGCTTAAAAAAAAGCGCGCCAATTCAAACGAGAATTTCGAATCTCCATCAGCACTTTACCCGACGCAACAGAGCGAGCAAAGCTCAATCATCATATGAAAAGAAATGCGGAGAGAGAAAGAGAGAGGGAATCGTCGCACAGGTGTAGCGTGTCTCTCTGGCCTATTTCCAAATAATTACCGGACAATGGAAGATAGGAACTCGCGGCGGCGATTTAACGCAATAGCCGTGGCGCCGGGGACAGCAACAAAGCCCGCAAAGAGGGAGAGGGAGGAAGACGGAAATAAGGGAAGTAGGGAGAGAGAGAGAGAGAGACTCGGAAAGAGCTCGAAGGCAAAGGGGGAGGGGCTGCCGCGCGCGCGCTAAGTGGACGATACCTGTGCGACTCTGGGCCGAGCGAGCCGGACGTCCGTTGTTTTGTTACAATCACGTATCGCGGCGGCGGCGGCGCGCGTCGATGAGGAACCGATCCAGGATGTGAAAAACGCAGTCGGGCTCGAGCGGACACGATTCCGGTAAAAATCACTTGGATTTCGACGATCGATCGACGACGACGGATATGTACAAAGCATCCTTCCCGCATAATTCCGGCGCGCCCGGTATAATGACGCCGAGAAAATTGCGTCGCTTCCTTAATTGATGCTACATATATATATATATATCTCCTCGCGCGCGCGGCGGGAAGCCACCATCCAGCTTAATGATCGCGATAAATCGAAAAATATTATTTTCCCAATCTCGAGCGCGTGAATCTCGGCTTCTTTAACGAGATCTACTCCTACGCGGATGCGCTTAAACGACATAATCACCGAGCGCGTCTTCTCCTCGGTTTAAAAACGTCTCTCTCGCCCGCGCCGACGACCCTTCCTTCCTAAGAGTCGCGTCGGCCCCCCTTCCCTCGCGACGTCGGTATACGACTAAAGTACATCGGAGAGACTCGGTTTAACGCTCCTAAGTCGCGTACGACGCGTACCAGTGCCCAAGACGCTCGCTCTCATTATCTTGTTAAGCCCGAACAAGCGAAACGCTAGGATGTGTTTCACACAATAATTTACGCGAATTATTTAATGGCCACCGATGTACGCCGGCTCATTAAAGCTGTAGCTAAAATGTAACGCGAGCGGTTACGTTATATTTTAAGAAAGGTAGTTAATTGCGCTCGATAACGAGACGATTCGCATTATTCGATATTGTATATTTATATACGAGATATTGTATATTTATATACGAGAAATCTCGCCGATGCAATAATTAAAGTTCGCCTCTGCTTTTTCGGCGCGTCTCTTTCGCCGATCGAGTCGAGGAAGAAGGGGAGGAAGCGAAGAGCCGCACGAGGGTCTACATATAAAATATTATCAAGAGTTCGAGCTCTCTTTTTTCTCTTTCTCAGACGATTTAAAAATCGATGAGCTTACTCCCCTTAGGCTAACGTCTCCGCCTCCTCGTTACTCGAGGCTTCTTGCCTTTTCTCGACCCCTCCGCTCAACCCCTTCGAGCCCCGGTCGCGTCTTTAGCGTTGGCCCCCCCGCTACATTTATATGATATGTCCATCGGAGAGAGAGAGAAAGAGAGAGAAGCAGCAGCGACTGCAAGGGTTGCCGCTGAGAAAACGGGCAATTTATGGCGGGCCGGTAGTTTTGTCGAGTTCGACGAAGCGCCCGTAGTTGCGACTCGTTACTTATTCATGATACGTAAGCGCGGAAGAATCGAGCGGATATTTGCAGTTTTCAAATGAATTGACTGTATTTTTTTCCTTACTCGTTCGTTTTTTTCTCTCCGACGCGACACGCGGCTTATGAAAGAGTAACGATCTACATCGATGACGCGCGTCCTTAAGATTACGGCTTATAGTTACTGCCTAGAGGTGAATACAGTCTTCCGCAGTCTTTAAATTGAGCCTTCGAGCAGACATTCTTTTTAATAGCTGGTTAAATTTTATTACGCGTAATTGTCACCGAGACGACGAAGAAGTACGCGTTACTTACGGAAGAAATTTTACTATATCAAGCGCGCGAGAGCCTCTTCGAAGAGGTAAAAAGAAATAAACAAACACATCGGGGGACGGGTTGTAAACTTGGAGAGAAGTTCGTCCCCGTCGGCGGACAATAAAATTGATTTCACGCCTCTGCCGACGGAAGAAGCGCGAATTATCGTCCCTACTTGAGGGCTGGAAGCGAGAAACACAATAATCTAGCGGCCCGCGGAATCCACTGGCTGTACTTTCCCGCGCGTGTCATTTACGCGACTGTACGTCGTCATCGTTATAAAGTACGGCGCGCGCGCGCGCGCGCGAAACTTGGACGACGACACTAAAGTCTGGCCTTTGCCGCAATAAACGCCCCGGGGAAACGCAACAAAGTGTTATAAAAATATTTTTATCGCTTCGCGGAAAAGTCTCCCCGCGAAGCCACTTTTTGTTTGCTCGCCTATCTGTACGAGGCTCCTCTTTACTCGTTTCGTAACCAAGTATCTTCGCAAATAAAAAAAAGTACGCGGCGGCGGCGGCGGTTGTCGCTGACGGCTTGTTTCGCTGTTAAGTTTCGAGACGAGGAGCTTTTTTTTTATTGGCTCCGAGCTTGCGCGAGCGTTTTCTTTTTAACGAAGCTCTATCACATTATCCCCTATTATGGTTCCGCGGAAGCTTCGGTGCACAAATCGTCGTAGCAGATTTATACTTGAGAGATTTGATGTGAAATGCCGTGCTTCGAGGTGCACATTTTATTTTATTAATAAGTTACGAATTACTTTTTTTGTTTTTCACCCAGCAATCTATAAACTCAAGCATCAGTTATTCGATATTTTGAGTGTATACACGTTTCTTTCAAAAGTAAATTTTCGAGCAAAAAAAAAACAGTATAACATTTGTGTACGTAAATGAAAGCACCGAGTAAAAGCAAATACCTCGGCAGCGCTTGCGAGCTTTAGTTTTATTACACCTAGAGGCAAAAACTAAAGCTCCCAGTTTAAAGCAATCCGCGCAAAACCGATCTGCATATAATGAGCCCCGCAGACGTAACCGCAAGATGGGATAATGCGTAGAGCTCGCGTGTCCGTACGTCTCGGCTGCAGCCGAGTGTGTGCAGAGACGCTCGGCAATGTGTGCGCGTGTATATATGCGTCAGCGCCGCAACAAGTAAGCACGCGGCCGGGAGCGAGCACACACACACACGCGCACGCCACACACACGGGTGAAATCGAGCCGAAAGCAATTATTCCCTACTCCGAGGTGTTGTGCACTCCGTCGTCGGAGGTAGAAATTATCGCTTATCATTCATGAACGTAAGATGACGGCTAATTATTTGGTAAGACTTTTTCGTAAAAAAATTTCTTGTATATTTATTCGGCTGAAATTTTTTCGATATTTTACAACTGCAGTTGAATCAATGACCCGACAATCGATAATAGTACACTTCCAATCGAGAAGTTGCCACGATTAAAGCAAAGAAAGAAGGTCGAAAGCGCGAAAGAGTCGCGGCCGCAAAAGTGTGCCACTCGGAAGCTCGAAGCTAAAGAAAACCACGGAATCCCATGCGAATACCGTGTGAACCCGAGTCCCTCGGCAGCTCCCGAGAATCCCCAAGTAAGATAACACCCGGCCAAGTAAGCCACACCTCGGCGAGTGTCCTTGCGCGGGGGAGACAAGTGCACGAGGCGCGGATATATATCTTCGCGGGCCGCGCCGGAAATAAGATCGAGGAAACGTCCGTGACGACAAGTGCGCGCTCCTTTTCAAAAATCCTCGTGGCAATTTCGAGGAGCAGCGCTGACGGCTCGAGAGCGAGAGAGAGAGAGAGACCCCGACGGGGGAGGCGAAGGGGTAACTCAAGACGGGTCTAAGTGAGTCTTCCGGCCGAGCGGCAATGATAGCCCTGAGAACTGACCCGACGTCCTCGTCTGCTTGCGGGTGTAAGCGCGTCCGTGTGTGTGTGTGTGTGTGCGAGAGCGCTGCACGCGTTTCCCTTCTTCCTCCTCCGACGCCCCCCCGCGACGTGTCACAACATCGGGATCTCAATTGTGCGTCGGCTGCTATATCTTGCTCCGAGAACTTATTTTCGCGCGAACGAATAAGACATCAGGAAGTCGGCCTTTTTGCCTCTACTTGTATATCGCTCTCGTCGTCAATTTCGAAGATTGCTGCCGTTAAAAGTCCATCGCTTCGATTGGCGGCAATTTAATTTTTAACAAATAATCTGAAATCAAAGAGTTCACGTTTCAATCAGCGATTCGGGTTTTAATGGACAGCTGTCCGATGTCAATTTAACGGATTAACAAACTTTTCAAGTCTTACGCGTGCGCATCAATTCACTCGTTGAATTACGTTACAGCGCTTATCAAAAGGATTTTAATTCAATAAACTTTATATTCGAAACCGCTGAAACATACGAATTTTAATTATAACGAATTCAGCGCATCCATTAACTAAAGTCTTAAGAAACGTAAATAGAGAAACCGTCTGGACATAATTTCTATCGCGATAGTTTTCATAAGCAGCGCATTCACGCGCGCACAGAAAAGAAGCCCAAAGCCGCGCGGCCTTCCTAATTAGTCACTAGAAATCCCCGCTGAAAGGCCTCGGGGCCGTCTTAAGAGTGCAAAGCGCGAACAAATCCTCGGCGTTGACTCTCGAGGGCCCGGGCTGGATGACTAAACGTGTCATTAATGCGCTCCCCGCGCGTCTTATATAATGTCTGCGGTCGGGGCTCGGGTAACTTAAGCTCTAATGAGAGAGGCTCGTAGGTCTGGCCGTTTAATGACGTCGAAAGCGTCGGTATCACCTTAAGAGGGAAGCCCGCGTTTAAGGACGAGGATGCGACGGCCGCCGCCGTCGCCGCCGCCGCCGCCGCTCAAGGGTGTCATTTGTCTTCGCAGCCACTTTGCTTGTCAAACGGACGAAACAAGTTATAAACCGAGGCGAGTCGAGGAGGGGGCGTCTTTATTGTCGCTGCAGATTTATAGGCTCGGCACGTCGCCCACGTACTATTATCTATGATGCCTCGTTAAAGGTCGTCGCTGCACAATTTGTGCTCGCCTCGAGTCTCGAGGCTTTAACGATCGGGCTTAAGATGCTCCAGATTTTCATCTTGAGACTTTGCTTTATTAATTATTGTAGAAAAATCGACAAAATACCAACGCGCAGCCTCGCAGCGGCGTAATAACAATTCTCTCTCGCGAGAACAAAACCGGAACAAAAGATCCCGATCTATGAAAGCCAGCAGGCGATTAACGCACAAAAGCTCGCTTCCTCCGGGCGGCAAGGAAAACACGCGTACGCACGAAATATCGTGGCCCCCAGCGGCGTAATTAGCTCCCAGTCGCGTCCACAGTCTCGCTCTTGCAGTCCCGCACAATGGGCACCCGGGCATTCCGTAAATCAAGATCGGAACTAATTTTTCCGGACACTTGCGCGGCTCTCTCTCTCTCTCTCGCGACAGATATCTTTCCCGCTCTTCCTGCTTGCGGAAGGGGCGTGCGTGACGGGCGCAGTTCCGATCTCCTTTCTCAGAGACGCGCGCGAATCGACGCGTGTATACGCGAGCTTTGCGGGGCGAGGATGCGAGCTCGACTGGGCGCGCCGAACTATTGTACGCGTCGACACGAGGCTACAGGTAGGAGATACTTTGCCGGGGCGATCGGCCAAGTGTATCGCCTTCCGCGGCTTTGTCAGCCAGTTCCGGATCCGAGAGACGCTTAACGATCTACCCGCGCGCACCCCACCTTCGGCCCTAGCTTGTTGTTTTATTTTCTTTTTTTTTCTTTTCACCGCGTGTGTATATGTGTGCTCTATGGGGGGTACATTACGAGAGCGGGCACTCACGCGAAAGAGAGAGAAAGAGAGGACGCCTTTCGCTCGCCGCTGTAATAAGCGAGAATTGTCTCGTTCGCAGGTGCAGCCCAGATACGCGATCGCTGATCCGAAAGCTGTACTTTGGGAAAGTGCCGGTTTCGCAATTTTTATAATCACGATCGCGTCGCTCATTGCTCAGGCAAGGGAATCCAGAGCTGCGACTCTTTTTCCTCTCGCGTTAACAGTGGAGTTTTAACAATTTTTTTTTTTTTTTTTTTTCTGCACAACGAAGCCACGCAAGACTACGGGCGAACTAAAAAGTTAGTAACGTTGTTTCATACGCAGGATAAGGGAGGTCGCCGCGGTACTGGTATTCGAAGGCCTCGGCGAACCGTCGCATTCCTTCGCCTATGACGGCGCATTTTTTCCTCTCGCGCGGGCTTCGGATTTTTGCTTTATACATCGCGCTCCGCTCCGCGTCTGCAGCTTCCTTTTTCCTCCGTGCGATAACACATCGGCGGGGCCGGCCGAGCGCGCAGAGGGCGAGAGCGAGAGAGAGAGAGGACTCGATAATACGTAGCTGTACGCCCGCTGCAGAACACGTAAATCCCCTTTAATTAAGGCTCGGTTTATATGAAAAGTGAGGAGGAATTTCCGATGCAACGCCCAGCGGCAGCACAGTAGCATCGCAAAGGGCCCGAGAGAGAGAGTTTGTCAGGCAAGATAGAGAGAGAGAGGCCGGGGCAAAAACGATGCGAGCGGCCAATTAGCCGGCCGTGTCTCGGCTCCTGCAACGGCGACAGAGAAGAGCGTCGGACGAACGAAAGTTTGCATATTACGTTACTTTCGGAAAGTGCATCAGAAAAATTATAATTACAGCGTTTAAAGGGGCTTTGATTTCGATTTTCCGTCATTTTATTGTCTCCGAGAGATTTATGCTCATTCGCCTATTTACACTTTGGCGATTGCATTCTTTCGATATTGCCTCGTAACTAGATTCTCACGCGTCGCGATCAGTCGTTGCACCGAAATACCGACTTTGACGAAAGTTCCGCAGCTGAAAATAAAAAAAAAAACAAAAAAAAAATCGTTAAGTTCGAAAGTTGGTAAACTATTCCAATAAACGCAGCGCAAAATATTTGCCCCCGGTGCATCGGCGGGCAGAAGAAGATGCTTTGCCCTCCCTTTTTATATACATACACCTCTCTCCGCGGAGTCCGCAGGGGCTGGATGCACTTCAGAGGCAGGAAGAGCGAGCGAGCGAGAGAGAGAGAGAGGGAGATTCCCTTATTCCTTCAATCAACGTCAGCCGGGGAGTCGAGTCTAGTATGTACCCAGGGCAAATAGGAGTCGCGGCGTCGGCGCGCCCGATGACTGCATCATCCGTACCGCCCGCTCGCGGAGAGCTGCTTGGTTATGGGCCAGACCACTCGCTTTAAACTTTCTTTCCCTGCAAGTGCAACGAGCCCGGCCGCCCGGTTGCGTACAGTCTGCGCCCGCAGACAGTCATCGAATCGATTGCGCCCGCCGAAGAGGGGGAGGGTTACTTCATGATACTGCGCCCGCTCGCCTGTGGTGTATATACACTGCGAGCCGCGTTTCGGCCGGCTGGCGTGCATCGAATTTTCCTTCCGGGGTATTTGCTTGGATTCGCAATGTGTCTGGGTAGGGGGATAAAAAAGTGCAACTAAAGCGAGGTCGAAAATTTTTGCGGAGGAAGTATAAGGACTACCGGAAGCGGTACGTCGCACATGCATCATAGATCGGCTAAACAAGCTGTTTAGACGACTTGAAGTTAACCCAAATTGACTCAATTGGATTAACAGTGTCGTGGCGCATCCGACACTTGGGAACAGATCCAAAGTACGTCACGCTCGCGCTTCTCTCTCTCTCTCTCTCTCTCTCTCTCTCTCTGAGCGAAACGCGCAACAGAGCCTTTGCTTCTCATGCAAATTGTCATTATGCGCGCAAGGCGAGATAATATGATGCGCGCGCTTTTTTTATTCCTCCCGAGCCGCGAGAATTCAAGTCGATTAACCGAATTACGGCTCTCTCGGCGCTCTCGCGCCTACCGCGGAATTGTAACAGGCGCCTTCAAAGGAGCTGTGTGAATGTCTTTCTCATCGTATTCTCAAGCTTTTTTCTATTTGTATATCCCCGCTCTGGAAGGCTAATAAATTAGGCTCTGGCAATGAAACCCGAGCCGCTCGGAATTGGCGCATAAAAATAAGATAAAGTTACTCTCCGGCTTCCAATTTTCGCACTCACTCAATCAGCGCAGCTCGAAAAGTCGAACGCTGCATCAAGAGGAGCCTGCCCGCTCCTCTTGGCGATGAATTAGAAAAAATTGATCGCCATCCGCCCGGAGTCTCTCTCTCTCGTGCATACACACGCACACGCGCGCGCACACTTGTAAATCGGGGCCCTCGTCATCATCCGTTCAAGTTCCATCCATAAATTATACGAAGGAGGTCCGGCGGTGGCGAGCGGAAGGCCTGTGCTATATCGCACTTCCGTATTTTCGGGGCCCTAACTTATCAGCACGATTCGCGCGCGCAAAAATAAATTGAGACAGAGACAAATCAATCGGGAGAGAGAGAGAGAGAGAGAAAGAGAGACGAGGCCGGCCGGCCGAGCGTCCCCGATGCCTCTCTGCAGCTTCAAAACTCGAGCCGTTGATTGATTCATCTCGCTCGTCGCTGTGTGCGTCTCCTCCTCATCTTGCAATAAGTAGCCGGCTGACGTCCGACACACATACACTACACTCCCTCGGCGAGCATGAATCTCGGCTGCTTTGTCTCTCTCTCTCTCTCGCTCTCCTCTGTGGCTGCTCTGTAGTGTCAATTTGCACTGTATTTGCGCGGAAGGAAGGAGAGTGCGATTGGTGTGTCCGCTCCTTGGCTCTCGGATCGGCTCACGGGGACACACTTTCTCTCCATCTCCGTTTCGCTCTCTCCCTCCATACGTGCGTGTGGATCGTCGGAAGTCACCTTCCTCATTATCATACCAGTCGACGAGAGTTGTGTGCCTGCTCTCTCAGGACGAAGGCTGCTGCTGCTGCTGCGGCTGCGGCTGATGTGCCGATGCGTCGTGCCCTACTCCCGGACTGACACTCGATGTTTGCCTCTCGTCTCGACGTTTTCTAGGCCTGTGGCTAGCAAAATTAGGAACTTTTAAGTCGACAGGATCAATATTGCTTACTTGTGAATTGAAAATTAACGTGAAATTTAGAATAATTTCGTTGGGAGTGAATAAATTTTGCTACTTGGGAAACTATTTCCTTGAATTTCTGAA
Organism: Ormyrus labotus; assembly: GCA_035582975.1. Lineage (NCBI taxonomy): Eukaryota > Metazoa > Arthropoda > Insecta > Hymenoptera > Ormyridae > Ormyrus > Ormyrus labotus. The sequence goes on from JAWWEO010000036.1 coordinate 9,623,564, forward strand.
ATTTTTTTAAACCATAAACTTTCGAAAAATCAGAATAAATAAGCCTCTCCCGCAATAATTCAATTCCGAGCCTTCTTCCAAGAGACTCCCATTCCTCAAGATTCCCCGATGAAAGTAAGTGCAGGCTCCCTTCCGTTAGAGAAGCCAGCGTGCAGGCTCGGGTGCTCAAATCGGCAAGGCCGCCGTCGGGGCTTACGTAGACGTGAGAGCCGCTGACGACTGGGGAACAAGACGCAAGTCCATTACACTCAATCACGGCGTGATTGGCTCAAACGATCGGACCACCGCTCGTTCAACGCACACGCGCGAGCGTCTGCTCCTCTCTCTCTCTCTCTCTGTGCGAAACTGCGCCGAGAGAGACGAGCGTCTCCTCTGCTGCCTCGAGAGATGCACTTTTGCTCTGGCCGAATTTTTCGGGCTCGCGATCGATGCTGCAGACATTTTTCTTTAGAGACTTAATTTCGCAGATTTTTACAATATTTTTCCAATCAACTTGACTATTTTGAAAAAAATTTTTGATAATGATTAAAAAAAAAAAACTCTAAGGTGATTTACCGAACATCGAGGATTTTATTCTCGGCAACTACTTACGGAACAGCCAACTTCCGCCTTTCGGTTAAATTATTTCCCTCGCCACACAATATCGCGGCGTTATTGCAGTCGCATCCCAGCGTTCCGCATCGCTCGTCCGCCTCTCCTCCCGGGCGGCGCAATAAAAAATCAATAAAAGAAAACGAATCCCGGCGAACAAGAAGGTATACGTACGCTCTCGAAACGGCCGAGTCATTCTGGCTTGCTATCCTGGCTCATCATCTCGGGAGACGGTCGCCTCCACGTCCTATCCCCAAACTTTGGTACTTGAATATAATTAAGTAAACCGGGCGCGGCTCGGAGAGCGGCGAGAAAAGCCGCTGCCCCGGCAAAAAAAAAAAAAAAAAGAGGGAGAGGAGCGCGCAGCTGGCCCGCTGCCACAAGACTTCTTCTTCCGTACAGGTCATATAATGACGCTTAATCCGACTCTCGAGGACTCGCTTGCCAATATGCCCGCGAATGGCCCCGCCATCTACATAACGCGAAGAAGAAGAAAGTCAAAACTCGCGGCCAATAAAAGACACGCTCTGGCTTCCGCGAGATATTTTTCCCCGGGCGAGCGCGCGGCTGTCTGTTCTTTTTTTTTTTTTTTTATTTTATAACTGTTTCGCGAAGTTTGCAAGCCAATGCCGGGGGACGTTATGCAGAGGAGATGCACTTCTGTGTGTCGTTCAATTTTTGCCTCCGAGCGCGGAGAGAGAGAGAGAGGGAGTCGAGAAAGTTTGAAATGTTTCCCTATTATCACCAAGAATTATTGACGTTGTTCTTTTGTGCGACGTCGCTGCCCGAAGAACTTTATTGCACCGCGGCATGACGGTCGTTCAAGATACACGCATTATACATGCGAACGTGCCGAGAAAGAATCCGTAAAGTGGCTACATTCTGTTTGTCAACTTATTAACGATACTTTTTGCTCACGGTTTAAATAAAAAGAAAAACTTGTATATCATTAGCACCATTAGCGTCCGATTAAGCAAAGTGAACGAGAAGAAGGAAGGGACGACACAAAGAAAACCGCAGGAGACGATCGTCTTCATCCCCCATTTCCGTTATCCGTCAGTCGAGGCTTTTTTTTCCCGACTTTACGGCCCCGCTCGTAAAGACGAATCTCGGAGGTGGTGGGGGGTGCAGCGGCTCGTGGCCGGCTCGCGCCAAAAGTCCGTTGGCGGCACACGCGCGCGCGCGCACCTTCCTCGAGAACGTTACGGGCACGAGCGTCTTGAAGAAAAGGGTCTCTCCTTCTTAAAGACGTTCGAGGGGGACTGCTATCGGGGGGCCTCCGAACAATGCGCGCCGAGAAGCCGAAACGTCGGTTACGCCTTGATAGGGCAGCTGGCACGCGCGACTTTCCGCCTTCCTTGAGGCTACTCCTCTTCTTCTTCTTCTTCTTGGGGCTCCCCCTGCGACGCGCGTTTTTTCCTTCCTGCGTCCCCTCGGAATCGGCATACGCGCACACCGGTGTGTGCGCGCGCGCGCGCTCTATCTCCGCCGGCGAGCAGGGGAAGTTAAAGTCTCAAGGAGTCGGAGCCGTAAGGCGAGTGAAAGAAAAAAGGCGAAGGGGAGCGAGAGCATATATACCTGGGCATTTAAATCGTACGGGTCGCACGGCGCGCCAAACCACCTGAATTGTCGTCGAGGGGGCCCGGAACTCCACCGTCTTGCGCGCGCTGATCTCCCCACCATCAGAGCTCGAATGACGTTCTCCTCTCCTCGATCTTGTGGGGTGACGCGCGGCCGCCTTGCCCTTTAAATTCACAGGATCGGCTCGTGCCTCGGACGTTGGCTGCTCTCGGTATATGTACGTTACTACGCTGGCATGGGAAGTGAGCGTGCGAACCGATGAAAGTAGTAATTTTTGGAAAATTTCAGTATTGATTTGCTTAGCTTAAAAGGGTTCTTTTAGTGTAATAAGACGCAGTAAAAAGAGAGATTTATTATTATCCCCGCGTTTTTTTAATACATTTGTTAATTCAACGCATTAGAATAATATAATTTGGTAATTGAGAAATGTCTAAAATTGAATAATCAATATTCTGTTATAAAATGACAAATTAATGGTTTGATATAAAAAACATTATTTTTTTAATTTTTAGAAAAAAAAATGTTTCATTACACATTTATTACACAATCGTAACGAAGAAATTTCATACACCACTCTACTCAATTTAGATTATATTAGTATATTACAATTTCACCTATGACCATGTAATAATAAACGATAAATAACCCTCGAAGGCGATAAAGATTCTTTAAAAAACAGCACTTAGCCGCCTTGCATAATAAAAAGAGAACCGTTACGCCGTACCGTCATTTCCATCATTTTCACCGCGGGGAAAATGACATTGCGCAAGAGAAAATTCAAGTTCGGTGCGAGGGCAAGGACCGTTTCCTTCCTTGGCGAGGGGCGCGCCGCGTTTTTTGTAGCCTTCAATATCAGACGTTAGCGTTTCCCACAGAGAAAAGGCGCGCGCGCGCGCGAGAGAGAGAGAGAGAGGGAGCGAAGTCATGGGAACTACATCCCTTACCCTGCGCGCCCAAGTAAGAAAACGCTTCCTGAAAAATCTCAGGAGAGAGACTCGGAGCAATATCCAGCACACCTTGGGGAAACACACAGAGAGAGAAAGAGATTCATCCTCGACGGTTGCGCATACACACACACGCACACTGACGACTCGAGCGGGGTCATCTTTTAAATCCTCCTGTCCCCCTTCAGACTTTAGAGTCGTTACCCGGGCGCCCCGACACAATGCACTGTGCGCCTGTGATTTCACCGAAAATCCGTTAATATTTTAAAGACGCGAGTTGCTTGAGAAAAAAGACACTGCCTCGGCTGAGCGATTATTTCCCAGTTTACGGCTTTCTACCTGAATTACTCTTCCATCCAGGAGATTTTCTCGTGAGAATCACGTTAGATTTTCACTTGACGGGGTCTACGATATAACGGTTTCTAATATCTCGGCCTATATTCAATGACCATACTTTCTTTGCTTTTGTTTGAAGGCACGGAACCCTCGAAAACTGCAGCAGCAGCGTCGCGTTGCGCGCCCCGGAAAAAGAAAAAATCAGGCGACTAATATGTAGGTAACCCGTTAAACAAGCTCGGCTCTCCGCGAGTAAATACAAAGTTCAACGATCGCGCGAGCCGCAATGAAAACGAAAATGAGCGGCCGATAAAAGCGAAAGTGTCGCGCGCGCGAGCGAGAAAGAGAGAGCGATAACAATAATGCGATCGACGGCAAATTGCTACCGCGCGGGTCATTGTTTATATAAAACTCGGCGACTCATTGGCGATGCGAGCGATCAAAAGGTCGCGGCTCGATGCGCCGCGGCGGCTGCAGCAGCGACACGCGCTGGGATTAATGGATGCGCATATATATATCTTTCTCTCTCTCTCTCTCTCCGCAGGCTCGAAAAAGCGAAACGAAATTCAACGAGATGTGAATTATGAAAATCATCATTTTCGCGTTCGCGCCGCTCGGCGCCCGTAAATACAGCCGCGCGACCCGCTCGAAATACAACGCGGCATATTGAGTGGTCGAAAGGTCGGGCTTTAAATAATGTTTCTCCCTCTCGCGAGCGCGTGCCAATTTGTGAATCGGCGAAATATATATATGCAGGCGTTTCGCGCGCGCGCCTGGAAAATAATAAAATTCGAATACCGCCGATGGGAGGGAGAGGGGCAGGCGGGGGGGAGGGGGGGCGATGTGTACAATGCGGACCAGCTGGTGGGGGTCGACCCGGCGCATTAACGCAATTAACCTCCAATTAATAACACATCAATTGACACCGGTCAACTTGTTGCATCGCAGCGGCGCCGCCTCGATAATATGCCGAGCGCGAGCGGCGTGCGCCCTGCCGTTTGTGTGCATAATTCGACGTGTGTTTGCACCCTCGCTCTCTCTCTCTCTCTCTTTCTCGCTATAGCTCTAGTTCTAGCTCTAGTTCTAGCTATCTCTATCTGTGCGCGGGTGCACACGCATCTGGCCTACCCAAAGACCCGTGCAGAAATTTATATTAGAAAGCTGCCGCTCGCGTTTCGTTGCGAACGAGACTGCCTGGTCTGCAATTATTCTTGAAAAGGAAATTCTTGAAATGAAAACGAAGTTTAAGCGTGCATCGTAAATGCTTGTTTCGAGCGGAATATTAATTCCTCGCGCCGAACCGTCCAAAGTCAAACGAGTCAACGATCAATCTACCGTTCGTCCTCCGCTGGAAGGGAGCCCGGAGGGGCCCAAACTGCACGCACACCAGGCTTAATCGAGGCCCGAATAAGCAGCGAAATGAAAAAGAGACACCTCTCGGCGCGTCTCGAAAAAATTCACTTGCAGGAGGAAGTGCTACATTACGCGTAAACGCCCTCCCATTACATTTATATGTATACGCGCGGGCGATGGACATGGACCGGTGATTACTATAGGGTTCCCATGCTTGGGGGCCCCCCTGCGAACCGACGAGCGAGCAGCTCTGCTCCTTCGCCCCCGCTCGGCCCACATGACACCCACGGACTCGTGCCAGGGAGGGTTGAAAATTCCGATGCACATGTTCCGAGCGTCATGTGTCCGGGCATATTCCTTTGTACTGGCCTGCTGGAGGAGCATCGCTTAACCGTCGTTTCGAACGATTATTCGCAGCTCTTCCTACGTTTTTCAAACTTTTTCAATCTTCCGAGCGCCGTGTGCTCGAGGTTCGGTTTGACACGATGAACTAGATCAATTGATGGGTCAAACCGCAAGATAGCGATCGGCTCCTTATTACTACCCTTACCGCTTTGCGACCGCTAAGCTGCTACCTAGATTAGGAAACTTGCAAGTTATATCGAAGAGGGTGAAAGGAGCGATGCGATTGAAGCTCTCTATTGGAGTAGTTTGGAACAGTGATCAAGGTAGCGCTCTATACTACACCAGTATCCCAAATTGGCAAAACTTTAACTGAAAAATTCTTTATTACGCAATTTTTATTCACAAAAAGCGATCGGAATACTGCAGAAACGAAAGAAGAACTGAAAAAAAAATTTCACCTGCCAATACCTTTCGAACCAAGTCTCGTACTCTTGAACGAGTTCTCATTGTCTCTATGAAAGAAAGGAGCTCCGTAGAATAGAAAAAATAAACAAGAAAACAATAAGCGTCGAATAAAGCCGCAGGTAAAAAAAAGAGAGGGTCATACTTCATACTTGGCTTTGGAAGCTGCGCTTCCTCCTCGACACTCCGTCCGGTGTGTACATCGCGACGCAGTTAAGGTAATTAACTTCCGACTCGAGGGGGGGGGGGGGGGGGGCGAGTTCCTGAAGCCATTTCCGACGCGAAACACCGGGGCGTCCCTTTCTTTTCCTTCCGCGCCGCAGTCCCACGCATGAAAGCGCCGTGCGTGCCGCCTATAGGTAACGACGACGGGGGAGGGCCCCCCCTCGAAGCTCGCCCGAAAGTGTTTTCGACCTTATCGCGGCCCCGAGTAGACGAGGACCATATGGCGGACGCGCGTAAAAACGGCTTGAGGCGAGGATATATACGTGCCGGGGCTCGCGATAAAAGGCGGCTCTCTACGGAGCTTTAGATACCTTATCGGCAATATCAAGCCCCATGTGCGACTATCTCCGAGTCTTTGCTCTTTTGTTCGACGGTGAGAATCAAGTTTTTAATAAAGTGTACGCTTTTGTGCGGAGGTCTGGCTGGTTACCTGAAGCCTTGTTTTTCAAATTTCTCGCGATTAGATTAAGATTGAGAATTCGAATTAAAGTAAATGTGTTGTTTTGAAATCATTTTTTATAACGAAAAACGATTCACCAGGCAATTAAAGATCGGCGAAGATTGAATGTTTATCCATTCTCATTCAAAATTCAGCAGTAAAATAAACTTTAATATGGGAATATAATAGTCTCTTATTTCTCATTACACGCCTCCAAACGAGCGATTAATCACGAAACACATTCATTTTTCACCTTCCCCGTGCGATTAAAACACACCTCTCTCTCTCTCGCTAGAAACAGAATTTCTCCGAGCATCGATCGTCGTCTCGTAAGGTCGAAAATCGAAATAATGGACGTAGCATCTGCGTGCGATCTCCGTGTCATGTGGGCGCCTCGGCGGCGCGTCGGTGTACGTATATATGTATATATATACGTGTGCGCTGCCTGCGCGCACGAAGCTTCGCCGGGCCATTGAGGGCAGGTGCTTAAAGCCGCTCAGCTGTTGCTTCGGGGTCCCATCGGCGGCGCGCGATGCACGCGCTTCTGCAAATACGAGTCGCGACGACGAAAAAAGGCGCGAACACGCTCGGGATCGTGCTCGGACGGGGAGGGGAGGGAAGAGCGCACCTCGATAAGCGGTTATTGATTGGACTTTATCGGGCTCTCTTTTTTTCGAGGCAGATAGAGTGCTTCGCCCACGAAAGCCGAGTTTATTCAGGAGCAAGACGGAATATTTGAAAAATGAAAAAAAAGAAAAAAAATCGAGCTTATTCTGAGGGGACAGGAAGATGTCGGCTTTTTCTTTTGTCTCTCGTGAGAAATGTTTGCGGACAAGACAGGGCATTTCCCTAAGCAACTCGTGTGCCGCGGAATGAGAACGCGGTCGTACGTGCATGGCTACTTGGCGATTCTCGTAATAGGAACGCATGGGAATAACGTGCTTGCGCCAACGTGCAAACATCGCGTCCGCAAAGAGCTTTGCCGTAAGGCTCCGTTGCGCTAGAAAGCGCGCCATGCAACGTTAACGCGTCTAAGGAAGCTCCCGGCTTTGTCCGTCAAATGGGGATGGGTGAATTTTTAAGAAGGAACGCGATAAATTGGTATTGGATCGATCGGGGCTTTTAAAAATTCAACAAGATTCTTCCACCCTTTAATTTTCGTGCGCATGCGGCGCAACAAAGTTGCTCGACTTGCATGTTGTACATCAAGAAAAAGTCGGGCTGGAAGACGGAGAAGTGGTGAGCGAAGGCGTATACAGGCTATTTAATGGCTATAATTTTCTTATAAAGGTTCTTAAGCGCGCCGAGGCGAGAGGGAAGGCATTTGCCGCCGTCTTTCAGACTCTCAGACCGAGACTACTCGACTGGGAGTCGAGTATCGGCTAGCGGCAGCGGTACTTGAGGCCTACGTAAAGAAGGAAAGAGTTAATCGGACTGCCCTCGAAGCTTCATAAAATATTGAAAACAGCCGTATTGTGCGAAAAGTCCGCTCTCCCTTTTTTTTTACAACTGCGAGGGTCCACTTTTGCTTATTCTTTGCGAGTTGCATGCCTCCTTAATTCACCGGATTAGTCAAGTACTGTAATTGGAATCGATGTCTATTTAAATTTTTCCCTTTCCTTTTCGAATTGAGAAAAAAGAATGCTCATTGTGAACGGGTAACTTTGCCTTTTTCAATTACCTATACTTTGTGCGCTGAATTTTAGATCTTAATAATTAGTATATAAGTAATTTTTTATAACAATCATATTATTAATTTTTTCACTTAAATCACTCAGAGTTAATGTATCCATACAGTAAACTGATTTGAATGATTAAGTAAAATATTAAAAATTTCTATTAAAATGCCCGATGTCTGAATATTAAAGCGATCGATTTCTCGAGCGAGTAGTGGCATGTCTAAATTCTTCAGCAGAGAGAGTTGGAAAAATGAATACTCGGTTGATTTTAGTGCCGGGCGACGAAATCGATCGACTGGCCAGACAGGGCATTTCAATTACCGGGCGTCTCCGGCTCGGGTAAAAAGAGTTTGCGGTGCAGAGAGGGCATAAGGGATTTATCGACACGGGTTTCTGTTGCAGACGTACAGCAGCATCGGCCTGGCTTTGGGAATCGAGCCGAGGGAGCGAGGGGCAGCGAGCCCTTTGGCGAGCTCGAAGGATGCAGCTCCCAGGCGGGAGCACGAGGATACCACCGTCGCGAGTCCCCGGCATCTACCACGGCATCATCAATGGCAACGACATCATAGACAAGTGTGCGGAGCGCCAAGAGGACGTGAAATCGCAGCTGAGGAATAGCAGATCGCGGGGCCAGGCAGCTCAAGCGAGTCGCCGAGCTCTCGATCGCCGCGGAGCCAAGTTGCGCCGGTCGTTGGCCCCGATTCCGCGCCGGAAGGATCGGCCCGCCGAATAGTGAAGCCTTCAGAATAGGGAGGCAGAGACGCGCGCTCGCCAGCAGAGCAGCACAGAGTAGGCCGCAAGACGAGGTCCGCGTCGCGCGCGCGCGCGGCCACAGTAAGCAGAGCAGCGGAGAGCAGCGGCAGGAGCAGCGCGCGCCAACGAAGGAGAAGCTCAGGCGGCGGAGTGGGGAGCCGCGTCGCGAAGGAGCTCGCCTCGCCGCGAAGCAAGCAGCTGGCGCGAGCCGGAGAAGGGGCAGAGGGGAGGGCGGCGGCGGCGGCGGCGGCGTGCACGCGCGGGCTATTCGAGTCAGACGACACCGGGGGAGGGGTGACGAAGGAGCCCTGGCGGGGAGGGGAAACGGAGGCCTTCGGGGGGCCGACCAACCAGACGGCCGATGATGTCATCGGAGGAGGAGACCGACTGTTTCGCCCTCTACGGAGCAACCACGGACAGCAAGCAACAGCAACTCCTGAAGAAGCAGAAGCGCACCAGACAGCGCGTGGACGCCGGCGAGCCGCGCAACAGTTACTCGAGCATCCCGAACTTTAGCTCGCGGCCGTCCTTTCTCGGCGGAGGAGGCCTCTACGGCTCCGTCTTCAATTCTAGTGGCGGCGTGCATCACTCGCAGTCGCCCACGAACCAACCAGCACCCACCGGTGCTCCACAGCAGCAGCAGCAGCAGCCGCAGAGACAGCAGGCCTCATCGCCGGCGCAGCACTCGCAGGCGGCCGGCAGCCAAGGTCACCTCGGCGCCACGACGACGGGTTCCACCACCGCGCAGCAGCTCCCCGGGCACGCGGCGGCCTTCGGCTTCTTCGGGCCGCCGGGCTTCGGCCCCCCGAACAAGATGCTCAACGAGCTCTTCGGCCGGCAGGTGAAGCAGGCCACGGACGCCGGCGCCTCGCCGCCCGAGGCCGGCCACGGCATGACGGGCGCGGGCCTCGATGCCGCCACCGCCAACCCCCTGCAGCCCGTCGGCTGCGAGGATCCCGCCACCGCCCCCGAGCTCACGCAGCACATGCTCCGCGAGATCCTGCAGGGCCGCAAGCTCGGAGCCCTCTCCCAGGTGTCCGAGCAGCCCACCAACAACAACAGCATCCACACGAACAACATCCACAACAACAATAGTATCCACAACAACAACAACAACACGACCGCCGAGCTGCTCAAGTCGCAGCAGCAGCAGCACCAGCGCGACAGCCCGAGCCAGCAGCAGCAGCAACAGACACCTGTGAACCAGTCGCAGCCGCCCCCGCCGCCGCAGCAAAACAGTGAGAGTGCGCGCAGTGGGGTGGTGAGCGGTGGCGAAGACAGTGCGGACGGGCAGGGCGCCGACTCGCTGATGCCCGCCGACGCGGAGGACAGTGCCGAGGACGCAGCCTCCGCGGCGCGCGCCATGGAGGAGGCCTTTGCCGAGGCGGGCATGGAACCGGGTGCGAACCTCGACGGCTCCGACTGCGACCAGAGCCTGCCCTCGAGCCCCGCAGGCCCCCGCTCCGGCTCCGTTTCCGTCAAGGAGGAGCTTCAGGACGCGCTCAAGCGCTCGCCCAGCCACTCGCCCTGCCCCGTCCTCCCCAAGACGGAGAGCAGCTCACCCACCACGGAGATCAAGCGCGCCCGCGTCGAGAACATCGTCAGCTCGATGCGCAGCAGTCCGGCCCTCCAGCCGGCCCCCGTCAACGGCTGCAAGAAGCGCAAGCTCTACCACCCGCAGCAGCAGACCGCGCACCACGTGCTGCAGCACAGCGTCGTCAGTGTCGTCAACGACGTCGCCATGCTGGAGGACGAGGAGGAGAGCGACGAGGAGGAGGAGTATGCGACCATCCGGCAGAAGCGCGAGGAGAAGGACAACCTGAAGAATCAGCTGGACAAGCTCTACCAGCAGGTGGCCGTCATGCAGCAGAAGTACGCCGAGCTGTCGAGTCGCATGGGCCCGGAGGCGATGGAGGCGGGCGACGCGCCGCCTAGCCCGCAGCCGCAGCCCCAGCTGCCGCCCAGGCCCCACCGGCCGCATGCCCCCTACAACGGCGCGCTGCCCCAGGTCCCGGCCCACGAGCACGCCGCCGCCGCGGCCATGTACCAGATGGTCAACCAGAAGTTCTACCTCGAGCCCGAGAGGTTCGGCCCGCCACCGTCCGTGGGCCCCACCGCCGTCGAGCAGCGGCTCAAGCAGCAGCAGCAGCGCGAGCAGCAGGAGGCGGCGGCCCGCGCCCAGGCCCAGCAGCAGCGCGAGCAGCAGCCCCCGCCGCCACCGCCGCAGCACCACCCGCAGCAGCACTCGCCGCAGCCGCAGGCCCCGCAGCCGCCCCCCAGGCAGGAGGGCCCGCAGACGCCCCAGCCGGGCCGCCTCGGGCAGAAGGCTCTCACGCCGCTGCAGGATCAGCAGCAGCAGCACCAGCAGCACAAGGAGTTTGAGGAGAGCCTGTCGGCGCTGCGCGGCGCCGTTGAGATGGCTAGCAGCGCGCTGCCCAACATCACGAGCGCGGACCTGCAGCTGCTGGCCGACGGCCTCAAGAGCCAACTCTCAAACTACATCAACAGCCTCATCGACAGCGTCATGTCGAGGTTCATTCAGCAGAAGAAGTTCCTGGGCAAACAGTCCGAGGCGGGGCAGGCAGCCGTCGAGCAGCTCAACAGCCTCAACAAGGAGCTGATGCTGGCGAGCCAGTACCTCGAGCGCAAGTCGCCGCGCACGAAGGTGGTCGACCGGGGCGCCGCGCAGCCGGCCGCCGGCCCAAACGGACCGCGGGGGCCCCTCAACGGCGGGCCCCCTCCCTCGCAGCAGGCCGGCTTCTCGCCGATCGGCGCGCTCGCCGGTGTCGCCCACTCCGGACCGCACTCCGCTCTCACGGAGAACAACCTTAACCAGATCAACCAGCTACCGCCCCACGCCCGGGCCAGCAGCAGCATCTTCCAGACGCCCAAGCCCCCGGCCATCTACGCCATGGCTTCGATGCAGCAACAGCAGCAGCAACAGCACCAGCAGCAGCAGCAGCGCGAGCACCAGCAGCGGGAGCAGCGGCAGCGCGAAGAGTACTGCACCATGAGGGTCGACCGCGGCGACGACCGCGAGAGCAGGGACTCTGAGCAGAACGAGGCTCTCTCGCTCGTCATGACACCCAAGAAGAAGCGCCATAAGGTGAATATCAACTTTGAATCCTCGTCAGGAACCGAAAGGTTCTTCTAAAATAGTAAATTACCGCGAATAAAAATTTCATTTAAGATCTATCGTTTGCTCGATCACGGCTTTAATATTCGCATTTGATAAATGAGGGAAATTTAATTTCTTCCACGAACGGGTAAAAAGAGCTGGAAAAAAAGGAAAGTGAAATGTCACGTGGTTTTTCACACACAGCGCCGTTTCCCGCGTATTTCCGCCCGAGCGTTTGTTTACGCGGCGCGCTGCACTGGCGCTGTCAAATCAGTTTGCGGCTTTGAAATTACTTCCCTCCTTTTTTTCCAGCGAAGGCGCCGTTTCTGGGTTAAAATAAGTTTGTCAACTTTCGGTTTCAATTTTTTTTTTTTTAATCTAATCGTAAGTTAGCACGTAAGTTAGTCGTAAGGAAAAAACTCTGAAGCAGAAAAGCATTCAATAGTTAACGTTTAGTTGCTGTCACAGGTGACGGACACGCGGATCACGCCGCGCACGGTCTCGCGGATCCTGGCGCAGGACGGCAGCAGCTCGCAGGGAGGCGCCGATAGCCCACCGCCCCCGCCGCCCCCGCAACCCAGGCCGTACCACGCGCCGCCGATGCTACCGGTCTCGCTGCCGACGAGCGTGGCGATACCGAACCCCAGCCTGCACGAGAGCCAGGTCTTCTCGCCGTACTCGCCGTTCTTCAACCCGCACAGCGGCCACCCCGGCCAGGTGCCACCGGCCGGCTCGCACCACTTGCCCGCCAGTCCGCCCGGCGGAGGCGGCGTCGAGATCAGGGACTCGCCGCCACTGCCCCATCCGCCGGCGATCCTGCACCCGGCCCTCCTCGCCGCCGCCCAGCACAGCAACCCCGACTACAGTCATCTCAGGATGGACAGCACCGACCGGAGTAGCGACTGCAACTCCGGTGAGATCAGCTACGACGGAATTCAGCCTACAATATCCTTTGCCAATACTGCTTACCGATCATTTCGAAACGATCGCTCGCGTCCGAGCCGAAAGCCCGTTGTTGCAGAGCGGATGCGAAACTCGGCGAAAAGATTTCCGAAACTTTGGACGCCGATCAAACATCCGGGCCGGCCCCGCGGAGAAAGAGGAAGCCGTGGCCGGAGGCTCGGCCGCGCCTGCATATACACACGCTAGTCGAAAGTTTAACACACCGGGAGTTCGTATGAATGTTAGATTAGTTCGTCCCGCGCGGGGTTCCGCGTTAACTTTGCCTGCACAGAGAGAGAGAGGGAGAGCAGAGAAAGGCCGACCGCGGGGGGGAGGCTGCATAGTTTGCTCGGCGAGCCAAGGGTAAGAAGAAAGTTCCTCCGTCAACATTGAGCCTCTTTGCCGGGGCTTCGCTCGCGCTGCAAAAATATCGCTGCACTTGCAGCTTGACGAAAATAGCCCGTCCTTCCGTCCGACTTGGCCCGTGTCGGCCCGCTAAGCACCCCTTTGCACCCCGGCGGAGAGGGAAGGGGGGTGGGGGCGCGCCTGTGCATATCGGGCACAGCCGCTGCAACGCGTCGTGTTTACGCGCACTCGTTCGATCGGCCTGCGCGCACCACGAGGCTACTCTTCTTTGCCGCCTTTTCAGCCGGCCTTTCGTGTTAAATCAATGGGGGCTACTGCATGCTCCCCCGACTGCGTGCCGACGCAGCTTTCGGAATTAGCACCCCGCGCTTTTCTCGTTTCCGCGTTTGCGCCGTGGTTGTTTTTTTTTCCAAGAATTTTCAACGACTAACGAGATACGACGGGGCGGCGACTCGTAAGAAAAGAGCGAGATCAACATCGACGCGCGGATTAAGCGGAGAAGAATGCAATGAAACCACACGGGGAGATCCGATTACAGATAAGGAGCTGTACGTAAGGCTTCTGCTGAGGATACGACCAATCGTCGGTACATTTTCTGCGCCGACTCGGTCTACCCTTTCGCGACTCCGACAGCTTGTACGATTTCTAATCCGCTTCGATATACCGAAGGAAAACGCGATTAAGTCTGAGATGTCCTCGACGGGTCAAAGAAAGCTCCGATCCGCTTTGCAACACCTCTTCGTAAAAAAAAAAAAAAATAATAATAATAATAAAAAAAGCAATAAAACTCTCTTGAATTCCAAAACTTAAAATCAATCTTTGCAGTCGCGGTTAATAATCGGTCGCCTCAGCTTTCGAGGTGTCGGTCATAGCCGTGACTGCGATTGGCATTCTGGTTTGGGATTCTTTTGTCAATGATCTCGTATGCCCTTAACCACAGTGAACTCGTCGTTATTGACGCCGATGCATCTCAGGAAGGCCAAGCTGATGTTCTTCTGGGTGAGGTATCCGTCCTCTGCCGTCCTAAAGATGTACTTCCCGGACATCAAGTTCAACAAGAACAACACGGCGCAGCTCGTCAAGTGGTTCTCCAACTTCAGGTTAGTAAAGCCATCCGAGTTGAATATGTTCCTCTTTCGAATGACATTCGAATCCAAAGCTCATGTCGGAAAATAACGAGTCCAATGTTCGACAAAAGCCGGGCCGAAATTCCGCGGAAACGAAAGAGTCTCTGACCGACCGTGTCTCGGAACCTTATGCAAACGAGGACGAGGTTTTCGCGGGCGCAGCCACTCCCAGGCGGAAAGACAAGTAGAGGAAGAGCGAGAGAGAGAGAGAGAGGGATAGGCGGTCAGAGCCCAGGAGACGGCCTGGGTGTGTCTGAATCTTAATTACCCGCCCCCGCGGAGATGGAGAGCAGCAGAGCCTCGGATAAGTAACGCGAAGCAGCTGGCAGGTAGAACACTGGAAACGCTGACCGCTGGCCGCTGCTCGCGAGAGGCATTAGCCTGATTATAATTAGGCTGAGTACGTTCAGATGCGAGATATAAGGCGCCGAGAGCTCCGTGCTTCTAATTCACACGTTATTGCCCCGCGCAAACCTTTCTTATCGTCTTTAAGCTACGCAAGCGAGGCCTCGACCAAGCGTTAATGCATGCAGGCACGTGGCCGTGGCTGAAAGGCCAATATTTCCTCGAAGCGACGAGGCTCTTTCGGAAAAAGCGTCTCCCTGATTAAAGGCATTAGACGAATTGGAGGCGCGCGCAATTTCTTATACGAATCAGAATTTTTTTTTATCGCCGAGTCTCGTGAATAATGAAGAGGCCTCCTAGAGGCAACCCCTCGGCGACGCGTCGTCCCCTTTATGCTCACCGTGAACTCTACACCTACATAATGCGCGGCCCGAGGAGAGGGGGCCAGTTAACGCAGACGAGCCCTTTGCGCTCCTGCCGTTTTTCCTCGATTTTTCCGATAGACGGCGCGGAAGGGTAAATACGGGCACTCTGCTCGCTGCACTGCTTTCGGGGAAAGAAGAGAGACTCGGGGCGGCCTCGGCTTTTTCCACAAACATTTCTAAAACGTTAATCGACTTTCAATCGGAGACCCGCGCCACGGAGCCTTCCGAGCTCGGACGACATTATTTCGCTTTACAGCCGCATTTAAACGATATCAATCACAATTAGCCGCGTGCATGCCATCTGTAAACTACTTTCCCTCCAACTCAGAAATTCACTTATCGGCCTAGCATCTTTAATCGACCGCTCGCGATTGAGTAAAAAAAAAAAAAAAAAGAACGGCGGCCGCGACGAAAAAAAGCCCAGTGACAATCCATAAAGACTTGCGGAGACACGTGCTTATTTAGTCCGCTCTAATTTACGATGCAGACCGAAGGACGAAAAAAGGACGAGAGTCGATTTTTCACGAGACACGTGCTTCCCCTATCGGCGATCGCGATCGCCCGCCTAGATGCAAACCGCGCGTCCGGTTCTGCTTTACCGCGCGCGCGCATCTTCACCACCCCCCCTTCGGCTAATCACGCGCGCGTGCGAGCCTAAGGTGCTTTTTCCTTCGTGCCCGATCTGATACGAGTCTCTAATGCACGGCTTCCTACGGAAGGGGAAATGCCGCGTTCCACGTGCGTCGCCGACTACACCCCCGGCCGGTTCGTCGTTGTACTTTTGTCACGAGAGACGCCGGCCACGACGCCGCCCCCCCGAGCCGTTAGTTGTGTACACAGCGCCGGTTATCAAGCGGAGGAGGAAATCTCGTGACGCGCGCTCAAGGCGAGGCGCGGACAAGGCTGAGGACGTGAATTAGTAATCGGGAAAAAAAAAAAAAAGCCTCGGCCAAAGGGTTTTTTCGTGCTCTCCGTAAATATAGGCCTCGGCCCTTGAATCGGGCCGGGAAATCTAGGCGAACGAGAAGACGCGGCGTTTTCAATGTTTCCGTTGGTCGGTGATATTTTTGAACTTTCGAACCGCGCCGCTCGAAATGGACGTCTTCGCTCTCTTTCCCGCAATCATCCCTTATCACTCGGGTACACACGCGCGCGTATCGACAAGTCCCGTTGAATAAATCGAGCGCGCCCGACGTCCGAAGGCGATTGGGGTCGTAGAAAATAGAGAGACAGCGGCCGAGCGATGGCGCGTTTATCAGATCTTAGGACGGGACACGCGACGTCGCGGCCAGATCTTATCTCGGCGAGTTAGGAGGAACTTTATGTCGTGTAATGGACAATGAGCGCACCTGTGTGCGTCCGCGTACGTGCGGAGAATAGAGCCGACAGTTGCGAGGCTTCTCGGCACGAACGCGACAAGCTCGCTCGCTCGCTCGCTCGCTCTTCCCATTTTTCCTTTAAATATGAAAGCGCCAATTTGACGGTGTGCCATGATTGCTCGTGTGCCCTGCCAAGGATAAGGCGGGAGGCGTCCTTTGGATTTTAAATTCGAACTTGCTCGCGAAGTTGAATTGCCGAGCCGGTAGTCTATTGAGAGCTCCATTGGGTTCTTGTACAAGGATCTATATGAGCATCAGCTATCGATTGAATTTTATAATGTACTGTCGATCTAGAAATAAATGCTCGTTTTTGAAGCGCTACTAACTTACGCATCGTAGAATGATTTAAAAAAATTGTCCGTTCTTCCCCGTAAAACCTTCGTGAGATACAGCAGTTTTCTGAAAATCACAAATAAACATAAGAAGGCAAATTTGCCGCAAAAAGGCACTGAATATTAAAAAAAAGTAAAGAAGGCCTCGCCCGCCCTTATCTCCGCACGCATCTCCAAGGCACGCACACGGCCAATGCCAATAATAAGCGCGCGAGTTCCTTCGCGGGGCGTCTTTTCTTATCGGCGCGTTCATCTCTTCGCGCACGCACGTGGCTTTAGAAGCCACACACACGCGCTCGACCAAAGGCGCCGATGGCCTGTGTGTCTTCGAGGCGGGTAATGACGTCGGGGCTAATTCTCTAAAGGGAAATTTCCTCCGGGGCTTATCTGACGCGCGAGCGGGCAGCAGGTCGTTAGCGACGGCTCCTTGGCACTTTCGTGAGTTTTCGCCGGCGCACACGCACGTCGTCGACACCCCCGCCCGGCTCGCTTCCAAGGAACATGACTTGCCGACATTAGCGGCCTGTCGTGACAAATTGAACGCGTCGGGCGCCTTTATTGTCTTATTTTCGTGCGTATATTAAAAGGAGCGCTCGCTCGTTCTTATTAAGGTAATTGAAAGGGGCTTTTTCCGTTTCCTCGCGGGGGGGTAAACAGTCGGTTCCGGCGTGTCAAGACTCTCTCGCACTCAAGGTCTGAAATGATTCTCGAGAGAGAGAGAGAGAGAGAGAGAGGAAGAGGGGGGCAGCGCACTCGTGTAAGGAAAAGCTCGGGGAAAAGGAGCGTTGCCGGCGTCTAATTAATTAACGGCGAGCCAGACGGATTAGCGAAATCTTGAGTGCAAACGACCTGAGAGGCAATCTCCACACACGCTCGACCTAGCCCTTTTTGCACTTTCTCTCGCGCTCTCTTTCTCCTCCTTCGCCAGAGCCCGCGCTCGCTCGCTCGCGCGCGCCTCTTCTTCCCGCGGCTATGTTTTTTAATCCCTCAAGATTGCGTGCAGCCGCGCCGCGCAGGAGAGAAAAAGGCCATTTACCGTGCGCGCGGGTGTTTGCCCGCGCGCGCGCGCGCACACACGTCATTTTTTCCCTTATTGCGGAAGAATATAAGCTGCTCTCTTTCCCACCCCCCGCCGCCGCGTGCAGGCTGCAGGAGCGAATTTGAGGCTGCTCGTACGTCGGGGCTTCTTTTCTTCTATGCGCCGCGGGCGCGCACGTTAATATATACCTAGGGTATTTTATGCGCGGAAACTACTTTTGCGCGCGTATATCTGGGATTTTCGTTCCTTCCCAAAGGCTGTGCTCTCTCCTCGCAAATAGAAAAAAAAAAAAAGAACGCGCGAGTGGCGAGCGCTCCGGCGGGGCAATTACTACCTGCGCCAAGCGAAAAAAGATGCCTTTCCTTACTTATTACTTTTCGACCGTTTCTCCGCCGCGGGATTCCCTTCTCCGCTCCCATTCATTTCCGAACCCTTTCTCGCCGGGATCCGCGCGGCATCTCTTGAGAAAACTAAGCGTTTATTACGGAAGAACGCGCCCGTACAAAGACAAAAAAAGAAGAGAGAGAGGAGAGCTCGGGGAAGTATCTCTCTTCCTACGGTCTTGGCCTTTTATCCATCGGCGCGCCG
The DNA here is from genome assembly GCA_035582975.1 of Ormyrus labotus. NCBI lineage: Eukaryota > Metazoa > Arthropoda > Insecta > Hymenoptera > Ormyridae > Ormyrus > Ormyrus labotus. The sequence continues at coordinate 9,641,933 of JAWWEO010000036.1, forward strand.
CCCGAAAGAGGGACAGAAGCCGTTATACATCATCCAGAAGTTATATTTATATAAAGGAGCACGCGACCGATCCTCGACGGAGTCTCGGATATTTCCCTCTTTTTCCACTTGATGTGCGCGCACACAGAGAGCGAGAGAGAAATACGCAGCCCGAAGAGGTAAGGCTATGGCTCCGTGACGACGACGACGTCTTTTTACCTCTCTCTCTCTCGCGGGGAGAGAGGGTGCAGTGCTCGGCGTCGGCACTCGAGAGACATACTCCGGAAAGAAAGGAGACTCTGCCGGCGAAATGAGCAAGTACACGAGTCCTTTGAGACAAAAGCTGAGGGAGGAAGAGGAGGCAGAAGAACCGGAGCTTGTTCGATCATTTTCCTCTCTCTCTCTCTCTCTTCCTCTTTCTGGCCGATAGGCCGTCTTGCCGGGCGGACGGGACATCGGGGCTCCGCTTTTTTTTTTTTTCGGGGGCGGTGGGGGGAACGGGCCGAAGAAAAAGAAAAGGGTGTATCGCAGTTTCTCAAACAAACCCTTTCCTCCTGCCAAATAAAGCCTGTCCTGATGAAAGAGCCCCGCGCGACTTTGACTCGTCTCCTTCCGAGACGGAGCTCTTTAGCGCTCTGCTTTTTCTCCCCGAAGCACATTGTTTTCTCATTCAGCGGCTGCACTTTATCGAAGTAAGACAGAGGAGGGAGGGAGGGAGGAGGAGGAGGAGGACGAGGGCCCTCGATCCCGTTTTTGTTACAAAGAGAAAAGTCTTGCGGCCCCCCCGCCGTATTTATCTCTGATATGCAACCGAGTGCATAAGGAAGACCGCGCGGGCTCCTTGTCTATAGGCGGGATGGAAAGCGGAGCGAAAGCTCTTGTCTTTAAATCCGCAGCCGACTTTGGGAGCTCTGTGCGCCTGTGTGTGCGGAGAGAGAGAGAGAGAGAGAGCGGCGAGTGCATGAGCGCGCCTCGGAGAGAATCTCGAGGAACTCGCGCCGGCTCCTTAATTAAAAACTCAGTGCATGGCACAATGGAGTAGCAACTCTTTGGCCTCCTCTCTTTCTCTCTCTCTCTTCCTCCCGCTCGGCTGTATATCTTTCTCCGCGCTCTTATATCCTCTCTCTCTCTCTCTCTCTCTCTTCTCTGTGATGATGAGACTTTCCTCTTTATCGTCGCAGGTCCGCTCACGGTTTGCAAGTATAAGAGTATCCGCGGATTTTCTCCTCTCCGCTCTCCGATGTATATATAATACAGCGCCGTATTACCGAACGGGGAATCGTCTCGAGCTTTTCAAGAGACTCGTTAACGAGCTACTGCCGGAAGTTAAGATGTAACTTTTCTTTCATTCTTTCTCTCCCGCTGATTCGATCCTTGCGCTTTGCCTCGCTTTTCTCCTCCTCTCCCGTTTTCGATCTATCGCCGATCGACGAAGCGGTTATAACGCGAAGAGTGGACGCGAGCAGCTTCCTTTTGAAACACTGTTTGTCCACTTACGGGCCCGCTAACTTTCGCCATCGATTCAATTATAACTAGCCGGGAAGTTCGCGTTACAGGGAAATTGTGTTTATAAAAAAAAAAAGCGCGCGGAACGAGCGAGGTAAGCTCGAAATCGAATTGCGAAACCTCGTTTGGTGCGCGCACAATGAAAGGGCACTCGCTTACGCATAAATATACCGGAGATACGTTAAAAGTGCAGGTGGACTGAATGCAGACTAAACGAGCGCGAGAGAGAGCTTTGATGTTCGAGGCGTCGGGGGAACCGGCAATTTCTGCCTGCCTGCCTGCCTTTTTGTCGCCTAAAATCCATAATTCGCGGGCACCGCCGATCGCCGGTGAAAAGAGCGACTTGGCGTCTGACCTCTTTTCATGCTTGCCACGCGAAAAAACTTTAGCCAAGGAGCGATATTTTCTTTTTCTCCGCCGGCGCTGGAAGCCGGCGGAGAAGCAGCTATAACGGTCTGACCGAGCGAACCCTACGCTACTGCTTCTCCCTGCTGCGGAGCGGCAGTGGTTGTGCACGTAAACGTCAGTCACTTAATTAAAAATTACTTAATTACGTTCTTGGCACTAATTAGTGGCGCTGGCTCTCTCTCGCTCCCGTTCTTTATCGAGTGCCGACTTCTCTCTCTCTCTCCCTCTCTCTCCTTTCTCCCTACTTTCTCTCTTCTTCGCAGTCGCGGCTTTTTCTCGCGCCGCGCGTATCGCATCGCCACCCCCGCGCCATTTTTTCTCTATACCTTCTCCGCGTATATATATATATATATACGTATACATACTTTGTCTTCTGCTCCGGCATCGCTTGGAAAGGAGCAGAAAAAAGGAGTTTCAACTGAATAAACTTCCGGAAAATGTCTTTTTACCCCTCCTCCCCCCGACGACCGCGAGAGCTCGGCGCACATTATTTAACATTTGTATTGACTTTGCGTTTTTCTTGGGGCTTTCTTGTACTTTGACTTGTGTGAGAGTGTGTTAATTAGCGAGCGCCGCGAATCGAATTAATTAGTTGCCGCGCGTCTAGCTTTCTTTCGCTTTGACTTTTTTCCTTGGGTCGGTAAATTGACTTTGCTTGAGAGCTATCAGTTCGACGTTTATCTTATGCAGTTTCGCCAATTAGCCCCTCCCCCCAATGGCAAAGCGAAGCTTTAAAAACAACCTTCGAGGCATCTTAAGTTGTAAGCGGTCATTATCGCGAATCGCTCGGCTCACAAAAACTGCCGGTAATTAATTGGCAACTCGATTAGTACAAAATGTACTACGAAAAGCAAGCCCGCAAAAAAGCAAGGCTCCCCCTTTTCGGGGGGAGAATGGGCAGAACACGGATTCGCCTGCTTCCCTTTTAAAAAGGCAAGAGGCAGGAGGGCCGAGAGAATAAGAAGAAGAAGAAGTAGCTGCGCCTTTCATTCGAGCATCTCGAGCTGCGCTCCTCTCTCTCTCTCTCTCTCCTGCTTTGCCGAGTCTCCGCCCTGCGATAATGAGTGGCATCGCGACGAGGTATTGGCTGCGCTGCAGACAATACTTTGGCCGCGGGGCTATCGCCAGGAGAGCCGACCGAAAAAGATAGGGAACCTCTTCGCGTTTCGCCGGAATAAGAAAAAAAAGAAGGGGTCGAGAGACTTTTCAAGGGCTGCGTAAGCATCGAGGCTGCAAGACTAATCCGAGGCTCGCGAGCCTTGCAATGAGCCGTGTTTACAGACGTTCGACTAAACGTTTTTGCCGATCCGTGCGGGCGGAAATTTTCGAGGTCGCATTATCTTGCCTTTTTCATTAACGAGGCGCGCTTCTCAACTTTTTGAGTAATTGCGAAGAAGCGAGCGTCTCTCTCTCGTTGCTTCGAATGGGAAGAGGAAAAAATTAGCGGGGAAAACGTCGGTTCGGGCAGAAAAAAAAGAATGACTCGAAATTTCTTTTTTATTCGAAAAACCGCGAAAAAATAGACTCGCGAATTTTCGCGGGGACGAGTCCTGCGAAAAATAACGGGATTTGCGCGGGCGCGCGAATAAAAGAAGAGCAAAAAAAAATGAATAAAAAATAAAAAAAAAAGGAAAATATAGGATGCGCCGCTGTGAAAAATCATCCATTGTCTGCGTATCCGTGCAACGGGGGGTGAGGGTGGATGCGCTCGGCGGCTCCTCTCTTTGACGCTTTCTCTCTCTCTCACTCGTCGGCTCTCGATCGCCGGGGGAAGAGTTGAAACGCCAAATGATAATATGTTCCGGCCTAATCGGCTTTGTGTATCCGTCAGGACGGTGCAGCCTCTGCCTGCACTCTCTCCGGAGGAGCGAGAGGCGAAATGCGCCTGCGCCCCCGCCGGCTTATCCTCCGGGCTGCACAGCGACGCCGCGCCGGGATTTAATTTGCAATCGCCGACAAAGAGCCCTCGGAAAACAGTTTATCAAAATGAGTTAGCTGACGCGATCTCTCGCCGAGCGAGGGGAGCGATTAAAACTCCCCGCGACTCCCCGCGCAACCGCTCTTCCGAAGGGGAAAGAGCTTTTTCGCGCAAATTTTTATCGAAAACGCTGTGCAGCGGCTTGATGCTTCTTTCTTGAGGGAACGGAAATTACGGTCGACGCCCATCGCGCCTAATGCACTCTCGCTTACGAATCGGGAACGCGGGAATCGCCGTGAAATTACTGGCGTTTCGGCCAACGGCTATGCCCCCTCCGCTCCTTACTCTCTCTTCTTCTCACTCTTGTGGAGGTAACGTTCGATGGACAGAGGCTCCGAATTGATTTTGTTTGAAATGTCGTGCCTCTCCCTCGCTCTTTCAGAGTCGTGCCTTCTCTTTTCCTCCTCGTTTCTCTTCTCTCCGCGTGTCTCTCTTTCATTTTATCCATCCGTTTCCCTCCCCTCTCCCTCTGCCGGCCGCCCCCGCGCCGCTCTGTCAGGTTCATTCCAATTCGCGTTCCGGCTCGCAGCGGTATGCCTCCCCTCTCTCTCTCTCTCTCTTTGAATTTCGTTCAGGAGCTTCGGCGAAATACACGGCGATAGCGGAAAAATGCAACTTTTGCCTGACGGACGATCTTCCGCCATTGTTTCGCGAGTCTGGTGGGCTCTCCCCGCGCGAGGCTGCGAGAGCAGCCTGCACCCTCTGTTTTTTTTTTTTCGGGGCAACAATCATTTTTGAAGACATTGATGAAAACGAAAAAAAAAATTGCCTCTCCCCGGGCATACGCTCTTTTTAGTCGAGATTTTTTTATTAATTAACGCGTGCGTGAAATATTAAAAATGCTCCGTCGAATCGCTGCCAGGAAAGTTTCGCCGCGTTTTTGCGCCCAAATGAACAGCTTTAACCGTTATGCAGTTAACGTTCTATTCAATAAAGAAATTACGTTACGTCCCCTTGCATGGCGAGTTTTTCCACGGATCCCTAAAGTGCATTCGATAAAAAAAATTACCTTACATACTCTCTCTGTTCGCGGAGATTTTTCAGTTAGCTTAAGTGCGCGAAAAGCAATTTTAATACGCAGCATTTTAGCAGAGAAAAAAAAGTAGCGACGAGAAATTAAGTCAGTTTTAAATCCGATAATAAGCAAGGGTGGAAAACGTCGTGGAAAAATGAAAGGAAAAAACATCTCTCGGCGGTAAAAAAAAAAAAAGAGTCGGAAGAACGAGAAGACACCGCCATCCGATATTTCTGTCAGCAAAACGATATCGAGCTAATTGCATCTGTCTTTTACGGCGAATAACGCGCCTATAGTCAGATCAAATGAAATCGCCCGACGATGAGATTAAACCGTTTCTTTGCTACCCCACCTCCTCTTCGCCGTTCGTTAAGCCATCTCCTCCCACCGGTCGACTCTCTTTTTCTCTCTCTCTCTCTCTCTCTCTCTCTCTCTCTCTCTCTCTCTCTCTCTCTCTCTCTCTCTCTCTCTC
>JAWWEO010000036.1:9647825-9681791 GCA_035582975.1 Ormyrus labotus
CTCTCTCTCTCTCTCTCTCTCTCTCTCTCTCTCTCTCTCTCTCTCTCTCTCTCTCTCTCTCTCTCTCTCTCTTACGCTTCGCGATTTTTTCTCCGCCTACTCGAAGGAATCCTCTTTTCAGGCTCGGTCGCGATGGCGCTTTGGCGAGTAGCCAGTGTCCAATCGTCTTCCAGCTGGCTTTTCGAAGCGAAAAGCGAAGAGCGGAGAGCTCTTCCTTCGATTAAAATAAGCGTATGCGAAGAACGGCCGGGGGAACGATAGCGAGAAGAAACATGCTGGCTGGGAGCGATAGTACCGCCGAGTCAAGTACAGTTACGAGGAGCGTCGCCGCACGCAAATACATACAAATCGCCCATATGCCGAGTTGTCTCCGAAGTGTTATAGACCGGAGGCGAGAGAGACCGATGCGGGTGGCCGAAGCCTTAGAGCCCAGACTATCTTACGGGAGAGGCTTTTTGTATACGGGCGACAAGTAGGCCGTCGAAAATTCATTGTCGCGTGAAACGCGACTCGGAGGAAAAGGCGGGCAGTGCAGATTAGCCGGCGGCGGCCTTGCCGAGCGAGAGAGACTCCGAGCCGGGAATGCAAATCGCGTCCCCGCGATGTCGAAGATACGCGACATCTGTTGAAATTCGATTGCCTTCGAGGGGCCCCACTCGGATAAGTGAAATACGCGTTTTCGATAACAATACCGTACCGTACAGCAGGCAAAGGCGGCCCCGGTGATTAACGAATGGCTAATAATGTCTTTGCGACTCCGCGGGTTTAAGCACTGGCGCCACTTTTAACCGTTCGAAGCTCTCTGTTTCCGTCGGGCGCACACACAAACACGCAGATACACGAAAAGAGCCGGCAATCGATTTTCCTCGTTGAAACTTATGTACGATCCTACTTGTGTACTATAAAAAGTCAATGTCATTCAACCGACGCGTTGTTCTCACTCGACTCGGACGGAAAAACTCGAGTCTTTCACGATTAGAGCCGGCTATACTTAGCGCAATCGTTCTCTCTCTCTATCTCGCGCAAAAAAGAGTAAAGAAAATAATCAGCCTCGCGCACAAAGCTAATCCTCCCGCGCGTATATTTACAGTCTCGGCCAACAGTTGTCTAGCAAATCCTATTTATCGTTTCCCCAGGAGGGTGAACACTTACACGTGTGCCCGAGCCACCCTTAGCCTCTAACCTAGTGCCCTACTACACAGAGCCGCCGAGTCGCATCTCCCCTCCCCCCGCCGAAAAAAGGAGCCACCCCTGCTCGGGGCTCGAACGCTCGATCGGCCAACGGCGTCTTTTTCGCAAGGCCCGTAACGGCTCTGCGGGACAGATGATCGAATGAAAACATTAGAGCGAGGGAGATGAAAGGAGAGAGGATGAGATTCGAAGAAAGAGCCTTTGTCCGGCGCGCATTCTTTATTTTCGAAGACAAAGCGCAATTTGGCGAGGAAAATCGCGGGGGGGCGAGAGAGAAAGAGAGCTCCCCGGCGACGAAGATGATTTCGATGCGCGCGCGGATTGGAGCGGTAAATCACACGAGTAATCGGTTTATTATACGTCGCTTCTTTTTTAAATAAACTATCCATTCAAGGAACGAGGTTGTAAAAATAGTGAGCGAGTTTTCCTTGAGTACGGTATACAGAGCATGTGAAGCGCTCTTTACAATACATCCTTTTGACCCTTTCGATCTTCGCTCGAAGTACCTTGTCATAGGCGTTACCTGTAGAGAAAAAAAAAGGAAGGTGCGACGCTGCGTCGATCTATTTTTCTCTCCATTCGTCGGTCATAAATGCGTGTCACGGTATATGTATCAACGCAGCTCTCTCTAACTCTCTCGCTTTGTTTAAACAAACCAGTGTCCCGTATCCATCCGCCGGCGTGACTTCGACTTCGCTTCTCCTCACGCCTCTGCGCTTTTTTCCTCGGATACGGCCACGCTTCTATAAATACGTAAGAGACTTCCACAGGCCTGAAGTGCGCCTCGAAGTCTCATTATACTCTTGCATTTATTCGCGCCGTTTTGGTTTATTTTCCTCGGGACGAGCTTCAGCTTATAATAAACGACGCCACAGGGCTCCGGGATAAAAATCGAGCGGAGCGTTTGCTTATCTATCAAAAAATACGCGGAGGCGCATAATGCAGTTAGGCACAACGGGAGGGGGCAAGACTCGACGGCAAAGAATATTGTGAATTTTTTCTTACTTTTCTCGAGAGTTGAACGCCGGACGGCTCGGCGGTCCCGAGCGTGTACGTTTGACAAAGGATGTTTTCCGAGTCCCTAACCTAGGCAACCCTTCTCCCTTTCTCTCTCTCTCTCTCTCTCTTTCTCCTACGCTCTTCGCATAAGTAGCGCTCGTACACAAGTAGACGCTATGCATCGTCCCCCGGTCTTTCCCTCGTGCGCGTTTATCTTTTCGGCGAGCACATTATTGCGAGCCGGCTGCACGGTGTGTACTCAGCCGATGCGCTCCGAGGACTTAATAGCTGCTAGTCCAAGTTGTCTCATTGTCGCGGCAGATGTACGAATTTAAGGCTAACCCCCCGGACTCTCGGCGCGAAAACCAAGTGCGCTAATCGCCCTCTCTCTCTCTCTCTCTCTTTCTCTGCCCCCGGCGATTACACGGAAGGTAAGCGCGGGAGACGAGCAATTCGGAAGCTCGGGTATAAATTTCTAGCACGGAGGCGTGAAAAAAATTAAAATAAAGGAAAGCTCTCTCTCTCTTTCACTCTCTTTCCCGGCGCTATAAAAAGCCGTAGCAGCTCCGATGTCAGTCCTACCACCTTCAAAGGATTACGTACTTTCCCGAGTGCATAAAAATTGAAGCTGCTCCCTCATCCGTTGCAGTCTTTCACCGGCCGCGAAAGTTATAGTGCAGCGCCGACCGACCGAACGGTCAGGCCTCTGTCTAAAACAAAAGCAGCAGCAGCAGCGGCAGCGGCAGGCAACGTCAGCAGCAACGTCCACTGAATTTCACGTCTACAAGAATGCGCCCTCCTCCCTCCCTCTCTCCCTCTCTCTTTCTCTCTCTCTCGTTATATGCATCGCGTTAGAGGTGCATCATCTCAAAGCGTGTGGGCGCATCGATCGATCGCTATTATAAAAAAAAAAGGAGGAGCTGCGCGCCGACCACGACTACGACGATGACTACGAAAAAAAGAGGACTTAGCCGAAGTGCAACGGAGGTCGCTTAGGACGCAAGCGCCCGATATAATGTATACACGGGTCTGTACGAGCCGTGCAAGTAAGCAAGAGAGAGAGAGAGAACTCGCGGGATGGCGAAAGGCGTGCGGAGGGAGGCCACAGTTCGCGACTATTGAAGAGTAAAACCGCTCAAAGCAGCTGCTCCCCTCTCCGAAACGAGAGAGAGAGAGAGAGAAAAAGCGCTCGTCCCTCTCTCTCTCTCTCTCTCTCTCATCGGATCCCAAGAGTTCGTTCTCTTATGTGCGCCTCGCGAAAGCTTGAAAACACAAGAGTCGCCGGCGGACAGGCAGCGTCCTCATCGAGATAAAACGATTATAGCAATTTAATTGCAGATTTATCGGCATGGCGCTCGGACTGGAAAGTTCGCGAATACTATTCGGAATTTAAGATGCTTTCGCTCCTCCATCAGCATAATCCGATCCGCAAACTGCAGCCTCGCTTCGGGGCTCCATTGAAAACTGCACGTGCATCCCTCCTCGTAAAGGGGATAATAATGACAGCAATAGTAATGAAAGTAGCGGTAAAGCAAAGCCTTAACCCGAGCAAACTTCAGGAGCCGCAAAAGATAGAGCCAGATTGGGGGGGATCGGATGCGAGAGAGTCCGACGAGAGAAAGAAAAGAGCGAGAGAGAGAATAAAGTTGCGGACCAAGGGCAGAAGCTAAGGGACACACCGACGGGGGGGAGGGGGGGGGGTCAAAATAAGGGAACGAGTCGCCGGTTTTTACGGGCGCGGACGGGGAGGGGAGACAGAGACGGAGCAGCAGCTCCAAGGCAGACCAGATGCAAAGGGGGAAACGAGAAGGACGTATATACGGAGCGCACGCAAAAAGTATTCATTGTAAGATTGGCGCGTGCGACACGCGGACCCCCTTTTCTGCAACGCACGCACACACCCGTCCCCTCATTTTCTTTTCACGGACACGACTCTCTCTCTCTCTCCCGCTCTCCAGGTCGGCCAACGCGGTTAGCGCCTAAGTCTGGCCTTTTTCTACCTCTCTCTCCCTTCTCTCTCGGCCGATTTCTCGGAGAGCAACGACTCATTGTCGGGGGCACATCTGCCGCGCGATCGAGTTCGATTGTCCGAGGCTTACGAGGAGAGAGAGAGAGAAAGAGAGAGAGAGAGGGGCCGGTCCTGGAAAAAAGTACTCGGGAAATGATCCTCTGCTAAAGTGAGCAGCCTCGCGCGCGAATTTCTTGCTTACCTGTGTGCGCGGGTAAGGTAAGCGACGCGTGCGCTTCGTTTGCTGGAAAGAAAAAAAGCCGCTCGATATACGCACGGAGATATACATTATACGCGTCCGAGGAAGGGAAAGGGGTAAAAAAGCCCCGTCGTTGCTTAGGTCCGCCGGAGTAATTCGCCTCCAACTGCGCTGAATTATTTAAGCGGTAACAACTAATTTGCCGGGATTCGATTTTTGCCGGTAATGTCTTAACCGAAGCCAACCGCAGCCGCATACACCTCTCCTTCCTCCTTGCACGAAACGCAGTGCGGTTGCTGCGCGTCGCGGTAATTGCGTCGAATTCCAGAAAGCGAAATTATTACGGGGGCATTTAATAAAAATAACGAAGTAAAAAATGCGTATAATTAATTCCTCGCGGACTTTAATCTCGTCGTTTAGCGCGCGACCCCCTCTTGCCTCGGGCGTAAGAATGCGAGTACCAGTCGCGCTCTCTCTCTCCCTTCTTCTCCGATTCCCGGCCGACCACGAGGACGCGTGCATAATCGCGTACTAATTTGAGGCTGTTTTAATTGCCGTGGCGCAATTTGCTCTCGCGCGCACTAATCACTTAACAAGCCCCGCGCGCGCGCGTATCTATCGAGCAAGGAAGAAAAAGGTCGCGGCGGCCGCGCCGTGCGACACTGTTTTTTTTTTTTTTTTTTTCAACCCTCGCGGCGAAGGCGGGCGGGCGGAAACGCGTCGGGTCTCGCGCGGCTTTAAGTGTTAATTACTAATTAAGGAAGGGTGACGGAGAACATCAAGACTCGACGCGCCCTCTCAATGGCCGCGTGCAGCCGCGTTTACGCGCCGGCGAGCGCATACACGCGACGCGTGAGATCATTCTGCCTGCTTCACGCGCGCGCATCGCTTCAAGACCGCGAGGCGACACGAGTATATATGCGCGGTCCTTTTTTTCGAGCGAGCGCGGGCAAGGATTGCCGCGCATTTAACGCCTCCGGCTCGCTCCGCTGCCTCCGAGAATCGACACCTTTCTCTCTCTCTCTCTCTCTCTCAGCCCGCGAGCTTACCTCTTTGAGACGCGCGCGCAGAAAGAAGCGCCGAACATCAAACGCTTCGAACGTTAATTAAATATAGGCCTTTGGACCTTTGACTGAATCTGAAAGGGGGGGACCCGGCCCGAGATCCTTCGAGCGTGATATTTCGTTAAAAGGAAACGCGCTGCATTATGCAGTCGCTTATGCAAAAAAGCGGGCAAGAAAATTCGGGTTAATAAAAATCGGGATAAGAGAGAAAAAAGCTGCCGTGGTTATATCGTCGTACCCCTCCAAAGGGAGTCGGGTTCTCGTGTGCGCGCGGAGAAAACCGGCTAATTGGCTTTCGTCGTCTTGCCGGCGACTTTCGCAGGCCCCGTAATCGTCCCACTTTGCCGTGTATTTACAGAGGCGGTTCCTCTTCCTTTTTCTCGTGGGAAAGTTGTGGGTAAGAAAAGGGCGCGTCGGGCGAAAAAGGTCGCCCCGAAGAACTGATCTCGCGCGCGCCTCTATTGTCGAAGCTCCAACCGTCAAACGAGGAAGGGGAGAGAGAGAGAGACTGGGCTTGTAAGAAAGTGCAGAAACGGCGATTCGTGAATGGAGCCCTTTAATAGCTGGGGTGAGACGAGAGCGCGAAACTTAAGACGAACTCACCGGTAACGTCTCAAGGGAGAGAGAGAGAGAGAGTGAGTAACGTTGAAACCAACGACTTTTCGCCGTGCAGCCCCCTTGATGTACACATACACCTGGGGTTGCCCGCCTCGTTTCGTCTCGCCTCAAAGAAAGTCACCGTTTAAAATTCCATTGTGCCGGCTTGATTTTCGAAACCAGTGCGCGAGATTTATTCCTTAACCGACGGATCTCGGATTTTTTTTATTTTTTTTTCTTTCTTTTTATCTTAAGTAGCCTAACTAATTAGGCATTATCAGTGTTCGCGTGGCTGCTTACCTCTGCACCCGCGATAAAAGACTTTCCTGGGCAGGGAGGATTTCCCTCGCAGGCCGACTGGCGGGAACAAAGGGAAATGAAAGAAACGGTCCGAGAGCCAGAAAGGAGACGATGCCTGGAAGGCTGGAAGAATAGAGCCTGGGCGCGAAAAGGGCAAAAAAAAGAGAGCGCAAAGAGAGAAAGAGAAAAGGAGAAGAAAGGGCCTAATTGTTTTCGCGCGAAGGAGTATCTTTTGCGCTCACGGCCCTGTACAGTGGAGAGATGGAGAGAGAGAGAGAGAGAGAGAATGCGCTGGAAAAGAGAGCAGAGACAGTCTTTTCTCGTCCGCGCTTCTCCGGCTTCGCGCTCGGCGGCGAAAACAAAGCCCGCCTCGTAATTAGATGCTAATAATCAAGCCCCGGCATTCGAGGCTCCGCCGCTCGCTCCTCCTTCGCCGCTCCTCTACCAGTGTAAGAGGCTCGACATCTCTCCTCCGCTTCGGTAGCCCGCAAGAAAACCTCCCTCCGTCGAGAGAGCTTATTATTATCCTAATTATAGTATTGCACAATGAGCGGGAGAGAGCGATTCAGCATCTCTCTCTCTCCCGGCGATATACGGCACGCTCGCGCCTCGACGATGCTTGGAGAGCCCGCCAGAGAAGAGTGGCAATTCTAGCACTCGCGCGGCCACTTTTTCCGCTCTTTTCTTTACTTCCATTTCCGGCGGAATGCGCGCCCCTCCCCCCCTCCGACCTATGGATGCCTCTCTCTTATCGCCTCGGCATAAAGCCTCTCGCGCCAAGGCTCCGCGCGCTGCTCCCCCGCGCTCTCGCGCGCGTATCTTTTCTGCCCTGTGTGTCTCGGCGAGTGTTTGCTTTAATTAGGCACTTGGCGCGCGAGGCCGCCAATAACGTGCGTGCCGCCAGGGCTCTATATAGCCCGGGCTGCTGGTTCGTTGGGTAAGGATTATAGGCGGGAGGCGTCGACGAGACACACGGGATATCGAGTCGAGAGGATACCGCTGCAGCTCTCTTTTTCCTCGATTCAGCCGGCGCGCTTCGCTGCAGCCTGAAGGAGAAGACGAGAGAGACGTCGGAGCGACGTGGAGCTATTCGCCTGCAGCCTTCCTTTTTGCACTCTCTCTCTCTCTCTCCCGGCGGCTGTGCAACTCTCCTCACTCTCGCGCTTTATTTGCGCGGGAGCCACTTAATCTGGAGTGCCTCCGCGGAAAGACCCGGGGATTGTTCTAATTTGAAAGAATATCTCGCGTGCGCTTTTCCCGGCACTCTTCTTCGAGGTAGAAGCGCATTTTTTTTTCCCGGGGCTCGCGAAGAAATCACCCGAGCGGGAGTAAATAAGTAGAGCCGCGCCGAGAGCGAGTCAACCGACGGAGAGAGATACGTCGATAGCACGTATCGCGGATTCAGTCTCTTGGAAGCGATCTTAAAAAATTGCTTCCGATCGCGCCGCTCAGCTGCACACTGCAAGATTTTTTCATTCTTTCGCCGGGATTCACAAGTGAACCGTCGATTCGTGCGCTGCGCAAAAATTATCGACTCCGCGCCGAAGGAAGGTGCTTTCATGCGCTCTCCTGACTTCTCGCATCCCCCGCTTTCCGCTCCCTCAAGGTATTACCGGCGCCGAGCAGATTGAATGCGTCGTCGAGCGAGACGACGTCGTTTGATTTTATTGATAGGATATCGCGCGAATTGGTTTGTAGGGCGAGATGCGCTTCTTGTTAGTTTTTATCCGCTTAACCGAAATGTTTAAGAATGAGCTTTGGATAGGTAGGAAATGAGCGAGAGAAAATGCAGACTGCGAAAAGGATGCTTACTTTACCTTGATTACTAATGTTTTTTGTCTTTGGCTGGTTGCAGGGAGTTTTATTACATCCAAATGGAGAAGTACGCGAGGCAAGCTGTCTCGGAAGGCGTGAAAAACGTCGAAGATCTCCAGGTCGGCGGAGACTCCGAAATCTACCGGGTGCTGAATCTTCACTACAACAGAAATAACCACATTGAGGTATGGAATCCCCAGGTGCGCAAACACACAGAACACGCACACGCTTTTTTATCTTCTTATTTTGCGGCTTAAGTTGTATATATAATTAGTTGAGGCTTCTTTGCCGATTAGACATAAAGATCGCTTTTATATCGTGTACGCTATGGATGTTGCCGCTATAACTAACAACCGGAGTGCCACCGACTGGTGTAAAGCTAACGTGGAAAATTGAACGTTTTAGGTACCGTCGAACTTCAGGTTTGTCGTCGAGCAGACGCTAAAGGAGTTCTTCAAAGCAATTCAGGGCGGCAAGGACTCGGAACAGTCTTGGAAAAAGTCAATCTACAAGGTGATCTCAAGGCTGGACGATCCTGTCCCCGAATATTTCAAGAGTCCTAACTTCCTGGAGCAGCTCGAGTGAAGGAAGCCACGTCGCTCTTCGCGGTATTCTCGGTTGTTACCATTACCGATGGCGAGGAAGAATCATCCTCCGGCCGTCTGGTAAACATGAAACTACAAAGCCAAGGAAATAAACGACGGCGCATAAACGAGCGTCATTGTGTATGTGTGTGTGTACACCTCGTCACGGTACTCCTAGGTGTCGGAGCGTGCGAAAGCCCCGCAGGTATCCTTAGTAGTCACATATCGAAGCAGACGACGACGACGACGACGTCGAGAGCCTTTGGTCGAGCGACAAGCACGCCCGGATAAGCAGAAGAAGCGAATGAATAACGTTTGCGAGCTGAATTGAAACCAAAAAGTTAAAAAAATAACAAAACGGACAGACAATATGTGAAATAAAAACGTTATTAGCATTCGCCGCTAAGCTGTTTCTTCCCAAGGACGTTGAGGGACGACGAGGAACACGACTATACTCGCTAACGCCAAAAGGACGAACCAGTGTTTGGGAATTATAATAGTGCTCGTCGCGCGCGTGGAACGTGTGAAAGTTGGAGGGAGCTCGACGAACGGTCGAAGGATTTAGCGAGTGTCAATTAAAACTATTTCAAATTCAAGCACGAACTTTACCAAAGCGGCAGAGCTCCACTGAATTTCCTTAGATCGCTAATCGTTCGCCAAGTGATATAAGTTCGTTCGGCTGTCATCGAATGCCACGCCGGATCGAGAAGAAGCAGCAGCAGCAGCAGCAGCAACCGGAAAACAGACGCTGAGAGGAGCGTCACGTCTACCACCGCAGCAGCAGCAGCAGCAGCAGCAGCGCAGCAACAGCAGCAGCAACACGACGACGAAGCGTAAAGAGCACTAGCAATCGCGCTTAAATGATAAGTCAGGGAGAGAGTACTGGATGTGTGATTGCAAGCGAAAAGCATTTTAACCGTTCTAACGACACTACCGATTTTCACCTTACTTGTATACCTACTTCTTTAGGCTTAAAAAAGTTAGCTTTCAGTTAAGATACGTCCCCGGGAAAGCATTACGAACGACTGATGCTGAGCCGAGCAGAGTCAGGGGGGGGTGAGATATATAAGAATCGCGTCCACTCTCGGTGTACCAAGATCGGCCGCCGAGCCGCCCGCGAGACGTGAAATTTTCGCCTTCGCCGGGCGGTGCGTCCGCGCCCCTCATCGAAATGAACGCCGCGGGCGCACTTCTCGGCTCGAGTTGTCAAAAAATAATGTAAAGAGAAAAATTAAATTTTTACGTGTAAAAAATGAAGAAAAATGAACCGCCCAGCGAGGTCGAACGAACGGCCCCAGGCCCTCCGCTCGGCCCCGCTGCCCGTCGGTCGTTCAGTCAAACTGACAAACTTTTGGTATATATAACGAAAGCGAGAGTTCGAGAGAGATTCCTAATATACTTCGATACCGAGCGGCTCGGTCGATCTTGGTACGCCGCGCGGCTCTGCCCGATTAATTGAAGCATCGCGCGGGGCGACGCGCTCGCGGGCCCCGGAGGGGAGAGGCGACCCTCGTCTCGGGAGGAGGCTCGGCTGCTCTCCAGCGGAGGACGGCTTTACGAGTGACGAGACGCGAGTGTTCGCGCGCCTTCCACGACGCGTCGTGTATTTTATTAAGAGAGGACAGATAGTAGCCTCGTCACTCGCGCTTTTCAAGTCGCCTCCGCTGGGGAAAGGCTGCCTGCCAGGCTCCCTCCTCGCCGCTCCGCTCCCCCGCTCGCGGTCTCCTCCGCGCGGCAGCGGATGTAGGCATTAACGAAAACCAGCATGAGAACCGCAGGTTCCTAAAATGTACATAGTTACGTTCTGTATAGGTGGTTCGCGTGTTCAACATTGGCGCTTATGCTATAAGGAGCAGGCGGGTCTCCGGCGGGGAACGACTTTCGTCTTTCTCCGCGAGAGACTCGGAGCACAATGCACTTAAGAAATGAAGCGAGCTTTCGCGATTTTCAACACTTTTGACACGATGCCACACACGTACATACCATCGAAGCATTTTTCACAAGGGGGTCGTATATTTTGGCAACGATTTTCAAGCGAAATTTTTCTTATACTTACTTTTTCGTACTGATGACACGTTCGGTGAACGGACATTCAGGCATCTGGTTGATTATTGAGATGTTTAAAGATGGCGCAATTGAAGCAGAGTGATTATTATAGGCGCGAAAAGCTAATGAACGAAAAGATTGAGAGAAACAAAGTCAAAGAAATTAATGTTTAAGTGATTATAAAAGTAATTCGGCGGCGTCCTATGGGCATGGGTGACATTAGGTAAAAAAAAAAGTGGAGAAAAATGTACACAACTAGACGCGGGTACGTATCTATATAGAGTAGATTATATGAAAAAATAAATAAATATATATATTAAATTAAAAAAATGGTATATATTAGAATTTCGAAACGATGGAAACGAAAGGAAATAAACGATAAAGCGTCGGCATTATTTAATAAACTTTGAATGAAAATTTAGTGTATAAAAAAAATGCATAGAGACACGCGAAAAAACTACATTGACACACGTACACAGGTACACATTACGCACAGAGCGCGGAGTCGGACGAGGAATGTCGTTAGGTAGATATATATATATATACGCCGTAAGCAGCGAGGCCCTCTGACTGACCGGGGGATCGCAATTTGTAGATAGAATTTTCCCGAAAAGATATACTATATATAAATATATATATTTATTACAAGAAAGTGTATCCCGCGAGCCAACGTGATTCCTCAGACCATTATTTACTTATACATACATTATCTTTTATTTACTCTAATGGTTACAGAAGATTATGCGACTTGCGTCACTTTCAACGATGACCGGTCAGCATGTCCTCGACCGGCATTGTCGAAAGCACACCGACACTTTTATTATATATCATTATGGATTTAGCGCTCACACAATGTTATTTATGTTAATTTATAATTATTGCGCAGTTTAGTTTTATGATTTTCATTGCAATCGGCTTGTTCCTCCTAACTTTTTCTTACCCCCTCTTCTTTCACCCTTGCCTTTCTTGTCCCCTCCCCCCAGCGCCAAGCTGTACTTTTAGTTGCGATTAATATAATTATATATTATTTATATTATTATTATTATTATTATTATTATAGTGATTCATTATGTAGAAATCCACATGTTACACACTTTTTTTGCAAGCGGTGAGTCTTAACCTAGTCACAAGTCACTATATTTTTAATTGATTATGAGTCGATTTATTGATTATTATTTAATTTATTATTATTGGTATTATTATTCACACAAATAAAAAACAAAATCATGAAAACACATGACTTTATTTTGATTTTGAATCCAGTACCTTACGCCTGCCTTGAAATTTTGTTTTTTTTTCTTTTGCCCTGCAACCGCTTCTTAAGCTTCTGTTCTCCCGATTACTTTGAGTTGCAGCCAACACGTAGAAAAAAACAAGCAAACAACAACAAGAACAACACGTACGCCTACGTCTCGCGGAGGCTTAAAAACTCGTTAAATTCCAAGGAAAAGTTAAGGAAAAAGATTGTCTAGTCCCTTTGATATTTTTCAGCAACGCTGCTCCGTTCGCTGTCGAAGAACGTCTCGGCCTACGTTTTTGGAATCGCACGCGTCCCACGTCCGAAAGACTCTTCTAAAAAGAAAAACGTGAAAAAAATATGCTGCCTCGCGCGACTTGGCCCACATAAACCCTATCTCGCTCCGCGGCGCAGAAAAAAGATACTATTTAACTATTTTACGAGAAAAAAGAATCGCTAAAAATTGCTGCTAGTTTAAAAAAAAAACTAATGAAAAAAAATGAAAATGAATTCCTCGCTCGATTTTGGCCTAACGCGAGACAAAGAGAGATATTTCACATTTTCGGCACTACTGGCCTATATATATATGTAAATGATAGCTGCGGTACGGCACTTTCGTCGTTTGGTCTAAATTGATACATTTCGTGCCTGAACTATTTGCGCGCGAGCGTCTAGAGAGGCTCTTCGTGGGCCGGATTCGCGCGGGCGGGCAGCCCAAAAGGCGTATCTCGAAAAAATGAAATACTTGAACGAAATTTTGAAAGAAGAGATTTTATTATTATGTCGTCGGGGTCTCTTGGACGGGGGACGGGACGGAACGGCAGTTCGGCTAAATGTTCCTACAAATCAAAATTTATTTATTGTAAAACTACGAAGATTGTGATGGACGTAAAAATTTTGTATTCGCCAGCGGCACGGAGTACGTTGAGTGAGAAATTTATTATTATTATTAGTGTCGTGGAAAAATAAAAAGATATTCGTCTCGACTCCGGGGAGACACGCAGACACGCAACACTAACATTGTAGTATATACCATTAAATTAACCGCGGAAATTGCGATTCTATCTTATTGGTCAAAGTGTTATTTATTCAGATAAAGGGACGCCGCCCGTAACGACTTGTTTCCTATTCGTTCGTTCTCTTGGGTTATCGAAGGGAAGATGAAATTGGGATCGGTATAGAAATGTAAGATCGTTCAGTGGTCATTGCAATCCGGTATTCGGTACCTGACTGTTCCTGTGTCCAGGAGCGAGCTCCGAAACTGACGCACTTGACTCTCGGGATCTGACGCTCTTCTCCGCGGCGTCTTTGCTGGGCTAACGATTTATAAGGATACACCACTTTGCGCAGGGCCGGACGATTGACATTGTTTCAGGTGGTAAAAACGGTCCTGCTCGCGGGGGAGCACGACATTAAGGGAGAAACTGCAAGAGTGATGATGGCAGGAATAAATTTTTTCATACGGATGCATTGAGAGGGATAAATAATAAAAGAAGCTATAAGCTGCAGAGTGAATAGTAAGCATACGTACTAACCTAAAAGCGTAAATAAGGAACACGTAAGCAGAATATTAAGTAATAGTATCTAACGTTAAATACTTGCAAGCTATTAATTATTATATTACGATAAACTAAAGATAAAGAAGAGACGAGGCAGGAGTCATACCTACCTTAAGAAACTAATAAACTAATGATTACGATGATTATTACGATTCTTATTATAAACTACCGAGATTTCGAGATTAAGACGTGATAAAGACGAGAGACGGGCGAGAAAAATAAGTGTCGAACAAGAGAGAAACCGAAATATAGGGGAGTAAACATATAAACAGGATGAATTCCTCGACTATTAGGGGCAGATATTAAGGGAGAAAGTGCGCGTTAATCGCAGATACGCGCGTGTTTAAAGACGTGATCGGATGCGGAGGGGGCGCCGATAGATTTTTTTTTGTAGCACTTAGGGCAAAGAAACGAGCGCGCCCCTCTTCCGCCTAACTGTAATTGCTTCGAATATAAAATTGTGTGATTGCTTTTAAGGAAAAATAAAAAATAAAAGTAAAGGGATTAAAAATTAGTAAACGAGAAAAAAAATTAATAATAATGATTAAAACCAAAGAGAGCGAGAGCGAGAGAGAGAGAGAGATAGAGGAGCAAATGTGTGATCTGATTAAGGAGCGACTGCTGATGAGTGGATGTGCGAGAATTTAAATGTACATCCAGCAATTGAGGTGCGTCAAAATAAAACAGGAATGCGTGCTTATTATTTATGCGGTTTTAAAGGAGAACAGAGATGAGCGAATGCGTTGTGAATTTTGGCAAAGAGAGAGAGACTACACTACGTTTTTAAAAGAAATAATAAGAAAAAAAAGACGCACGAATCGCGCGTGCGCGTTACGCCAACTGATTGTTGACATCGCGTGAACAATTTTTCCTGTGTGATAATCTCATTACGCATAGCGTGTTTAAGCCTATAAAAAGTAAAACAAAGTCGGATGTGGTTAATGACGCGATTTTCAGGTCAGGCGTGTGTTTAGATTGAAAACAGACTCTCAGACGCGAATCCAAGAGGTCGAGCGGTATCTTTCCTCCTTCGCTCGTTGACCGTTTACCGTTTACCCCTTTCGCCCCTTACAGGATGCATGACGGACCGTCGACTACTCCGGTCCTCTGCTCTCCCCCCCTTCCGTACAATTAATTAATCGATGCTACTTGCTACGATCCGTCAACTTAAACTTCAACTCGAACGAGCTTTTCTTTCCTCCGTGATTCGCGCGCAGTTGATACTCCTGTCGCGAACGACCTTTTCAATATTTTCTTTACAGAACGCATCGCCGAGAGGTCTGTCGATACTCCAGCTCTCGGAAGCACTGCCACAATGTCAATTCATTCGACTGGACTCATTGGTTCACCAAGTATTTTTACTCAAACTCGCGGATCGTGGCAAGCTACCATTAGATATAGTAAGCAAGTATTCGCGAGCTCTTGGATTCTCGGGGAGATATTGAATGGGATTATTATAGGAAATTAAAAGGTAGCCCCCGCAGTGGAAGGAATAAATGGGAAAAAAGAGATGGGGTGCGATTTCCATTCGACTAAAGTGGATGGTGCAGAAAAGCGTAGGGAGCCAAGTGTCCTTGATGCGACCGTCGTTGAAGCCGGAAATCTCGCGATCTCGCCGCAACGCGGACAAACAATATACTGTTCCCGTTTAACGTAATCGCTGTAGTAAATAGAAGCAAGTAACACCGATGTTGTCTGAAATAAAAAAAAGTCGAGACTTTAGCAGCGATTTCGGACTGAGTTCGGAGCCACACGGGCTGGAGACGTTCGGCGCAAACCGATCCTAGATGAAAAAAAGCGAAAAAGAGTAAGAGACAAGGGGAGGAGATTAAAAAAAGAAGAAAAACGAGAGATGAGCTAGTGATAGTGTCTGACTGCGTGAGAGAATGGGGCTGAGCGAATGGTATTTAAAAATTAAAAGTATTAATCGAGTACGAGAGAGAGGGAGAGAGAGAATTAAGAAAAAAATTATACAGAGAAAGCCAACCTCCTTGCCTACCGGGAGGTTCGCTAATATATTGTAAAGACGACTTTAGTATGTGAATAAATTAAAGAGAGACAAAAAGAGGCGATTAACGTGATGAAAAAATTATAGTGTCCGTTAAGTGTAAAGTAAGATGAAGAAGATGAAAAAAAATAAAGAAATTAAGACGTTAAAGTTATTATCTTTCTTCGTGCACGAATATTCTTTGGCAGCTCTTTTGGCAATGTTGAACAAGAAATAGAGATACACATACACATCCATACAGCACAACTTTGGCGAAGAAGCGAGTGCGTGTGAGAGAATTTTTCCAATGTTGAGGCGAATGATTGTTGGTGAGAGAGCGAGTTGCGCGTGAGATTAAACTTGAGAGATTTTGAATGTATGAAAGTGCGAATGTCAAGTGTACCGCGGTCCCGTCGTCCGACTCAGTAGCGAGAGAGAGAAACGAAGGAGAAAAAGGGAATACCGAAACTATTCACCAGAGAGATAAGCGCGCGACACAATGCAATCAGGAACAAGACTCGAAGCAAGTAGTTCAAACTGACATTTTTGGGAGCGTTATTAACCAGGAATAGAAAATTCTTCCAGCAACATTCTTTGAAATCGAAATTTTGAAAAATTCCGCGTGGACCCTCGTTCCTCCGAGGCCACTTCGCAGACTGAGCAAACTTCAATTTTCAGTTCTTCATTGTTTCCGACAATAGCACCGGCAACGATGCATCTTGCGTTACTCCGAACGGCGGATAATCTGCCGCAGGTTTCGACTAAATTCTTAACAGTTAACAGTTTTGAGTTGCGCATTAACCGTGCAAAAAAACGTACCAGGAAATTCGGGTTAAACCACGCAATGCGAGCGAAGAGATATCCACGCAGAAGATATCGCACAAGATCCGAGAAACAAAGGAAAGAATATTGATGAAAAAAAAGCAAAGCAGAGTTCACATGAGAAACTTATACTAGTGGAGATAACGCGTCTCAACAAGCAGTGGGAGTAGCATATATGTACTTTTAACAATAGAAACTCTTAGGAGTAAGTTTAATAATTAGTGAAACGAAAAGTAAAAAAGAGGGAATAAAAAAGTAAAAAACGAGCGGAGCAGCGACCACGTTGATGTGTGAGGATATCAAGATGTATAGATCACCTCATTTCGAGTCTAAGTCCTCGAAGACAACGCAGACCCTCCGGCAATTGTAATATTAAATATAAAAGAGGAGCAGACAACTAATCACGTTTATTTTCCATGCACCTTCGTTAATATAACCTCAAAGAACACTAAAACCGACTTCCTCTTTGTATGGACCACTCGATAAGGATTACTAACAATGCATCAAATGGAGGATCGTTTTTCAACGAATAAAGCATAAAGAATAACCAGGTTCACAAAACAACTGGAACATTATAACACATGTCAATATTGCGAACTCGTCTTTCGCTTCTATTGCGAGTTCGTTAACCGCAAAGATGGAATTATCAGCTGGCAATAAAGTGATCGAGGGGAACGCTTGAGAAAGATTGTGGGAATTGTTTTTCTGCGTTCCACGGGACTTTCGTACAACTTGAGTCCAAGTGGGACAATATTGTTATAGCATCGTACTTTTTCAACTCCAATGTTCCATCGCATCTCGTCCTAGATACATAATAAATCTGTTGATCTTGTTACTATTTTTTCCAGAATCAAAAGCTTTTTTCGGCCAAAAACTGCTGCGATCGTTTTAATCAATTTCTTAACAGTTCCTTTCTACTTTGTTCATTTACAGATTTTAGCCTGCGTTTGCTCTTGATTTCACAATCATTGACGACAAGCATAAGAAAGCTATTTACTTGCGATTCAGTTGTTTAACGTAAATTTTGCCACGATTTTTTACAAACGAAAAAGGGTAAAGCACCGGATTTTGGCCGAAAAAGCTCTATACAAGTACAGTATAGTAATACCACGATATTGCAATAGAACTGGATGACTCAAAGTCTTCCTCGCGCACAATAAGCATATACATAGACAGTCATAATGGAACAAAATATTTTTTAAATACATATTTATACGTTGCAATAGTTCGTCGAGCCAGAGCTCGATAAGTGCCACATAAACTTGCAGTGCGAGATTCAGAGGCATTATTCCTGCGACGAGAGCGATGGACCAAGGAGTAAAACCTGTCTACTTTAAGGAACACATTACGATAATTGAAGGAACTATGTGTATATAACATACCGATTTCGACGTAAAGAACCTAAGTTCAAGTTTTCCGGCGTTTTTTCTCGGTTTGCTTATGGACTTTGTTTGTCTTGGTTGCGCAGAGACGAAAATATGGAAATGAAAAACGACTTTCAGACGAGTGAAGTTGGGATTAAAATAAAATGAAGATTAATAAAAAGGCAACAGAAATTCTGTTTTTCGGCATACACCAAAAGTGATAAACTACTTTACAGGGAAACCTCGAAACATTATTTACACCCGAGACGAACACGCATACTTACACGCATACACATCACAGATACAATGGTTAAACACGCGCACTACACGCGGGAACACACGAAAACACGCAGTTTCGGCCCGAATCCAAAGGACACATCAAGGAAAAAGTACAAGTTTTCACGTTTGCGCCTTACATTAAAATGAAAAGTTGATCAAAAACGTATTCTTACCAAAATCGGCCTTAGTATACACTTTTCCAGCGGACGGCGCATCGCCGCCGGGCAGGTTTCGCTCGCTCACTTTCGAACCAACCTCAAAAAAAGGCAAGGGCCGATCGAGGCAAGAGCCCAAGAGGCGTCTGCAGCAGCAGCAGCAGCAGCGGCAACTGACCTCGCAACGATTCCTCCAAGGAACGAACATCGAACACGACCGAGTTGGCCTTCCCCCCAATCCTGGGTCGGCCTGAGCAGAGCCTCGAGCGCTCGCCGATCGAGTCCTATTTTCTTTGAACTAATCGACGAATTTGGAAGAATGCGAAAGAGAAGGTGAAGAAGACGAAAAAATGAGAAGAAGACGAGAAAATTAGGTGCGAACCCGCCCGCGCGGTTTGCAGTCGCGCGTCCCGACGATCCCAAAATTAAATACTTAACCACTCCGAAGCGACCCCTTCAGTATTGCAAAATATCTTTTTCGCCCGAGGAAAAAGAGATTATTATGAGAAAAACATTTCCTGCACGTCGACGCGAGTGGACGGGTAACCCAGGACAAAATAGGGACACTCGTTGTAAACGAACAACAACAAGGAATAAAAACCCTAAGAACAGAAACCGGAAGACCAGCTACTCAGAATCGCATGCGCCAATCAGAGCGAGAGGTTCGTGATGACGGTGACAAAGATCCCCACCGTCGGACGATTGATTAGTACTTTGCGATCGACGCGGCTTATTGCCATTCGAAATTATCGAGAAATGCGTACGAAACCGACTAAATTCTATGACCGGACTCTTCTTGTGGCTGAATATTCATTTCTGAAATGTAAATGTGAAAGAAAAAAATTGACGAAGCCTTTTGATTGACATTCTCGGTACGGTTTGATTATTTTTGGCGGCATTTTTCTACCGAAAAGAAAAGAGGAAAAGCAAAAGCTAATTGCAAATTGATCGATTCGGTATTAGCCTGCACGACATGTAATTCGGGTGTAAGTTTGGGCCAGCTCGTCCAGCTCACAGTCAATACTGACCGTTTTGAAACGATGTAAATAAGAAGGTGACAGCGATCTTCGTATCTCGTTACGTCTGCCGATTTGACACGAGAGCCAGGTTCATTATATTAAAGCATCAAACGAACTTCGTCGTTGCTCCTATTCGAAAAAGCCTGTCTTTTTTGAATGCGACAATTCGCGTGCGAAGCTTCTTTATCAAACTCCATACGCGAAAGCTTAAACACTCTTTAAAACACTTATACTCCCAGAAGCATCTCACACAATCAAGTAGTGCAACATCCTCCGAACCCAGTCTACTCCGACAGTACTTTCAAAACGCAGTGTAAAGAAAATGGACACAGTTGTAAGATTTAAGCATGCAATATTGAATTTAAATAAAAATATGCTATGTAAAGCAGATTAAACAATAGTAAAAGATGTACAGACGAAAAAGAAAAGCCACGAACTACGAATTACCGCATCATCACAAGATCGTTCTGTGACTCGTTGTTGACTCGTGACATAATACGACAATCGACTGTATGATTTTCCATCGGATTCTTGATAACTGCCACGGCAATGCAGCAGCAGCAACAGACTAGTTTTCAGTTTTGCAGCTCACCATACCCTTAACCAATAAATTGATGACAATAGTGCCGTACGCCTGCGGCCCACAGGTTTTTAGTTCACACCGTTCAACATCACCGTATCTCAAGTTCCAAACCAAAAAGTCCAGGACCAGGAAACAGTTTTTCAACCAAGCAAGACCGTGCACGTTTTGATGAATCGAGAAAATCTAGAAGCAGCCTACAGAGCCGAAAGTCGATCTTTAAAAAAACCAAAAAATAATAATAAAAAAGAAAAACCAAAAAAAAAATAGAAGAAAATGAAAAAGAGAAGAAAATGCGCTAATCTCGAGCGAGAAGAGGAAAAAATGGACACGAGAGCCATCGACATTTGCGATAAAAAGACGGTCGCTGGCCCACGTGAATAGAGCTATCAAGTAATAGAATGTTCAAGTTATTAAGGCTCAGCCAAAGTCTCAATGCTCATAATCGTAATCGCCCGTGCAGATGACAGTGAAGTATAAAACGTATATTATGTAAAGTAAAGCAAAGTTGGGTAACGAAAAAAATTTCAAAAGTGATCGTATTAGCATCGAAAAGAAGAAGCGACAAGCTCAAAAAATATGGCGCCCCGTCGCCACCGACTAGAGCACTTCGTATAGCGAAAGAAAGCCGATGTTAAATTTGCTAATTTTTGTAGATTATTGCGCGGGACTAATGATGAATGGTTATGGTCCCTCCATAAGTATTAAAAAGTAAATTGGTCCTTGTCAATGCAAGCATCCTTTTTAAATAAACATTGATCCTCTACATAAGCAGACACGACAAAAGCAGCAAAAGAAGCAGCAAAAGAAGCAGCAACCTCAAAATGTCCCAATGCTCTCGCTTTACCGACTGGAGAAATGTAAGATTTGCTTCCAAGTTCTCTCGATACCCTCTAAACTATAGTCTACCTAAAAATAGTATTAACAGATAAAAAAGATGATAAAATGAAAAAGAATCGATTACTTGAATACGAGGAAAAAAGGGCAACATAATGAATTACTGATGACTATGATTATTATTATGATTATTACGATTATTATTGTATGATTGAATATGTATGATAAAATGCGCTAAATGACCTAGATTACGATTTAAAGTGCGAAGACGAAGAAAAATCCGGTACATGGCTATTAAAAAAAAGAAACCATCCACTGCGCGAAACGGTTCTGTGCACCGGTTCTAACGGGTGACCCTATCGAAATAGGTCTACCTCTGATTTGTTGAAATAAATCTTAATACGATATTTTTCTTTCGTGGATCGCGCGACGACACTAATGTCACGTTGCGTTTCTCCTCGCTTTATCGTCGTATGCATCCTTTTTTCCAAAAAGGGAACGGCGGATTTTCCGAGCTAACCTAACCCGGAACGTCCGTCAACGCACGAGCGCACGCGATGCGCCCTGTATGTAGCACCGGTGGGGATGCAACGTTTTTTGGGAAAGTGGTCGTTTCTTACCCATCATTTATACGCTAGCTTTTAATGAGACTTCTAAGTGTAATGAAATGAAAAAGGAAAAAACTCAGCATTAATTATATCTAACTATAAAAATATATATATAAATATATAAATATGATTATATTATTGATATAACTTACGATTATGAACTATTCTAGCGGTATTATAAACGATGATAGTTAATTGATCTGTTTAATATTGAATGTCTGTAGACTACGGAGCGTTTGGAACTCTATGCTATCCGTTAACGATAACCCCCCTAACCTATACATTATCGTGATCGACACTTACAAAAACGATAACATTAACGATTAAATTAACAAAGAAGCCAGAACTCTGATCAAATTACAAGCCAATGCAACATTTCTTATTGCAAAATTAACGTTTTAGCGTGTAAGAGTCGAGGACATTGTTGTATATCGTATACCGGTAAATTCAATTTCTATTCAAAACAATCGTGAGCGAGTTCAAGACTAACTAAATCAATCCGTAACTGATAGCACAGGTCGGCCACAAGACCGTAGTGAAACATACATACATTTCTCGACCAAACCAGTTTTCCGTTTCGAAACTCTCTTACCGCATTATCTTCATTTCAAGCATCGAAAGTGCCATAGTCTCAGGAGGATTTTCTCGATTTACTCGAAAATCCCACATATACCCGTTCGACGCGTTAATCGCGCCCGAACTTAGTTAGGCCATTTAAATGAAGACGCTGACGCGTTTTACTACTACTACATATCAAATACATCGCAGCGGAAGACTTGAGAAAGCTCGTTCTCGTGATTATTAAGTCTTAGTGAATAAAGCCGTAGTGTGACATGCGTTTTTTAAGTAACGAAAGTACAATTCGAGAAAAATGTTTCTTATACCTAATTCGAGTAATACGATTGGCTATTTTAATGATGTCAAAAAAAGCACGAAGTCCAAACCCTCTGCCTCTGTTTGTTTGCAGCTTGAGACGCGGTAAATTCGTTCGAATGGCTCCCGTCTCCACACATTGTTGAGTTTACGTTTTTCTTAGCTAGCAAATTTCTTCTTTGTACGTTCCATTATTGATTGATTAGCTCACGGTCTTTATTATTATTATTATTACGAGTGCGACAGATGTTTTTGATAACGGCGATGAACCATGTTTTCGTTGTACATGTAGTAAAAGTGCTCAGATTCTCGACGTTGCCCTTTGCGGGTAATCAAATACCTTACAAACTATTCAGGGAATCAACTTTTTAATAAATCAATAATAGCTTATTACGCCAGAGACGCTTCACTCGCGCCAGCAATGACGAAAGGCAATGTCGACAATGAGCCGCAATCGCTGCTTTGAATCTTTGAATAATAAATTGCGTTCGCAGTTATCGAGATCGCCCGACTGTTGATAGTTTGCTGTTATCAGAGGGTGTAATGTCAATGTAGGACTTAATAAACAGTATTAACTTAATTGTACTATTGTGGGAAAAAAAGTTTCCGTTGTTCCAAAAGAAAGAAAGAAAGATAGCGATGTTTCTCTCCTTCAAAAGGGTTTCTCGAAATGTTCTCCCTCGACGCGATGAACATGTGATAAAAAAAAAAAATTATATAACGGAGAAACGACTCACCGACGTCGATATCTCCAAATGAATAATGCTAACGACACAACCCCCGCACTCACACAGCCACACGGAAAGACACGCGTACACGCAGCCTCTACATTATGATCCTACAGCTCGTTCGCCTCGCGTTGAAACGCTCTCCTTGCTAAACGCTGCTCGGGACTGACCGGACTCGAGGATTTTCACCAAAGCTTCGCATATATACAATTATCAGAGTGATACAGATCTTTATTTTAAAATTCTTCCAGTCAATGGCAAGTCAGAATATAGCGATATATCATTGTAAACACAGAACATTCGTTATTGCATTTTATGAAGAGTAAATAAATATATACCGTACATTTACGAGTGGTTACTGCGTACCGTGCCACTCGTCCGTTGCCTTAGACCGACTTGCGTACCGGTTGGTCCAAATCATACACACAGTACACACCTCCATAGTTCTATATATATTTGTATATATACAAATATCTACTTGCCATTGCATTGCAATATACTGTTGATATAGTATTTATATATGAGCCACACACACACACATACAGACGGTCCGTATAAGCCAGGCTTGCTTTCGAAATTCGCAGAGTCGAGCGCGTTCGCCCAAGGCGCGACAATAACGGGTATACGAGTGAGAATCGAAGATGGTTCGCCGATGATCCTCGAGCAGCGTTCGAAAGGATCGTTTATCCGAAGCGAGGCAGCTGACCCCTACCCCGAGAATTTTTCCTTTGGCCCGGGCAAGTTGAGGCAAGCGCTGGTCCGGCTCTCAATTTTGAAATAGCCATTTCGACGAGAAGCGAAAAAAGTGAACTGACCCCCAAAACCCGACGCAATAGAGGAAGGCAACCGGATCAAAATACCGCCACATAAAAGTAACAGTTTCTCGCGCGGGACCCGGCCGCGGCTGGCATCAAATAATAATACTAGTAAAACTATTATATAAAAGTAATAATAATGATAACGATAATGATTAAATATTCTACTTTGTGAGTAACCCCCTCGAAGAACCCCTCCCGCGCCTCGTCCCCCCTCCCAGCCTAACTGACACTAACTGCGTCTCAGCGGACGCAAGACGTCGCGCGAGTCCCCGCCGGGGGGTGCATAAGGCCCTGCCGCGGGGCGCCGCGCAAACGAGTAAGATTTAAATAAGTAAAGACTAACGCCGCGTAAGAGAGCGTAAAAGAAATCGCGAGAAAGAGAGAGTAAGAGAGAAGCAGAATGTAGAGAGCGTAGGAGAAAACTTGGCCAGCCGCGGCGACGGTGTACCCGTTGGAATGGGCCCCGCGCCCTATCTCACTCACAGCACACACTGGGCCGACTCGTCCGATAGAATGTGCCTTCAGTGTTGATTTTATACGAAAAAAATACTAAAATTATACAAAGGGGCCCGACATAGACCGAACGCCCACCCAAAGCCTGACTAGTGCTTGCCAGCTGCCTCCGTTATTCACCAATGCCACAAATCGGAACTTTACCCACCCACACACACACACACACACACAAACGCACACGCACATACAAGGAATCGTATAACCAATAACCCCGCAGACGTCTTTCAGAAATTAATTCGAGAGTAAATTTGATAACGAAGATGTTGCATCATAACGAAACGATTTCTTGCGAATTAGGTACACTATTTACCGCAGCCGCATACACACACACACACCCACACACGCGCACACACTGACCCCTAGCAAGCTGCGTTGCGTGCTCAAGTCCACGCCTCGCCGAGACATCGAGAGCATTTTTTGGTTTAGGCAAGGAGTTCGGAACGCTACTTAATTAAAAAAGCGATACATACGCAGGTATCTCGAATAACATCCAATTATTATGCTACAAGTATACTTACCTAATATTAATATGTGTACTATGGTCTCTCCCACTCCCCGTTAAAACGAATTCCCGCCCCGGTTGACGACGATCGGCGACGGGTGCCGAGAGATCGGTCCCCGAGCGTCGATCGCAATGGTCAACGGTCCGTGAGAAAAGCCCCCCTTCCAAATACAAACGTAGATTTTAAACGCAATTAAATAATGAAGATGATGATTAACGACGACGATTGATGGAGTTACATAAGAGCTAAACTAACTAAACTACAAGTAAACTTATTAATTATTAACCATTAACAAGCAGTAAAGCAGTATAAACAGTAAAGAAAAAACCCAGTAATCATTGAATTGTGTGTCGACAACTACATACTACTACCTACCGTATATTGAAATAATAGCCGTATGTAAAAGGAAAAAAAACTTGTATTCTACCAGGTGTATCAGCATCCGCTCTAATAAGCAAGCGATTAAAGATTACTCCCCCGGACAAAAAAAGTAATAATAAACACCTATGGAAGATGGAAAAAAAACCTCCTAAAATTTTCCCCCACCCCTCCGTAATAATCCTTCGTAACGCCTCCTTTTGGTACCTTTTGCAACTCTCTATAACAATACCCCGCAGTTAACTATACAAGCCCGCCGATGATATTAACGAAAACAGTTTAAACAATAAGCAGAACACTGAGAAACAGAGCAAACAGTAGCAAACCAATAAACCAACGAAACCAGCCACCACTATCGCAAACGCATAACCGTATTAAACATAATTACTAGTGATCGTAGGCCGATTGTAAAACTTTGTTCACGTTGTACGCACATGTGTGGGGAGACCATGTAACTTTAGCTCCACCGCCTCACTCCGCGATCGCCTCGCGCCGTCCTTTTCGCGCGGTACGCCTCCACCTCCACCGAAGGCGGCGCCCACCGGCGCGGGACGATCAACGCGTGTAATCCAAAAGTCTAATGAAAAAAAATATTACACACGCGCGCTTGGGCTGGTGCATACTGAAACGAAAAAAAAAAAAAATAAATAAACTAACGAGTAAGATTGTAGGGCACAGCCTGCGCGTCTCGAAACTCAAATTTCAATCGAAAGGAAAAATCCTCGAGACTCTACCGAAAATCGCCCGGAGATGCTCCTCCTCCCAGTGAAACCCCCTCCCCGCCAAGACTCCCCCCGCCAACACCTCAGCCCCCCCCCCCCCTCTCCTCCAAACATTGATTACCTACGTGTTGTATTATCCGTTATTTTCGATATAATAATTATATAGTAACTAATAATATTTAATGATAATATGACGACGATAAGGTACGGAAAGATGTTTGGTCACATGCTATAAAAGATGATAATGATGATTGAAAAAAGTAAGATAACGCGAAGGAAGATAAGAAATATACATGTACACGCATAACAAATAGACGCTTCGCGCGACGATCCTCGACGGTCGAGGCTCGTCGCGCGTCCAGCCTCTTACTCAGCAGAAAAAAAAAATAAGAACACGTGTAGTCCGGGTTTCAGTAATATAAACGTAAAAAAAATGAATAAATGGAAAACCGAAACTAGTTGCCGTGCAGTTTAAAAAAAAAGCAAAAAAACATACATACACATTAAACACAACAGTAATAAAATAACAGAACAGATTAAAATGCAGAATGCAGGAAAAAAGAATTAAGATTAAAGAAAAAAAAGTCAACCACCGACCTACCCGCGGGTCCGCTTCGTTTTTTCGCCTCGACCGGCGAGCCGAGGCGCTGCCTGCCTGACACTCGGCGAACTCTCGCGCGGACGACTGGCTAAATAGCGGGCCAGCTCCAACTTCGCTCCCCTTCGCAAAAGACGATTGAACTCGTTCGGCCATCGAACGACACGGTGCTGATATTTGTCCTCGCGGGCTAACCCTTTTCTTATAGACGAAGGCGGACCTTCTCATAAGCGAATCGTTGGAGCTGTCCTTCGAAACCTGGCTGCTTTTTTTTGGCTTACATCGGGGATCGACCTGACGATCGATCGGTACACGTAATAAAAAGACTAACAGTCGCCGAGTGTCGAGCGCCAACGGCTCGGTTCGCCAACAGGGACGAATGTTGCCTCGTAGCTGAACATTTTTGTACAGGATGAAAATAAACAGATGTAAAATCTTGAGTTACAGAGCAGCACTATACATACAACACAGAGGATGTATATATTTTTACGTTACAGAAATATGCCTGCGCTAACCAAAGCGTCAGGCGCCATAAGACTGGTTCTCATTTCCCATGACAATGCGTATATACAATGCCGTAATTTATTAAACATATTGTAATGTAAAACCTAACGATATTTGTATACAGTGAACGGGTACCATCAGACGACAGATCCATTAGTCAACAGGAATTTTACAAGGAGTTAATCAACGCGAAACGATACAGTGATGAACTGCATTAATTGGGGCAGGCTTCTGCGGTTCCGAGCACGAGCGGCTACGTCGCGAACGATCGGAGCTCGCGGCCGGTCCGTGCACAGGATATAGAAAAGCGAAATCAAAAAAATTAGCCGCGGCGAGGTGACGTTTATACCGCTCGCAGCTTCCGGGGTAGAATCAAAGAACGGGATCGAGCTCCGATCGGCGCGCCGGCCGAACCCAACCCGACCTAAAACCCATTGGCACGAAAATTCGCTTTCACCGCGAGCAAGTTCAAGTTCCTTCTTCGACCGAGCTAAATTAACATCCTGATTTTCTCATTCGGCGCGTTACATTATCGAACTAACCCAATTGGCCTTTGAGAAGGCAGCATCTCAAAAGTAGAGCTAAAAAGCGCGACAAGCCCGAACAAAAAAAAAAGCAAAAAAGAAAAACAGCCCGCCAAATTGAGTGCTCGGATCTCGCGGCCGAAGCCCCGAAAAGTGAAAGAAGCATAACGCGGGTAGGAGTCTCTGTAACGTTCGAGCAGCTCGATTCACACCTAGTCGATTCGAGTCTCGGACGGAAGGAATCAATCCTAAGTTTTCGAATCCGTAAACAGTATAATGAACAAAAAATAACAAAAAATACTAAAAGTGATAACCAAAAAACAAAAACATTCCCCGGCGGCGGGCCGCTCCTCGCGAGGCGTCCGCCCGGAACGGCGGCCCCGAGCCGCGGCGAGCTTCTGCGCAGCGCGCCTCTCGATCTCGTCCTTTCCAGCCATTCGCTCGGAAATCGAAAAGGCCTAAGCGACAAACGCGAGCGACTCGATTGATGTCGGTGAAAGAAAAAAAAAATGAAATAAATAAGCGCGCGAAGCAAGCTCTCCGCAAGCTCGGCCCGGCCGCGCGGACGCTCGGCGAGGGGTTCCGCCGCCGCGGGAACGCTAACATGACACAAGTTTTGAGTTACAGTGCAAGCGAACATCTGTAGAGCCATATACGTATAGTATCTTGTTGTATCTTACTAAACAATTAATAATAAAACATTTAAAAAAAAGCGTAGTATGTGTACATTCGACAAAGGATTATGGTTGCTTTTCGGCGATTGAGAGAGCGAAAAAAAAAAATAAGAAAACAGCAAAAAGCGTGAGGGGGATTTTTCTGCAAAGACACGACAGATTTATAGAGAGAGAGAGAATGTGCGCGCGAAAGTGATTTTAAGCTAGAGGATAACGAAAGAGGGCGAGCAAGTATATGCTTGTGTGAACGATAAGCAGAGAAAGGGAGAAAAGAGCGAGAGAGGGATGGAAAGTCAAGATCAAGTCGGCTCCGGGGAGACCAAGGCTGCGCCGTCACCGACGCGGTCCCATCCGAAACGGGTGCAGGTAACTTTAGGTGTATAAAAAAAAAGAGCTGTTTCTCGTGGTTTAGGATGTTTCTAAAAAAAATTATTGTAAAAAAGTTCTATTATAGACAGAGGAAAATTTAACGGGAAATTAAAGCGCGAATGGTAAAACTGTGTGACTGAGTTAACCGATAAAGTGTCGTAAGAGAGTGCGTGGGAAAAAAATAAAAAATAAAGTCTATTGTAAATTTTTGGAAGCGATCAGGCCGGTCGGTGACCGCATCCTTCGCTTCTTCGCGGATGCCAGAATGGCGGACGGAGGTAATGCTCTTTTCTCCCCTTCTCGATGCCGTATAGCTGATTATACCGAAAACAAATGTGCAGAAGGCAAGTGAAAAGTCGCGTAATTAAGTCTACTCGAGCGGGCGAGAAGCGTAGACTCGACGTGATTTTCCGAAAAAAAAAAGAAAAAAAAAACAATGTCCGGCGCCCCTGCTTATTTCGAAGGGAGAACGCATCTGGGTTTTTATATATTTTTGGCAACGATATCTCGATATCTACGATAAGATTTAAGCGCAACAAAAGAAATAATAAAGAAAAAAATGTCTAATCTAAAGATAAGAAGAAGACGTTTTGCTGTCACGTTTGTAAAGATTTCGACGGGTCTCGAAAAAGAATGACGCTGAAAAAATAAAAATGAAAAAGTGAAAAAATAACGAAAAAAAAAAACGAAGATGTTATGCGTGGGACAAGCGAGGGGATAAAAGCGACGGTAAAGTTTAATATTTAAATATTCGTATCAAAACAAGAAATGTGTGAGGGCCTCGGAGTAATACCGGCTAGCGGCGATAAAGCAAGACAAATGACGATGAATAATAGAGTGCGCGAATGAATTGAATATTGAGAAAAGAAAATATTAGCGCGGTGTGAGAAAGCGAGAGCGAGAGAAAGAGAGAGCGAGAGAGAGTGAGAGAGAGCAAGAAAGCGAGAAAGAGAGAGAAAGGAAAAAAGTGGAAAAATGCGGAAACCAAAATAGGTGGGGCCGAACTATTAAAAAAATATTTATAGTATATGGCTACAAGTACAAATTACTTCGATTACTGAGCGTAGGTGTATTGATGTGTGAACAAAATTTGGTTGGCCGGTGACCGTTTTTGGAACCATCATACTGCGTATCAAAGTATGTAAAATTTATTGAATAAACGCTAGCGTACTACGATATACTGTAATCTAATAATGTAATATTGTAATGACGAGTCTAAATGAAGAAGTTAATTTGAGAAGTTTAGGAGCGCAAGCGTGAGAGTGCACGTGCAGAGTGAAAATAAATAAAAAAAAAAAAAATAAAAACGAAGACGATGATAAAAAAAAAGAGGACAAAAGAGGTTATTGTGCATACGATCG
This sequence comes from Ormyrus labotus, assembly GCA_035582975.1. Taxonomy (NCBI): domain Eukaryota; kingdom Metazoa; phylum Arthropoda; class Insecta; order Hymenoptera; family Ormyridae; genus Ormyrus; species Ormyrus labotus. The sequence continues at coordinate 9,677,641 of JAWWEO010000036.1, forward strand.
AGAGTTTACGCGTTTATTTCTCTTATTATGGATAGGTACGATTTTAAATGTCACCGCATTTACGGTCACGATGCCTCACTGTCATTATTATTGTATAATTGCTCCACGAATCATTGCGTGATTATCATTGCGGTTACTATGATTCTCATTGTCATGATTGCTACGTCGAATATTATATTTATAAAAAAAAGTATTGTATATGACTTCAAGAGAGAGCGCGCGCGCGAGAGAGAGAGCGAGAGAGAGAGAGAGAGAGATAGCGAGAAAGAGAGAGAGAGAGAGAGAGAAAAACGAATATCAGTTCAAGTTGTACACACTTTCGAGCATAAAAAAGTAAATTCATTTCAATGACGAGAAGACTACTAAAAAGGAGATAATTCGCAGACGCTAAATTACCAGTGACTGTACGGTGCGCGCGGCCGACGGCCCTCGAATCGATTGAAAAAAAAAAAAGACACGACTTTTCGGCGGTGTTCTATTATCGAAATTTACCCGGCAGGCAATAAATTGTCAGGCCCCAAGGAAACTCGCCCGGCCGCCCCAAGGCAGCGCAGCAGCAACGGCGCGATCCCTCGTCGCCTCGCGAAATTCTATTTTTGTAAGCATATTTCTATAAAGAAAAAAAGGTATACTAACGATACGGCAAAATTTTACTATTCCTAGTGTGGTGAAAATGAAAATTGAACGTTTAGATTTCGTTAGTATAGTGTAAAAAATTAACGATGTCTAGGTCCTATTCGTGTACTTAAAGGTGGAAATAAATGAAAAAAATAGCAAAGCTAAACTAAATAAGAAAATTATATGTCGGCGGCGCGTTGTAGGTTGTAAAATTGTACATAAATTGCGAGAGGAGGCGCGGGGGTAGACGCCCGGACTCTCGGACTCTGGGGCGCGGGCGAGCTTCGGTCGCGCCACAATTCAACAAAATACGACCCAAAATCTCCCGATCGAAAGGCCGTCGCACCGCGGGCGCGCAACTGCATAACGTCAGAATGCTCTTTTTTTTCTTTGGTTCATTTTTTCTCGATTTGACTTTACTTTTACGTATACCTAAGTTCGGCTTTGCGTTCGCTCGGACGCGCGACTCTCCCACCCGTGGCGGAGAGGCTCGCGCGCGCCCGACGTTCCTTCCTTCCTTCCCGTTTTACTTCACGTTTGTACATGTTTGTGTGCCAGTGTGTAACAACCGGCCTCCACCCGGGCCTTGTACATACTCACGCATGAAAGGCCACTCTATAAAAGAAAAATGAAAAAAATAACGATACACACGAAGTGCTACACCAAGATGAGAATTGAGAACACACGGAGAAAGAGAGTGAGAGAGGGAGCGAGTGAATGCGAGCGAATGTCAAGAGAGAGAGAGAGAGTGAAAGAGAGTGAGATCGCGCACGAAAATCGCAAGACTGAGAGTGAAAGGGAGAGCGAGCAAATAAGAGAGAGAATAAACAAAAATGCAAAACGAAAAATAAAAAAAAGGAGACACGGGAATATCATGTGAAAAAAAATAATAATGTGAAATAAATGATTAAAAAAAAAAAAAAAACCAGAACACGCAATAAAAGTATACAGCCACAGAATCCTGAAACACACAATTACACAATCGGACAAGGCATTAATACACACGGGACACACACATATGCGAGACACACGATATTATATATATACGACTCCATAGATGAAGGCGCGGCACACTCACATAGTGTCTCTCGGATTGTTCCACAAAACTTTTCATTCGAGTTTGCTTCAAGAAACCTTCTGTTTTCTAATGTATGACGTGTTGTTGTCGATATATAAAATAAACTTAATAAAAAAATATCCCGCTGACTCTTTCATTATTTTCACCCTGTACAATGCAAGCTCCGCATCCTTTCCTCGCAAGGCCTAGCAGCGGCGGCAACGGCGGCAACGGCGGCGGCGGCGACGGCAGTTCGCCGATAAGAAAGAAGAGTGGCGTGAAATTGGAAAAAAAAGTAGGTGCGCCTTTTATAAAAATAGACCAGTGCACCTACGCCTGCGGAAAGGCGTCACTAGCATCTTCTAAGGCCTCTCCTCGCGGTGCACACTAGGCGGCAGCTATAGTTCCTCTTGCGCGATGTGCAGGAGACCTTAAGCCGTCCACTTCATTAGGCTTGTAATGGGACAGAGATGACACACGAGGAGGAGAGCAAGCCGTGACACTTTAACACCTCGGAAATCTAACCAATGAACTCGTTTTCACGCTTCGGGGCCTCCTATCTTGGACGCTGCTGCCTCACCACGGACTCTCTCGTGCTTTTCTTGTGACAGAGACGACCACACAGACCCGCACAGGCCTTTCTCAAGTTTTCCCCAGACCCTTTATACAAAAACTTTTCCCGGCAATTGGAATAAAAATGCACAAAAGCCGCCCTTTCTCATTTTCTCATTTTTACGCTCGTTTCAGATCTCTTCTTCTTTTCTCAACGCCAATTCGCATTGTTAATCTCATTTGTTTTTCTACTGATTCGCGCGCTTGGAAAAAAAATTCATTTCATTTTATTACATTGGTAAAACCTTTTTTGTTAATCAAAGATTCCAACGGAATAATAAAATTTATTACTTTTAGTATATTTATTTATTTATCAATAATTACAATAAAACATAGATAATAAGACTCAATTGCAAATCATTCATTTTGAAAATAATATTTTCCAATTGTACTTTGAACGCTATTGTCCAATAGGTAATTTGTTTCATAAAGTTAAACGCACAGTTTGTTTAGTCTTGGATTACGCGAACAAGAATTTATAATGATTATTTAAAAAATTTAACTATACACGAAACAAATTAAAAACCAGTCATAAATATTTTTTTATAAAGCTTAAAATTATAAATTTTCAAATACAGTTTAAAATTGTACCAAATGCAAATTTTAAGGACATAATTAAAAATAGTCGGCTTCTTCGGAACTTTAGAATTTGTTTACTTTAAAATAACGCATTAATTTCCATACGTTGAATATTAAAAAGCTAACACCCCCGTTGAAGGGAGCAGAGTGGATAATTTTACCCCTAGCGATCCTACTGCCAAATACTTGAAACTACTCGATGCGGGCATTCGCTGAGACGCTGACGGTTGGGCAAATAATCAAAAACTCTGTCGGTAAACATTATATTTGTACTGTCACTGTTTACAAATGGTAACTGGGTTTTTTTCAATTTCACATTATCTAATATGTAGGTACCTGTATTTTTGTGGATGTTAAAAATTAAGTGAAATATTCTATAAAGTGTTAAGAAAAAATTTATTTTAGAGTTATGTAATACGTCATTTCATTTAATAAATGCTAAGAAGTAATAATATTTTATTCAATATCGCATTCTATAATTTTTAAATTTGTAAAGATAACAAATAGCATTATTATTATTATTGTATAAATAATAATACTTGTGTTCAAATACCGGTCGTGGTCGGTATTACAGATTTCTAGGTATCTGATCGTATACGTCCGCGATGGTCAGTCCACAAACGGTAAACACACTCGGGAAATCGGGACAAGTGGTCCCTAAAATAAACTGTTCTCGTTTACTTCGATTCCAAACACAGATGGCACTGACGTATCACTACATTATGTAAAATCATTTATAAATTGGATTAAAAAGCAGCAGTGAGATAGATAGATATTTATTTAATTGTAGCATAAGGTCAAACATTTAAAATAAAAATATGGTCAAAAATAAAAATATAGTAAAAGGTGATATTATTTAAAATTAATTATATAAAATCATATTAATTAAGATGGTTTAAACTAGTGATATTACAGATAAGATAAGATAAACAAAACGACAAATCACATATATATTTCGTCATTGGTTTATTTATGCAAATAACAATTGTGAACATTTTAATTGTGCACAATGTTTAAGTATACGATTCTTGTTTGCATGCCCAACACGTCTATATTTCGAAGAAGGTTGTGCAACAGGTAGATAGAAGGATCTATTGAAAAAAAATTATATTAAAAAGTGTAAAAAATTATGTCAGATACCACCGATTTTTTTTTAATTTTAATTCAATTTTAATAAATTAAATAGCACATTTAATAGATAATAAATTAGGTAAGGTGCGTTTGATACACATAAGAATCGTACACGTAAACATTGTACACAATTTAACATTGGTGAAATTTATAT
>JAWWEO010000036.1:9681891-9749459 GCA_035582975.1 Ormyrus labotus
GAAAAATTTGAAAAAATTCAGAGGTAATTTTTTTAGCATAAAGAATAATCTATTAAATTTTTATGAAGATCGTAGATGTTTTAAATTCCTGACAAACGTCCTTAAGCATACTGCGATTGAAAAATTAATCCAGTTGATTAATTTTCATATTTTTGAAACTAGAGATAATGTTTGAAATAAAAAAGTAAATTGTTAGTTCTTATTATCTGATTACATTGATATAATGCAAGAGTGTTGTATTGATATATTCGTACAAAACTAATTATATAAAAACAGAAATTTTTATAAAACGCTTATTATCATTATTATTATTATTATTTAAAATACTGAATTTAAAAGAAAGGCAATTATTGTAAATCGAAAATAGTTTAAAATGCATTAGTTTGGAATAAAAAAGTTTAGGTGATACATTCGATAATTTCTTAAGGATTTGCCCTAATTTTTTGCGGTTAAAAGGGACTCTGGTGTAATAGAGAGATCAGGAAAGAAAAGAATAACAGATGGAATAAAATTACCAGTTTGTGAATGAAAATAAATGCTGTGGAAAGGAAAAAATAAAATTGCGTGTGCTTTCTAGATCATATTTCCATATGTTAGGATCTTAATATGCAGAGTTTTTGAAGAACGCATGAAAATTTAAAAAATCAAATAGATTTTTTGTATCAAACTTTGTTTATATTGTTAGATAGAAATCAGGAAAAGCATAAAAACTAAATAATTAAAAATTATTTTGTATTACAGAATTCTAAATTGGTTATTTTAACTATTCATGATTAAAAAATAAACGTAACAATGCTTTACTGCGTTTTAAATGTGCTTTACTGCATTTTAAAAAAGCTATCATATTTTTTGATCACACTTTTTAACGTCCCAATTAGCTTAAAGCTTGTTTTATCTAAAATAAGGAAAAGGCTTTCGCGTCTATTCTAGTCTCCAGTCATATCCTCCTCCTCGTGGCTGATTCGCGCGTGCCTTTACTTACACTTGTCACCTGCCTGTCTGGAGAAAGAGTCTCTAGGGCGCCCTGCACTGCTGTGCGTCCCCACGCGCGCACACATATTCACGCTTGCCTCCTCCCCTCTCCTTCCTTTCTTCGCTCGTTTTCTTTCGTGTCTTCTATTCGTGGTAGCCATTTTCGTTTTAAAAACCGTTCTCCACAGCTCGGAAAGTGGGCGGTCGCTAGCGAGAACGGCTTTACGCCATTGGCTCGCGCAACATCCGATATATACATAAATATATTTTCACGCATACATGTTGCGCATATTCTCTGCACAAACTCTTGTGCTTGTATCATGGGAGTACCTCGAATAATGATGCACTAGTAACAATGCATCTCCAGCCGTATTGCAATTATTTTCGGATCGTGAAACTGAAGTTTGGCGTTATTGAAAAATACTACTTTTTAAAAAACTAATTGTAAGAATTCCTCTCGTGGGATGTTTTAATTGTTGATCATTTCAAGTCTCTTCAAGAAACTTACTTTATTTTTCTACCAATTAATTTAACAACATTTAACTCAGTGTTAAATAAAATAATAAATAAAATAATTTATTTTATTTTATATAATCTTTGATATGAAATCGGATTGGTTTGGAAGAAAGGTTTAATAATTCAATAAACGCAATTTCAGTTTAAACTAAATACTATATTAATAAAATAATTCCAAATATTAAATTTACAAAATTTATTCGTATATTTGCTGCTCTTCCACATCGTCGCAATCTGTAACAAATATTTTTTTTTTATTTACGCAATTTAATCATGCACATAAATGGTTATTATGCGGGTAACAAATATTTATCCTAAATTAACAAGCTGAATTTAAATCTATTTTAAGCGCGTTGCTTAGTTTTTGTTCGACACACCAAGACTAAGGGTTTAAAAAAACTCTTCTTCTCGAGTACGCCCGGATCTGCTATGGAGTTTAAAGAAGAATTCGCGTGTTAAATGTAAATAAATTTTGTAAAATTAAGGTTTAAAATTATTTGATTAATATGTTTAAACTTAAATTTTGTTTATTGAATTATTAAATCTTTCTTTCAAATCACTCCCGATTTTATATGAAAGATCATATAAAATAAGTTATTTTATTTCTTCTACACTGATATGTTAAATTAGTTGGTAGAGAAATAAAGAAAATTTCTTGAATTGAAAAGACTTAAAATGATTAAAACTTAAATCAACCGCGAGCGGGATTGTTACATAATGTATGCAAATAATTCTATTAAAATTTTTCAATAATATAAATTTATAGTGAATTAACGCAATTAACGACGACGAAAATAGTTTTTTAGAATAATAAAAAGTTAAATCATTAAATACAGTAATTTATATTATAATAATTCTTGGGATTATGATATTTTTTCAAAATGTTAATTAATATTTATATACAAAATCTTACACAGAACTATTAAACGGTCATCGTTTAACGATATTTAGTGATATTTTTAGCACGGTAAAATAAATAAAAATTTTTTAAAACTTCAAAACTTTCCCAATTTTTATTATAGAAAAATCTACCCGCTTCATCTACACTACTTTGAAAAATATTATAATATTTTTAATATCTTTCATTCTTAAAAATTAATTATAAAAATTTTTTTTTTTTTTGCAAATTGCATACATGTATTTTTTAACAGAAAATAATTTTTTTGGTCGAACAGATGCATTAAAATACGATGTTCTATTTGGATACAGTACAGAATTATTGCACCGATTCAGCTACCCTTCGGGAGCGTTTTCCTTGATGTACGGATTTTTGAAGGTTGTTGAAAATATTGATGTTGCAATTCGAATTTTGACTGAAGGTAAGAAAATTAATTAAATTTTATAAATTTTAATTCGAAAATATGATATTTTCTGTTTAAAGTTTTTTAATGATACCCTCATTTGTTCTATTAAAAGTAATCATCATTCAAACTTTTTTCGTTGATTATTATTATTATTATTAATACATCTATTGTCCAAACAAAATGAATAAAGTCAATGTTGTACATATATCATTTATTTTTAAAGAACCAGAACTTTTAAAAATATATTGTCAAATGTATTTAAAAAATTGAATGAATTTTTAAAAAATTTTAAACAGAATTTTGATTTTAATTCAAAATAAACTAAAATTCTATTTTTTTACGACCGGAAGATGCCGAAGGAAATAATTTATTAAAACGGATATTTTATCTAGTCACTTTTGGAAAGTTAATTTGAAAACTTGATAATATAAATTTTAAAAACTTAGTTTTAAATTCGTAAATATTTAAAGTTATTGGCTGTGAACTATAGTACCTGATATTCAAAAGTACAAGCATACTCTTTTATTCTTTATTATTAATATTTCAACTGCATTAAAAAAAGATCAACGTTTTGAAGATTCTTCATTACTATCTACAACTCTGAAGATGTTTCAAAGAATACCTGTGAAGATAAAAGTTACAATTTATTTTATCCCTCATTGCATAATTTACTTTTGTGCAGAAGTTGTATTACATAAATTTTTGCAGTAAAAGATAATTTTTTAGCTTTTATTTTTAAATTATTGAGATCAATGCAAAACACGAAAATAGTTTTTGATTCAACAACTCAAGATTAAAACTTCGACAAGTGAAGATCGAAAATGGAGAAGTCATCGCTGAAGATTTCTACGTCATCAACAAAGTACCAAAGAAATTAATATTACTTGTAGATATAAATACCATCGTGACATGCGAACTGCGTACATGCAACGGTAGTAAGTTCCTAAAACAAAATTTCTTTATACTTTTTTATGCAGCAGTTTCAGTATAGTATTACGTGTATTACTAATTTGTTTACCCTTATTGTTTTCACATTTCGAATCTAACAAGGAGAGCGTGCAACCTGCGAAGCACGATATGGCATTTTTCACATATTTAAAATCTCAATTAGTTGCGAAACAATTTATAAATTGAAGGTGATTTTAAAAAGTAATTTTAATACATAATAAAATAATTCTTTAAATTTGAATAAAGCGTATTAGAATTTTACCTTAATTTAAATAAGGTTATTAAAATTAATAAAAAAGTTTCTAATTTTTTATGGGAGGCATTTATGAGCTACTTATTTATATTTGTTCCTGGATATATAAAACATATAATCATGAAAAATTTTTTAAATTAAATTGTTGCGATCAATAATAAGTTCTTTAATAGTTTAGTAATATAATTGAATTATAGTTTATTGTAGTGTAGTGTAGTTGATTATTCCCTCGAGATTCATAGACTGTTTCCTATTACAATTGTTATTTATCTTTAAATAAGTATACGGCAGCTTACAATAGCCAGTGAAAATATGCTGTAAGTCTACAGGACAGAAACATAATCAGAGAAGCCCGAAACCGCGATTCCCACGTTTCACTGTGTACCTCAGTTGACTCACGAAAAAGTATCCAGGCTACATACAATACTCTTTTTGAGGCCACTTGTAAGTTTTACCACCGCTATCATCGTCACGCATACGTCTCTCAATTAGTGGTTTACCAAAACGATTCAATAGAAAATGATTTTATTTATTGTCAAAGCTAAATTTCATACTTACGTTTACGATATTAAAAATAGGATGGATATTATCTACTTATTATTTATTTTTTTAAAAGTTAAGCATTGTAGACCCTAAAAAGTCGCCTCTTTTTATAAAAATTTTTTTACTTTACATTGTAGCTAATAAATAAAAAGATTTTAATTTATTTTGCAAAATTTAAACATCTTTTATAATTGAAAAACGTACTTTAAATCCATAAGTAAATTTTTCTCATTTAATTTCTAAATATATATCTTTAAGTTTTATTGATGTGAGACTTCAATGTTTCTGTTTCTTCAACAATCACATTCCGCCTGATGAAAATTCTTGGTATTACTGAAAATATTAGAGCCAGTTCAAAAAATATAATATGCAATTGAAAGTTCATGACTTTGACAAAAGGAAGAAGCAGAATCACTAATCGAGTTTTGTGCTTTAACTTTTTCATTAAAGTAATTTGTAGTAGTTTCACGTACGTGCATATTCTAGCGTACGTCAAGTCCTCACACAGACTGATTATGTAACATTAGCTTACTTGATATGAATCACTTACTACAATGTAGATTCTTGCCTGTAGGATTTCTATAAAATCAAAAGATCTTCGATCAAAATAGATGAAGCATTATTTTACTATTAAAGAAAATAGTAAGTAATAGTTTTTACTAAAACTATCACTTTTTTAAATAGAAAAACTACAAAATGAAATTAGTTACGATCAAAGGTAAACTTTTTGTGCGAATGAAAGAAATGTCTAAGAAATTTAATGCGTATTCGTAGCATCAATATTCATTGTTGTATGAATAATTAGATGCTAAAGAACTAAATGAATATACAAGAGAATAATAGAAACATTATGTCCAGTGCATAAGTCGAAAGTTACACTGCCTTTTTGCGGCGGGAAAATGTAATCATTATTAATAATCTTCTAGCAAAGAAAAAGTGTCAAGTATAAAAGTGTATATATATTTTTCATATACATTCCATAATTTTTACCTTTAATAATGCTTATTTTAAAAATCTTATAAATCGAGTGTTTCAAAAATATATTTCAAATGCTTTTTTTGAAATATTTAAAATAATTTTAGCAATGTGTAATTTTCAAAAAATATAAATTATCATTTACTATAAATTTTGATAAAAAATAAAATTCCGATAGAGAGGAAAAGGATAGCATTCTTGGCCACGATTGGTTTGCAATATGTACAATAACGCGAGTGACATCGTTCGTTAAAAAATACATTACGACAAAAATCGTTGATGCTTCTGTCCTAATTGCTCAAGCTACCCGACATTTTATGCGGCGGTTCACTTATACTTCCGGACATTGATTGTGTAGTTTATGCCAGTTTGCGGGAGATGCTAATTCGTTGCCTTTAGCCTTTCGTCGTTTCGTGGAATTCTGGCTACGCATGAGTAAGTTACATCAGTCAGCTAGAATAATAATGCCTTTATAGACTCACATTTTGTGCATGATAGAAAATATTAATTATTAACGATTCTTTAAAAAGATATTTTCGTTTAGTAGAAATGTTGAAAGTTTTTAAGGAAAGAAGTCTAATTCGTTGCCACAAACTAATTATTCCACGCGGTAATGACTTTATTTATTTAAAATAGATTTCCGTGTAAAGTAATTGTGCAGATTGATATTTAATAACAATCAAATAAAAATATTATTTTTTAATCTCGAGAGTCAAAAAAAGTTTTAAAACGCGGCATTTTAAAATAAATTAGCTTATAGGTTGAAAAACAGTTTCAAGAGACTGTATCATTTGCCGGCTTTTACATTAATTTGAAACTTCTTTTTCGCAGAAATGAAGAAATTATTAACGTTACACAGTCTTTACGGTACAGTTTACTCCGCCCCCAACTTTGCACTCCCTCTCTTATTCCCCACTCTCTCCTTCTTACCTATTCCACCCTTCCCTTCCCTTCCCTCCTTTTTTTTGTCATTAACGTTATTTAATCTTCGTATTACTGCATCTTTTTTCTGCATGCATCGTACACTTGTATCCCGACATCCTCCCTCCTCTACTTTTATGCGGTCTCGAGTGTAGGCGTGCAAAGACTGCGCTCAGGATGGAAGTAAGTCGTCATTAATATTATAGACATTACGAGAACTTTTCTTTTTTTTTCATTTCTTTTTTGCGGTAGCGGCGCGGCGTATGAAACAAGTGAACCGATTGCGTGGTCGCAAAAGAATATGTAAGGCCGAAGTGGCTTCAGTTTCACGTTTTGTCCTCATACTTACTAATGCCTTTTATAGTGCTCAAGTTAGTTTGCAGTGGTACTTGCTGCGGTACATAGGAGCTGGTTTACTTTTATTTCTTTATTACCTGCTATTGTGCACCCATGTCTGCTACGATACTTGTGTGTACAAACACACATATGTATACGTAATTCTTCCTTTCCACCTGTCCCTGTAGCCCCCCCAATACGTGGCAGAAAATTCTCTATATATCTACGGCCGGTAATTGCTTTATGTGGAAGTGTATTTTAGTGGTTACAGAATATACTTATAAGCACACCGCGTGCACTTCGATTTTCATATAGCATGTGCATTTATTCTCTTTGAATTCATAAAATATATGCAGTCTAATCTTCAAAGCTAAAACTTTCTGAATTGAAACGATATAAAAGTCATATAATACCTTAGCTCTTTATTCTTTTGCCAAAATTTTTTATATATATATACATTTCGTGTAAGTAATTACAAATTTGTCTTTCGTTAGTCATGCATGTTAACTTCGTATCTTTGTCAAAAACGATTTTGATTTAATTTCGTTTTCGCATTTGAGTTTCAAGTCAATATATTAAAAATAAAGGTATTAAATAAAATTATTTATTACTAACAAGAAAATTGTAGTAAATTTTAAATTAAACAATTTTACTCTCGTGCTTTATTTGCAAGTACTTTATTTCAGCAATTTAAATTAAAATTTTTAATTTGTACTTTGCAATAGTAAATGTGCCATTTCTTTCTTTTTCTCTTGACAAGATTTTAAATAACCAACGGATATAAAATGCTTGCCAACTAGAAGCATAACGATGGGGTAAGCGGATTTATATGCTTGCTCCTTACCTGTTATGCGCTTTTTACGATATGTAAAACCGACCTACGGCATTGTGCCTGAAACGACGTTACTCCTCGTAAAAACCTCGAACGTTCTTAAGACTTTGAAGAAGACGACAACAAGAGAGAGAGAGAGAGAGAGAGAGAGACATATAAAGAAAGAGAAAGAGATAGAGGACCACAGCGAGCGTAAAGTTTAAATAATAATATTTATATTGATAGGTTATACAACCACAGCTTACTCGTAATTTATCGTATGTGTAAATTTCTGGACTGACAGAAAATAAATTTTCACAACGAAGAAGAGAAAACGTTTAATACGGATCTATAAAAGATTATTTATTACCGCTGCTTAAGTTCTTTTATAAATTGCTTGATTTTTAATTTCTTATAATGTGCACGTGTTGAAATTGTCGGTAATAAAAATTCAGAAAAAATTAAGCTGATGAAGAAGTGTCGTATTGCACAAGGATAGCAGGAATCTTAATTTTAAATTAAACGAAAATAAAATTTTTATTATTAAAAAGACATTGTTTAAATTTCTGCGTATTATTTCATAAAAATTTATATAAATATAAGCACTTTCAGCTGAAATATAATAAGCTAAAGAGATTTCATTGAATTAAAATATTTAATAAAATCTTTGCATTGAAATAGTTTGGTAAACAATGTTTGCGAAAAGAAACTGTTTAGCATTTTAATACGTATTTTTGTATAATCCTTAAAAATGTTCACGTTATTTTAATTAAAAATAATTATTTAAAAGCTTAGGAAATTGAATGCTTTAAGTACTTGAATAGTAAAAGTAGGCAATCAACAGCTTTTTTTTCTTATTTTTATTAGCATCGCATTATTGATAGCAAAAAATAGTTAATACGTATAGTATAAGTATCGCATCGGCGTAATACATAATGTAATTACACGTTTTCAAAGTTTTTTTAAGTGACTACGTAATTTTGCGAATCTAACTCCAGGAAAATGTCAAATTATTAGTGACAATATGCAGTGTCATGTAGAATCAATAATTTATCCACAGTACGTAACCAATACATACACATTGTCTCAAAAACATTCTGTGAGAACTCTTTGATGTACAGCATATTAGATCTTCTTTGAATAATTATTGTTTGCTGTGTGTATTCAACGTTACATTTATTACAATATGTAATCATAGATGTCTAATGTACGTGACACTTCTTTAACACAAGTTTATGCAGCTTTTTAGCTGACCTTTGCATGTGCACGAACAAAAATATATAATTATACTGACAGTGAATGTTACAATACTTTTTGCGATAATGTCAGTCTGACGTACAGTTTTACTATACCTAAGAAATGAGTTTCTTTTTAACACGCAATAAATAAAAACTTTAATAACGAGAATGAGTCTTTATGCGAAAAGGCGGCGAGAAAAAAAAGGTGAAGTTTCAGTGCAGAAAAAACTATTAATCATGACCGAGACAGCGAAAAGCAATTTCACTGTTTTTTTGCAGGCCCAAAGAGTATTCGAATCTAAAATAGGCACACTGCTCGGTTAACAGACAGGGCGCACGGAAGCAAGAGCATATCTTTTTCATCGAAAACCCTGTCATACATATATGTACTAAATAATGCCTTGCGTCTAGAACTCATATTAAAACTGTCAATCTCGCCATGAATATTTCTTGCGCGCACCTGGGGGATCCGGTAATTAATTGCTAACTTGTCCGATTAAATGGCAGCTAATTTCATTCAATGATTTTAGGCACTTTATCGTACGTCTTTCAATCAAGCTCGGCGCGCTCCCGACTTTTTCCATTAATTCCGCAAAATTCTTCGGTCTCTCGGTGCGAAGCGTGTATTTATTGTATCACGCCAAGTGAAACAGTTATCTCCTTTTTGCGCAATTTTTTTTACTAGCAGGCTCTCCTGCTCTCTCTCTCCCTCTCTCTCTCTCTCTCTCTCTCTCTCTCTCTTCCTCTGGACAGCGTGCGCGCGCGACAAGGGGACGGCCTGCAGCCAGCGCACCAGAAGCTGCGTAGCGGCAGGAAGTGTTGTGTGCATGCGCCGTTTCGCCGTGTCCGCCCCGCGATGCGCGCGTCTCCTCCCTTGCGCGACTCGTCATTTTGACATTGAAAGCGCCAGCATTACAACTCGTTGGCTGCACGCCCCGGCGAGGAGGCCTCGCGCGTCCTCCCGCTCTCCGCCCCCAATCTCACGCTCGTTTGAAATTCGAAGCAGGCTCTTCCTTTCGCTCTATCGAATTATTCCGATCTTTTATTCTTTTTTTTTTTGCGCAGCGCAGTTTTCTCAGCGATTACGAGTCCCTATATTTGGAAGTCGCATCCGGTGGGAGACCGAGAGTCTCCGCGGACATCAAACCAAATCGCCAATTTTCCTTGCAAAGCGGCACAAATTAATAATCATTATTCTGCATGTTTCTTCTTTATCATTTTTTAATGGCCTGCTGCACCTCCAAGACTCACCTGGCAATTAATTAATGTGCGATTGGTAGTTCCTTAACGTCAGTCCGTACGCGTATCAAAGCAGAAACGGCGAGCAGTAGAAAGATGAGCAGATGAGGGCACGTCGTTAAATAATAGGCATATAGCTTGTATTCGCTTGAAAAATGTTTAATTATCGAATGGCCGACAAAAGAAACTGAATCAGATTTGCGATAGCGCGAGGCGTTGTAACGCACCTTGGACAGAGAAAAACAGAAACCCCGAACGTGAGCATAGTGCAAACAAGACGACGGGCAGAAGTGCGAGCCGCAAGGAAGTCGTTTCTCCAATGCGTGACTGTAGCGTAATCATCCCGGATCTAAAATTGAATTGATGCAATTAAATAGCGCCCGACGGCTCGGCCTCGTTTTGTTTATTCTTCGCTCGTTAATACCAAACTGTCTGCGAGAAAGCAGAATGGTTTTGACGTTTTTTAATCCGGCGAATCGAATGAATAAATTTATATCGACGTCGAAGCTTCGGAGTCTTTGCGTAGCAGGAAAAACTTTCGTGTAAAGCGTCGTTTTAAGCGTCTACTTAATTTATTAATGTGTATGAAAGTAGATAATGGAAAAATGAAGCAAAAATGTCTAACTCAAAGCTGAAACTTTATCTACTATTGCACTATGCGCCGAAGGCTGGCTTATTTGTTTATTGATAGATACACCAAGACGGTAATAATTTTGAAAATGTATGCGTAAGCGTGTGGAAATATAAATACGACTACCTATGCGTATGGATGAGTAAACCACGCCTTTCCTAGACAGCCATTTTGAGTCTACGCCGTAAACATGCACAAGTTTATTTTAATGCTCCCAATGTAATTTGTAATGAAATCGGTAGAAATAAAAATTCATCTACCTTCCTGAACAGTAAATACTTTTATGCAACGCCCCGATTTGATGAATCAAAAACTTCTTTTTCGTGTAAGTTGGTACAAACACAAATGTAAAAATTTAATGTACATAAAAATTCACTCTGACGGATAAACGTAATTTTGTCACATCTTCAGATAAGTATATTGTTGAATAGAAAGTTGAAATAACCGAGGCAAAAGATTGCCGAAGTTATTTCCTTTTTATCAACCGCACCGATTCCAGTCGTGCTGTTTTGAAAATCCTTGGAATTTGCTTGATTTCCCAGCCAATAACGAAATAGCGGAACAAAGGGCGGCCAGGCTGGGGATTCCATTTTTTCACCCCGGTTACGCAGAATCCTTGGCGCTCTTCGGCAGTCCGACGTACTGCGGACCGGCTCCCTTCGTGGGACTGGCGCCTCCTACCACGACGGCCGCCTGCATTGGCTTTCCGTACCCGCTGGGCCTGACTCCGAAAGTAGAAAGTCCAGACAGTCCTCCGGAACGACCGAAGTCCTTTCCTGGTAAGCCTCTTCAGCCTCTACTCTATTTTCATACACGAATTTCTTGCCGAGTTCATTAAACTAACGATTCGTTAACGGTGGCAGGCAGTTGGCGAACTAGAATTCTGTGAAATGATGTATATAAATTTGATTTAAAATTCGGGATTCTTTATTAAAAAAAAAAAAAATGTCAGCAGCGAGAAATCATTAAAGTGTCAGTTTCGTCGCACGCGAGCACACAAGCTTCTACTTAAAGGCTCTCCTCGCATCCGCCAAACTGCTTCAAAAAGGCCGCCCTGCCGATGCTCGGGTGTACCACCGGCTCGCTACCATTTTTTTTATTTTATGTCTCTTTTACGATCGTTTTCGGAATCGTAAGCGTTCGTAAGAATGGTCCCTCGGTTCGGATCTGAAAAGTCAGTTTCCTTCGGTATTCACGGAAATCGATGCACGCCCACGATCCAATCTTCTTTGTTCGTTCTGACGCGCTTCTGCTCTCTTTCCGCTTTGGAGGTTAAGCAGCCATTGTGCTAGGGAATCTTTCGCTTTGTCGGGTAGAGTTTCTGTTTACTTTTCTCGAATATTCTCGCCGGGGCGTCGGTAACCAAAAAAAAAAAAAAAAAAAAATCAGCTCTCCTTAAAATGCGCCTCGACACAATCTCCGCTGGGTGTGCAAACTTCATTTTCATAATGATATATAAAAAAAAATTAAAGGAAAGTTAACGCGCGGAGCCGAGCGCACGGGGGAACATTAAAGAAATGAACAGCACGCAAGAGATTAGTTCTCGTTCAAAAACATAAAAGTGGGTATATTTCTCTTCGTCTGGGCGTGTCATTGGAAGTCGTAATAACATACCCAACTCCCATAAAAGTTATTTTAAGCTATAAAATATATTTCCTTCTTTGTGGCCCGGTGAAATTGCAAACCAGCTCGGTCTCTAGTTTTATACAGCTCTCGGTTCTCTCTCTCTCTCTCTCTCTCTCGGGGATTTTATTTTTATTTTCAATCGGGCATTGTTATTGGCTTTCGTAAAACGCGTGGTTCGTTAATTTGCGCGATGCAATTTTAATTGTATAACGTCGAGGAAGGCCGTTGCGCAAGATATCTGTTTTAAAGGTGGACTCGTGCGCGCGCGCGCGTTTGTTAGCAAAGAAAGTGGCATAAATAAACGAAAGGCGCTTAGCTCCGCTACCGGTCGGAAATCAGCGAGGAGACGTCCCAAGATAATCCGCGCAAAATGTAATTTTCCAAGCGGGGGCCGAGAGCGCAAATAATGCATACCAGCTTGTTTAGCGCGAAATTTATAACGGCTTCATCGGGCCGCGGCCCGCCGCTCTCGTGCATATAAACGGACGTGTCGCTCTCAATAATAGAACGCGCGATAATGTATTTAGATCTGCTTTGTATAAGATTTCTCTTCAATCCGATAATAGACGGGCCGGCCGGCCGATTAAATATTTGCATCGGACGTTTCGGGCGGGATACGGGCCGATGAGTGAGCAACATTGTCGAGGACGATACGCGGCGCACAATGTGCTCAATGTGCCCCTGCCAAAAAGAGCCGAGAGCAGCCACTAATACGAGAGGAGGAAGAAGAAGAAAAAGAAGCGCGCGCCCGAGAGAACGCGCACGAGAAGACGAAGGAAGAAGCAGTCGGGGAAGAGGAGACCGGAGAGAGAAGTAGTTTTCTTGGCAGCCCCTGCCGATACGATTTAACTCTTACAGCTGCGACGCGCCGACTTCACTTTTGCTTGGCGTTAATGATGCAGCGCTATAAAGAATCGAATTTATGAGTGACGCCCGAGCGAGAAATTATCTCTGTCCTGCATAATAACATGCGGAGGAGGCTCCCCTGCCTGCGGATCTCTCTTCAAAGGCGGAAACCCAAATTTCTCAGCTCCTTTGTTTCCCCCAGCCAGAGGCTGCCGTATTTATTTAATGCGCTCTCCGCAAATTAAGCGATCCGCGATCTGGAGCAGCGCCGATTGAAGAATATTTTACTAATTTATCGGGGCAATAATTTTAGCGAAAAACAATGTTGAAACGCCGTTGGGAGCCCCCGGGGCCAATTCATTATAATTGCACTTGATTTTTTTCCAATCCGTTTGATGTATTAGTTAGGGCGCGCGCGTGCACTTTAATACGCTCGGGAACTGTCGCCTGGCGCCAGGCCAGGTTTGTCATTTAAATCTCAACTTCGAGGAGCGGCAATTCTGCAACATCTGCCCGCGTTAATTACGTAGCCGCGAATGCCTTTAAATTCGCCTTGTTTATCCGCATTGCGCTCCTCGGAACGATCGCGCGCGGCGCTCTCCGCGCGCGAGGAGACTCTCCCTCGGAGCGAGCGAGCGAGCGAGCGTTAAAAATAAAAATTTCAGAAAATAGTCGCCCGCTCTCGACTCGCGGAGCTTGAGCTCCGCGCTGGAATTTACATAGAAATCGCGGCGATTACTTCGGAAAGACTAGCCTTCGAAAAAGCCGCGAATTTCCTTGATTTTTCATTAAACGATATAGTTCGCTGAGCTTTAATAAAATTTCGTATTAGCATATTTTATTTACGAGCCATAAACCGTTCGCATTTATTTAGCCGTATGATCGTAATTAAAGAGAACGTATATACTTCTTGTTTATACATTTCCATATAAGAAGCGTTACTTGGGCGTAAAAATTTTAACGAACGCGCTAATTAAATGTGCTTGCAAATTTATCGACGGGCCGCGAAGGAAACCCAAGCCCCTCGGTGCTGATCCGCTTCTACGCAATGCCGCCAATGAAGATATCACTCGGCGCGCCCCGAGAGACTTCAATATTCAGCCCGCGCGCGTTCCTCCGTTTTTTCCTTTTTTTTTTTTTTTTCGCCGCCGCGCACACATTATATTTTATTCTTGCTCGTCTACGTACACACGCGTATACGATCCCAGCTCGATTGCACGTTTAAGTACTCGGGATTCCACATAATACGATTCTCTCTCTCTCTCTCCTTCCCTCACCCACACGGAAGCTCGTACGAGCGGATCACGCGGGAATCAATGTAATCGGCGGTCGCGCGGCAGCCTCCTCTGAGAACCCGGCGAAAGAGCACAAAGAAAGAGCGCCCGCGAGCGAGAGAGAGAGAGAGGTAGAACTTAATTACCAAGTCGTAAACACCGCGGCGCAAAGCACTTTACAGCCGGCGTGCACTCGGATTTTCCGTGGGTTTTTGTCCGCGAGCGCGACTTTTTCTCCCCCTTCCCCCCCTCGAGTTTATACTCCGCCGCCTTCTGCGCATTCGCCACGCCAGAGCGCGAGGCCCAGGCCTTCGTTTATTTTAGCAGGGCGCGCGCGTAAACTTTCGCGTTTTACGAGACAAGTCGCAGCCAAATTCGAGTCGCGCGGAGCGCCGTCTCTCTCTCTCCGGCCACTTCTTCGCGAGAGAGAGAGAGAGAGAGCCTCGGCTATTCGAATCACGAGCGATAAAGCGATTTACGCCTGCCGAAGAGCGAGCAGGATATAGGCCCTGAAAATATACTTGTTGCTAAAGTCGAGCGCGCGCTCCTGCTCGATCCACTATCTCGAGTCGAGTGGCTGTGGGCTCTGTTTTGTCAACAATCCGTCGCGAGCGGATCCTGCTTATTGGGGTAATTAATCAGTCATTAGCAGAAGCGGTTCGCGGACTGTGAGAAATAAAAAAAAAATAGTTTCCGCGCGCGGCCTTTTAACTTCGTATATAAAAGTGGCTTACTTAAGTGGCAGCCGCGCGGTTAGCGAAGAAAATTCATTTCCGCGAGAAACGCGCTTTACGATACATGAAATTCTCTCTATCTATCGCTCTTAATTAATTTTTACCGTAACGTCAGGCGCGCCGCTCATTACCCGGCACTAAAGGAAAACACATCATATTTCTGCCGAGCGCGCGCACCTTCAAGGACTCGTGGTCACGATTGTTTTCTCTCCTATTGTTCGTCCCTTGATGGCACATATTTCTCAAAGGTTTAAAACAAGCTCTTTCCACTCACTGTCGGCTTCGAGCCCCTCTCTCTCTCTCTCTCTCTTTCTCCCGGCAGCAGCGGCCATTATCGAGAGGATCTGGTTTATACGGCCTGGGCTAAAGGGCTTTAGTACTTTCTAACCGCGCTCGTGGGCTACAATTAAACCCTCGTAAAAGTGCGTCGTAACTTTTTTCGCTTCGCGAGGAGACGCCGTGCCCTCGGCTCTCTCTCTCTCTCTCTCTCTCGGCGCAAAAAATTCCCTATATTGCATTGTTAATGAAGTGCACACCCATGCCGGGGCACGGGAAAGTAAAAAAAAAACACGCTCGTTCGTTACCCCGTTTCGCGGGGGTTTATGCGATTTCTCCAAATTCTATAACTGCAGACGGGCGCGGCAGCTCGGCGGGCGCGGGGAAAAGATCGATGATGGTTCTCGTTAGCCCCCGCGCGCAGGAAGACTGCAATTAAATTTGCTTAAAGTGCCCGGCGATTAAAGCCGCGGCGAAATTTTTTCCTCTCATATTTTATGGAGCGCGGCCGTCCGGCACTCCGAATGCACAGTAGTAAATTTTAATGAACTTGATATTTAGCGATAATAGTCCCCCCCCCCCTCGCCTTCAACACCGCTTTTTAATTGACCGGCGCGCAAAAAATGTATATGTATGTTTGCATTCGGTTGCCTCGACACAAACGACAATGGGAGTAAAAACTGTATACACAAACTAATTGATTCTTTAAACGGACGCAATCTCCAACGAGACAAGTATGAGTTAAGAGAATGCTTCTAATGATTGTGTGTCGGACTGTGCTATCAAGCGGAGGCAAAAAGGAGCGACTAAAAGTCCTGAAAAATAGGAAAACCGGATTCGTAACGTAACAATTCAGAAAGAGGCTCTATAATCCTACGCGCTATGCGAAAACAAAAAAAAAAAAAAAACGAGGCAACGGCGGGAGAGGTGATAAGGGAGGAATCACGGAGCGAGAGGCCGGTTAAGAAAAGGGACTTTAACCGACGAGACGTTTACGGCCCAAAAAAGGGGAGACAACTAGCGCCAGTAAAATTCTGTACAGCAAAAATACAACGAGCCACTCTCTCTCTCTCTCTCTTCGTCCCTCCCTCCGTCTCTCGGTCCGGATCGACAGTTAAAGTCATACGTTCGAAAATATAGCCGGGCTTCTATGAAATACGACGGCACTTCGGCCGCATGTGTACGTGCGTGCGAACGCTTTGCGTATGGTTATATCTGCAGACAGATTTTTTAAGAGTCTTACGGGCCTTGAGAACGAGCCTAGCTATATAACGAAAGGATTTCTCGCGGTTGTAACGAATATTATAACGAACGAGGCGCTGGAACACCTTTTGCCTTATCAATTACTTATAATTGACGGATTTTCAGCTTTGTTCGCGAGAGGCAGAAACGAGCCCGAGAGGAGGAGAAAATGTTTTCGCGCCACGTTTGCGGGTAGTGTTTGTATGGTAGCTCGCGCTATTCTAAATTAAGCTTTTAATTAAATTAAGTTTAGTCATAAGCAAAAAGTTTGTTTTTTATTGGTTATCGTGTATGTAAGAAGCCGATCTTACCTTATTAACCATTATGGATATTACTAAAATTATTTTTTGGCTCGTAAAGCAATTTTTTATGCAGACTTAGCCTATAACCAACTGTCTTAATTGTTAATTTAATGCTATTACGCGGCAATCGCTAATGTAACATTCCTTTCACTTGTAACAACTCTCGGCGATGTTTCAGTGCTATAAACTCGCAGTAATAAAGTTGCATTTTAAAAGTCTCACCATACTTAACGTAGTCATAGCATAAACCGCCTAGTGTAAAACTTAATGTGTAAAGCAATTAAAGGTTTCATCTATGACTTTTAATTTTAAATTGCAGTAATTTTAAGAATCCATTAAAATTTTATTTACTCGCCCTCGCCGCAAAATGCGGCATTTTTAGCAATACGCCAGTTTTACGGCTAAACTATAAAACTGATTTTCAAAAGCAAGACCTTAATTTTCGCTTATTTATTCCTGCCTCGATCTTTTAAAGCTTTTTATTATTATCTTATTATACCGGGCTCGCGAGCTGTCGTAAAACTTGTCCAATGCCTCGATTCAAATTAATAAACAATGCTGCCTTTGAAAGCGCAATTGGCTCGAGCCTCGGCGTTCGGCGGGCTTAAAAAATAATTAACCAGGCCTAAATAGTCGAGCCCCGCTGTTCTCTCTCCGCGCGCCGATATACCTGTTGGCCTTTTTTTTCGGGCTTCTAGCCTCCTCCGCGAAACGCCGCGCTGAATTTTTATGTTTTCGAAGCAACCGCAGTGATTTTACGATAGTGCCGGTCGCGCAGAGAGAGAGAGAGAGAGAGAGAGAGAGAAAGAGAGACAGAGAAGTGGGAGGAAGTATGTAAGAAGCCGCAAAGCACTTTACGGAAAGACGATAAACCTCCGCCCACCTCGCTTGCGCTCTCGCTCGTTTTCAGTTTAGGTACGTGCTAGAATATATGTCTCCTTTTCTTCCGTCTCTCTCTTACTCCCGCGCGAACGGTATCGTTTACGACTTTACGCGCGCTAGCAAGTGCTTCTCCGTTAAACTAAAAGAAGAAGAGAGAGAGACCGAGTCCGCTTGAAAGTTGTCGTCGTCGTCGCCGTCGTCGTCGTCGTCGTCGTCGTCGTCGAGGCGCGCACGCAATTTTGCGCCGAGAAACCGACTACGCCCAAACCGCAGAGCCAGCAGCGAGAATTCAAAGTATTTTTCGAATATTACGTTGGAAACGAGCGCGCCGGCGAACTTGGCTCTTTCTCTCTCGAGCGGATAAGGGACGCGAACAAAGTACCTCTGTAAACGAAACGAACGCGCGCCACAGTGCGTTAATTGTCGCCGGACTCCGCTGGAAAATCGACTTTATGCATTTGTCACAATGTCGGGTCGCGCTCGGAGGAGGAGTAGGTCAGGCCAAAAATACACCCCCTCCGCCCGCGGAGTAAAAAGCCGGGAAACTGGGTTAGCACCGATTACTTAGCTCATTGATATCCCTGTCTTTTGGGATGGCAATTCAGCCGGTATTGGCATTAGCTTCTGGATAAACACAAGCGTATACACTTTTTTACGCGCGTAGATCGTTATAAAGAACACACTCCACAACCCTCTCCTCGCAGCGGCGTAAAAAAAAAAAAAGAAACGAGGGGGACACGCTCGCTATCGTGAATTAAATAACGTCCGTTTGCATTATTCAAGTTTGCAGCGGAGCGCGAGGAAAGACGAAAGCCGGGAGAGAGGGGGGAGGGAGCGAGCGACATAAAAGATCTGGCATTAATAGCCTTATAGATCGGTCGATGGGTCCGAGTGCGCACGTCTTTCTCTCTGTCCCTCTGTCTCTTTCTCGGATCTGTTCCTCCTCCTCCTCCTCCTCCTCCGTGGCGCTCTGTCTCTTTCGCTCTGTTTATCGGTATAACTTCTTTTACGAGCGTCGAGGCACTAAAACCGCGTGCGAGCGGCTTTCGTGAAGACCGCATCGTCGTCGTGGTCTTATCGGCACGATCCAGGAGCAGCCAGGCGACGGCAGCAGCCTTCTCTGTGCGGACTTGATATTTCAAGTGCACAGGGCTGCAGAATCTGAAGAGAGGGAGAAGAAGGAGGAATTTTACAGCCTCGTATCAGCGAGCCGCGGAATTCTCCCGCGTTGATGTACCCCTCCTCCCTCTCTCTCTCTGCCGCTCTCTCTCTCTCTATCTTCCCGAGCCTTTAACGGCCCAATATTCTATTCTGCGATGCCCGCGTCCCTCTCTCTGTGTTTGTGAGCGATTGCGCGTCCGTATTTGCCCGGGAGTACTTGTGTGCCCGCGTGCCTATAAAGTCTGAGCTTGAGGCAGCAATGAAAAAATATAAATTTCTTTTTTGTAGATCCATGGATTAAGCAAGCGCCGTTTTATTTGGAAGAGTGCACTCCTCGATTCCCTGCGCACTTGGGTTAGTATCATTATCAATTTAATCGGCGCGTGCTTGTGCGCCGGTGCGCGCGCGTGTGTGCGTCTCTCTGCCGCGCTTTAGGCCGCAACGAACACGAGCCGCGCGACAAACGAGCTTTGGGCTTTTGCTCGAGAGGATGATCGACATTTTTTGGAAGGGAAATTTTAACGCATGGAAATTGCCTGCTATATTTGTCAGCGGCGTCGCGCGGATTCACAATGAAATTTACGCAGCTCCGAGTCTCGTTGCGTATCGCCTCCCCGTTACCACGGTTTCATGGAAAACTTTAGCTTTAATTTGCGCGTTTAGGAAAATTTACAGTTTCCGCTTAGCTTACTTTAATAAAATCATTTCTATGGATGTAATAAGAAAAGCAGTTTGTAAAACTGGTAACATTTTAATTTTGTTGGGTTTTTCTTTTCTTTTTTAAAGCTCCCGCTCTCAAAGATGCAGCCTCGAGAAACTCTATGTACGTTTTACATTTAATTGGATTAAATATTTTTGCGCCGCAAAATATAAATAATCTCGCAAAAATCGAGATTTTTTTATCTCGTTCGTTTTTGCGAGAATTAATTAACTTTCAATTTTATTTACTGATCGCAATTACGAATTTAGTTTCTACATAAAATGAATGCAAGAAAACAGGTTTTCTTATATTTTAGTAAAATGAGAAACTGCTTACTCTCTCATTTATATCATATCGAACGTTTTAGATCAAATCGTTATGCGGAATATTTTATAAGAATACATACAAAAATCAATGTTTACGATCCGCGCCGTCACATCTATATACCCGAGCTGAAACTTTTTTACTATCTCAGTTTAGTCTTTCGCTAAATTTTTAGAAAATACACGCAATTCGAAGCCGGTAAATCCCCGAAACAGGCGATCAATTTCCCTTACACCGTCGTCGCGTCGTCGTTAACAGAGCTCGTGAAGGAGGAAATATTTTTCTCCTCGGCGCCTATATAAGAGCAGCTCGTAACCTCCCGGAGTCGCATCATAACCGCAAGAGAGAGAGAGAGCCCTCGGCAGGGGATATAAACACTCGTCCCCGACAATTCGTCAATCTGCGCATCACTCGGAGCTTATACTGCCGGAGCGGACGGTAAATCACTGCTTCGCCTCTCGCCTCCAATAAATTGACGAAAGAATTTGCGTCGCGTCGCGGAAGACTTGTAAAAAAAGGAAGCTGCACGAGAGAGGGAGGGAGAGAGACCAGGCGCGACGACGACTACGACGACGACGACGACGACGACGACGATCCACGGCCAAGTGATTGCCAGAGAACGGGTAGCCGTGCCACGGCGGCAGTGCGCTGTAAATCATATTTTTACGAGGCACCCCATGGTCAATCGGCGAGTGAGCGAGCGAGCAGAGAGCCGACGGGCGGACGCACGAGAATGGAACGACGCGGGAGAGAGAGAGAGAGAGAGGGAGACAGCGATATTCGTAAAACGGGCCGAGAGAGGGAAAGTTCCAGAGCCCTTTCTCGTAGACATCGATTGGGCTTTTATGACTTTGTAATTACGGACGGTGAGTCCGAGAGGAGCGAGAGAGAATTAAAAAATACGGGCCGTTGAGAGATATCCCGAAAGCGAGCGCGGTGGGTCGTTCGCCGCTCTGAGCCGCGCGAGGCATGTTACCACTTGCGACGCGTAAATTAAGCGCAAGTTATTGAAACGATAAAAATGCAAATTAGCATGTGCCCTGAGAGACAGAGAGGGACGGAGGGAGAGAGAGAGAGAGAGAGAGAGAGAGAGAGACGGGCCAAAAAGAAAGAAGATGCTCTTAATCCCCGAGCGTTATTTCGCGCGATCGGCTCTCACTCTCTCCGTCTCCGTCCATCTGCTACCGCGGATGAGCATTGACTTTAAGTGGCGAGTCTTCTTGTTACTTGTAAATTAAAGGCTGCCGGCCGGATTGAGATTCATTCCGAAGGCCTCCGGATTTCTGTAAGAGCCTCCGCACCACACTTTGTTTGGATAGGCAGTGCGAGGCACATCGCAGCTCTCTTGCAGCTCCGTTCGATATATAAAATATAAACCGTCTTCTCGGCTCGCGAACCCCGAGTCAGATTGTCGGTGAGAATTTTAATATCTCCGGAATGGCTTTTTCATCTTCATATATCTTCCCCGTGAAGTTTATTTCATTTTCGGTTTAGAATATAGATTAAAATTTTTATTACAAGATTTTAAAATTTAATATTTCGTGCCGGGCAATCGAATATTCGATTTTATGGATTTTCAGGGAAGCCGTAAAAAAATCTTAAGTTTTATTTCTCAAAAAATTTTTGTATTAAGGCATTAGTCACAAATGAAATCCGAACGCCGCGCGGCGAGGCTCGACTCCTCGTCGAGCCGACCGCCGAAAATTCGTCCGACCAATTTTCCAGTCCAGACGCGGCCGTCGTCGTCGACGCGCCGCACAAAGAAAATTTCGTACTCCGGGACGAGCCGGGTCGTAAAACTTTTTTTTTTTTTTCCCCCGCCAGGGCTGCCGCAAAAAACGTGAGGAAAGCGCCGCGTCGCCCGGTCACACATAGAGTGAAACATTGTCAAGGCTTTTACGAGCTTGCTCGGATACTTTTGTCGAGTTACAATTTGTCACGCTGTAACCTTGCGCCACAGTTCGAGGCGGCAGCGCTTATATATATATAGTATAAAAGATGTGCGAGCGAGAGAGATAGAAAGAGGCTTTGTTCGATTGCTGCGGCTCGCGGTGGGCCTAGACGTGCGCGGGGTGACGAGGATTTCAAAATGGCATAAAGAGGATGTCCCAAAGTACTCGTAAAATCCGGAGATACGCGGCGAGTCTCACGTGCGAGGCGTACGGGAAAAGGTGGAGAGACGCGCCTCGACGAAAGAGGTTACGCAGGAAGCCGGGTATAAATACAAGCGTACATAAAGTTATAGCTTCGAATGAAGGAGAGACGACGAGCCTTGGGGGGATATAGTTCGTCGCTCCGCAAGCGGAGAGCATCTCTATGACCGGGACAGAGTCAAAAATTTACGGGGGCTCTTTGTGGCAAATGCTTTCGACGCGCGATATTGTTACAGATCTTTTACAAGTCGGTGTCGGCGGCATCGCATTCCGTCTGCGGAAAGCGTGTAATTAACGAACGGCGGCTAATTTTTACAACAATATTTATATAATTTAATCGAACGAAAAGGCAACGAGAGCATTGGCAGTAAAACATAGCCGTCGGTCGTTCAGGTAGATGGTTTTACGAGTAAAAGGTGCCACTGAAACATTTCGCTCGTATGAGGCAAGCGACCATTTTTAAATATCTGCAAGTTTTGATGGGGTCGTAGAAGGCATAAACGTTACGAGGAGGCTCGATATAGCGACCGCTCCTGGATAACGCGTTCGGGGTAGCGGAGAGAGAGCTTTTATGCGTACCGTTTGCTTGACCGTTTAGAACATTAGCATTCGACGGAGAACATATATTCTCTCGAAATAGATTTTAATTGAAAAAAAAAAAAAAATTCATTCGATCGCTTCTCTCGCGCGGAATACAGTTTGCGCAGCTCTTCTCTGTTTAAGAGCGAATGATGGACATGCCGATATTTTGAGGTGGCGGTTAGCAAGTGGCGTTGATCTTCGGCCAAATTGTTTTTTTTTTAAGTAGTGGAGATTAATGGGGTAAATATTGGAAGGAGTTTGAGGTTTGCTTTTGTATTTTATCGCAACGTTTAATCTTTACAATAATGTAAATTCAGTTTTCGAAGCTTATATTTTTAACCCTTTTTAATAGACGTCGTTTTTTAAGTATCACTGAATATTTTTGGCATGTAAACAATTCTTAATTTACGACCAACAACGTATAAAACAAAAATCGTTCCAAATTCAGGGAATGTTTCATCAACATTCTAAATTCAATGGTGAAACCAAACAGGTCAAAAGTAAAAATTATATCGCTTCGTCGAAATTGAAGATTTATCATACCAGTAAATCTTAGCATGTTACGGCCCTCATTTGACTGTTATTATTCCATAACTTATTTCTCATAACTAAAGGACTTTGAGAAGTTTATGCTGCACTTGCCGGGAAAGTCGCGTTGATTTCATCTTGAGAAAAAAAAAAATCGTTCGTCTTACGGCAATGTATAAAACTCGAAGCAACCTTCGCATTTTGCGCTCCGATGCATCTCGTAGGAAAAAAATATTAACTAAAGAGAGAAAAGTCATCGTTAAAAATGTGTGTGCTCGAGGCTAAAATTTATTTGCGGCAAATAAAAACGGCTCTGCTTTATAACGAATAACACGCGGCCTTACCAAATAAACAAGAGTTAACCTCGTTTTTCGGCACTAAACTTAATCACGCGTTGTATTTCAATTTCAAAGTATAAAAATAATGCCCCTTTACGAGCGCAAGGCGTTGTACACAGAAATGTTCTCGAATCGACGGATCTCGCGATCTTTGCGTAAAGTCATCAAGTCGCATCGACTTAATTAAAAGCGACGTCGAACTTCAGCCGTGCAGCGTTAATAAAAAGCTGCTCTCGCGTTGCTCCGAGCTTTCGTATTATACACACGGCGAACAATGCCTTTCTCCTTTAGCGAAGGCACGCAACATCGTAAAAGCGGGCTGGCAGGCCGGACGCTTTTAGTAATCCTAAAAACGTTGCGTCACATAATCCGCGGCTGCTTAATCCTACGACTTGTTTATCGAGGCGGAGGCGGATACGCGGCTGAATTTTGTAAAGCGAAATCTCGGAACGAAGAAAATCAGTCGAAAAGTCGTCTCTCTCTTGGCTTTGGCTATATACGCTTTCGGTGCCTCTCACTCAGTCACTCGGCGAACGACTCTGGTTAGGCGCACGTATGAAAACTAAGTCCAGGTTTCATTTGACTGACTTTACGAGGGAGACATAAAATGGATTTTACTGTCGGCTAGTTCGCCAGTTCGCGAGTTGGTAACATTGCTTTGGCGAGAGAAGGAGCGAGTGCAATACAGCCGAGCTGTTCACCCTCTTCCTCGTCTCTCTCTCTCTCTCCTTCCTTTCTTCGTCCTGCATTTTTTCTTTTTCTTATCCTCCCGAGTCTTTTTCCCTCTCCCTCTTTTTCGCCTTGCGCACGTTCCTCATCTAGCGTCGATCTCTTTTGAGCTTTCACAGCACTCATTTCCCGTCTGACCCGCCGTTTCCTTCCTGCTCCCCCCCCCCCCAGCTCCCTGCTTCTCTCTTTCGTCTTTCTAAACTTCGCGTATGAGCAATTGCTCACTTAGTTCGACGCAAGTAACATCCATTCGGTAAACCAAAGCTCCCAGCCGTGTACTTAAATTTCGCTTTTATTTCTCAATTAATTTATAAATGATAAATGGAATTTCACAAAATTGCAGTTTCGGTAGTCGCCACATCCACCTTTTATTACCTGATATACTTACTTTATAAATCTTACTTTGCATTCTTTTTCAGAGTATCTAATGAAATACAATCACATTTGGGTTCCAGAGACGAGCGTGGACTGTACCATCAAGGTGGACAAGTCCGAAGATGTAAAGTAACCCAAAGATTCGCATGACAGATGTTCAAGGACGACGACAAGTTATTCCAGGAAATTGTCTTTCTTTCTTCATTACGCTTTATGAAAAAAAAAATAATAATAATAATAATAAAGATAAAAAGTTAATAACTTTCAGTTAACAACACGACTCTCGTGATCGCTTCTCGATAAGAAATAAAAAGGAGAGAGGGCGGCACGAGGAAAGCTCGAAGCTTTCGAGCGCCTGCCCGCGCGTCGAATCGGTTTTCAGCGGTGAGGAAATTGCAGAAGGAAGGAAGAAAGCGCGTAAAAAAAGAAAAAAAAGAAAGATAGAAAGCCGCGAGTCAAAATTTCCGCTCGCGCGATGCCGTACGCAAAGGCCCGTCGACCTCGAAACCGCAGTCACTAAAGCATCGAGCGCTCATGATTTCTACTTTGCGTCTCGCGCATACACACACTATCCTTAAAATTCGTTCCTAGAAAGTGTCTTAAAATCATTATCGACGCGGCCTCGAGCGCGTGCGTTCAAAGGAAATCGATCTGACCCCCGAAAGAAGAGAGCCTCCCGGCAGTTGGGCAGGAAGAGGTGAAATTGTCTTGCCCTGCGAGAAAGTCACACAGCTCGGCGGCGGCGGCGGCGGCGCAGGAAGCGCCCAGACCGCGAAACGCCGCGCGCTCAATGAAAAAAAAAAAAAAAGGAGAGCCTCTCCAAGTAGAGACATTATCGCCGATCTCGACAAAGCGGCGGAGAAGAAATGTAAACGCACGCGAACGACCGCAAACGGGGGGGAAGAACACATCTGCAGGCTCGCGTGTAAGTCTACGAGGTTTTTGCCAATGAATAGAGGTGTTAGGCTTCACTGACAGTTGCGCTCCTTTTCGCGTGAGCCGCCACTATTGTGAGCCCTGGCTTAACTGTCGCGCTTAGGCCGCTTATTATCTACGACTTCTCTCTTTTTTCCCCGGGCCGTTTCAACATAAGAAAGCTCGCATGAATTCCGCCGGCAGAAGCGCCAAGACAGAGCGAGAGAGAGAGAGAGAGAGCAGCTTTTGTATCGACCTTAAGAACGCATTGGGTTCTTTTAGCCATATATATGATTGTTGAGAATGATTATTTTTTGTTTATTTCTGCTAGTTTAACAGTTTCAAGTCTAAATTCTACGCTCTAGTTATTCTATGCATGGTGTACAATGAATTTAAGGAAAAAGACAGATTTACACTTTTCTTGTAAATAATAATGCACATTATTTTAGATAGAGTCTTAACGGTAATTTGCCTACGTTCAGCTTTTTATCGTCAGTTTTAAGAAATTCGACTTGCCCAAGGAGTTGAGCGAAGTCGACGAGCGTAGATCACCGTTTTGTTCGTCAGGGCGCAACTTGTAGCACTGCGCGTATCTGCAATTATTAAGTACGCGTTCCTTTTTTTATTTATTGTGATACTTAGGATGAATCGTATTATTGCGTGTAAACCAGAGTCAAACTTAGGATAGAGACTGTAAAAAACATTGATCGAGAAAGAAGAATGCCGAAGAGGAAGAGAAGTTGGTGTGTGCTCTTCGCGTAATGCGCGCAGAAGAAAAATGTGAAAGAACTTTTTTTTTTATCTAATGTTTTAGTAAATTAATCGATGGTAACGACATAAAAGCTAATTTTCTTCATATTGTTATTAAATTCATCGAGCAATATTGTGTTTTCTCCAGTATGGAAATCGGATTGCGGAAAGCGTTATTTACAACACCAGAAGAATTACGTCCAAATTGCGTACAGGCAATTTCAGTGTAACACCTTTACTACAAATGTATGTTCCATTCATAACTAACTAATAATTCAATTACAGATTTTCATGCTTCCGCGTGAAATGGCGTCTATCTGTACATGAAGAAGGGAATAAATCAATGTTCGTTAGCGCAATATTTTTGACGTTTTAATAACTGCGCAAAATAGACGAATTGCCAAGAAACTATATTATCGTCGATATTTTGCCTTCAATTTCAAACACATTCTTAACGAGACTGCAAAATTTCCTTCGAGCGTTTTTTCTAATTTGTAAAACTATTTATTTCTAACTGTGTGTACTATTTGAGTGGTTGAAATTAGGACAGTCACAAAAATAAGAAGAAATTTTAATTCGTAATTCCTACTTTAGGTGAGAAAATGATGTCGAAAGAATGTCTACATTGGCGGAAATAAAGACTGAATCCGAGGCCCTTTTGCAGCGTTAGCAGTAATGAAAACTATAGTTTTGGTGTACAATTAAATGACTGTGCATTCAGTGTTATTGACAGGAGATAAAAACGCAGAAAACCATTGTCGCACTTTGATGTCAGATAATCTCATTTATTACTATGCAATGCTGCAAATTTGTTTCTATCTAATTTACAATTATTATAATTGCGTTTTCATATACTATAAAGAGACATTCGTAGGTTCGATTAGCGCAAGCGGTGCTGCTTATTGCTAAACTAATAATTATTTGATAAATTTGATTTACTTCTAAAATGTATTTTAGCTTGTACGAATTCTTGTTCAAATTTTCGTTAAGAATACCTTATTTTTACGCGCTTAGCGACAACGTACGTATTTCTTCTAAGTATTTTCAGACGAAATACCTTTGAAAATAACGCTACCACTAATGCTAACATTAATTTTCTGGTTTATTTGTGAACTATCGAATCGTCTTGTGCTCTTGTCATTCTCATTGTTCGATTAACAACAACTTTGTTTTAACAATTGAGAATATTTCCGCGTTAACTAATACAATCTTACGATCGGATGATTCAGAAAAGCGCCGCGGTTATCGCTGAAGTTTATTTTCTACTTCTGTACAACATTGAGTAACGGCAGACAAGGGTAAGATAATAATTCATCGTAACCCTCGTGCCCATATGTTATAAATGTAAAATGTAATACGCTGTGGGATAAAAGAAAATGGTAGTGTTTCTGTGTTCCTGAAAAGGCCCTCCGTACGTTTAAGAGCAACGAATAAAGTTGTTAAAAATATAAAAATTACCACTTGGTCGGTTCAGCTCTCGCTTTTCCTCTTTATTCGCATCTAGCGACCAATTTGTTCTCTAGTTGAAAAAAAAAAAAAAAATAAGACAGGAGATTTCATTTTCCGTAGAATGATTGCGGCGAGTATATTATGAAAATACGTTAAGCGTTCTTACCGACGATCACACAAACGTACTTACGTAAAGGATAAAGGGAACGAAAAACTACGTAAATACTTAGTTATTTATTTTTACTTATATTATAAATGCGAAAAATGTCTGCGTCCTACAAGTTTTTTGAACAATTTATACAATGCATATAGGCAATCCACGTTAAAGACGCAATATGTAAAATTTAAGCGCATAAAACGATATAAATGGAAGGATAAGTAATGAGATGACATACAAATAGGCTCGAGCTCTTTTACCATGCGAAGAATGATGAATTTATTTGCAATTTGCGTGTGCGGATAATCGCTTGTTCGTAAATTCGACGTACTTGGCGTATTTTAACTGTTATAAATTGTAATAAATGAATAAAAAAAAAATGAATTTTATCCTTTTTTATTTTCCCACCACTATTATGTACTTTCTTATTTCATGATTTTGCACAACTAGCAGTCAGACGGAGAAAACAAAAGCATAAAAAGGACGTTATGGAATTATTTAAAAGTAGGCTATATAAGTGACATGTTTCTAAAGCTTTATACACCAGTAATTATTTTATCACACACTCTACTACCTTTTATTTATCGTACCTCTTTAGTCTCAGTCTTCAATTATAAATGAAAATAAAGTGTAAGTGTTCTAGAGTAGTAATTATTGCAATATTTCGATCTCTCTTAAACCCCCAATCTTATTTTTGTTTGCGGCCTTCTCAAGATTATTCACTAGTACTTTCAATTAAAAATAAAAGTCTAAGGTTTCTTAAAAAAAAGTCGCTTTTATTGAGTTATAATTGTCCGCCTACAAAATTACAAAGAGCTACATGTATGCATTTGCCTATATTCACTGTAAGGTCATTAGATATGCAAATGTCTTTATCTTTACATAGCAATCTTTACACAGCAATGACAGAAATTTTCGAACAGAATTTTATATTTATCATTTATTGCTAGCAGCACTCAATGGCGAACTTACTTTACTACTAACAATCGATTGTGCTTTTTTTAAGAAAGTAGAAGCAGCACAGACTCATTTGAATTCGATCGTTGTTGCGGTGACATACAATTTAAAAAATTTTAATGAAATATACTCTAGACGTTTCAATTCGATTTTCCAAAGTTATTGCGTCAATAAAAAGAGAAAATACACGCGCGATTCATTACTAAAATTCCTGTTTAATTTATTTTCACTTTATTCTTCCGAGGCTTTTAATATACAAACTTTAGTTTCAATAAATCCCAAGCTGTTTTCACAAAAGATTAACTCGAACCTTGCACTATCGAATGCGCGATTTTTTCGACTTTTACGCAAGATTTTCAGGCTTAAAATGAAAATTGAGCGCGAAAAATAATATTTACATACGCACAGAGGATTACATAAACACACTTATTAGCCGCAATGGCATGTGCGTCCGGCGGGCGCAGCTTTACCACCTATGGAAACTCTTTCACGCATGCTGATAAGCGTGAGCTTCAGCTTTCTCTCCTTCTCGTTCTCCCTCGAGCTCCTTTTACTCTCCGGTGCGGATTCGCGGCGTAGACCTATAAAAGTTGCCGTAACGTTTAAATATCCGCCGTCCCGACATAAACTAAAGACTATATTGCCGTAGTAGCAGCGGAAATATGCAACGGCGCTGCGCCGCCGCCGCCGCCGCCTTTGCATTCGTTTCTCCGTCCGCTTTTCGCGACGATACTTACGCTCTACGTGTATTTTTTAAAATAGCCACCGCATTTTTCTCTTACATTTTAAAAGGGAAACGCGATAAATAAGCGAGAAAGTAGCCGCGCGAATGAACTCTTAGGCCGAACTGTGTTGAAGTATTTACATCTGTTTCAGATTGACTTAAAACTGGAACGTGCGCCGACATAGCGTGTTCGCATTTCTATAATTATCAGTATTATTTTTTTATTTATTGATATAAGCTAGACTGATAGTGACAATTATATAAAACTTGCATGAGATTTTTCAGGTCGTCGGAGCGCAACTTTAGTTTAATGTATATAATATGATGCACTATTCTTCGTTTGCGAAATTATTTGCTGAATAATAAATGCAAAACTTTTTATCATTGAAATGTTAAACAAATGTAAGTATGTATAGTTAAAAGCTTTTTAAGGAAGTTCGACTCGAAGTTATTATTTGAAAAATATAATTGTTCATCATAAAATGTGCATTTATCTACTGCTATTATATTTTATAAAACTATAAAAGATCCACTTTTTTTACTTCCTTTATACGAATGAAAAATTCAATACTTCAATTCATTGTAGATTTTATCTTGTAAATAGCACATTTCATTTTCCATTGTAAAAGTGGGAGTAACTAAAAATATTGGTTTCAAATTCGGCCTTAGTAGAATATCAAAATGAAATTGAATATTGTACATTTTAATTTAATTTAATTCACATAAATAAATATATAATGTAAAATAAAAGAAAGTGTGTGTACACTATAATAATTGTATTATTTTTTAAAATGTAAAGGAAAGGAAGGAATGGATTATTTACTTAATATAATTAGTGAAACCTAATTTATCCCGTCAATTGAGACGAACTTAAATGTTTTATCTTAATCGCATATGCAAAGAATCAAATAATAAATCCTAGAACAATTATAAAATCTGTTTCGAAAACGTTTAAATACCCTTTCATTTTTCAGCATTGCAAAACTTGTTCCGCAAGGATGTGAAAATTTTCTTTTATTTATTTTTCATGTTGATTCTCTATTATTACTTTTACACAACCCCAAGTGTAAGAGCGTCGCAGTTGGAGTAACACGCCTGCACGCACCAAAGTTACCCTGAATAGATCTACTCATAATTTATGGACATTAAATATTAAAATTTAGTAATTTCTTTCGTTACATTCGCACACAAGTTTAATACGCGTACTGCGAAAAAAAGAGAATATTTATTAAGCTTATATATAGGCACTAGTTGTTCAATTTAGTAGAAGAACTTATTTTAATAATAACTTTACTATTATTTACAATGCAACCAACTACAAGAGTATTGGACCTTCTTTGCGTCACTACTTTTTATTTATACTTAATAAAATATATTATAGTCAAGTAAAAGCATAATATTATTTTTGGTGCTCTTGATTAATGCAATTGGTTAAAATTATAATAAAAAATATCATTTTGTTTTGAATAACGTTTGAGAAAATATTTTATAATTAATGATAACTTAGTACATCAATCAGGATATGCAATGTTTGGTATCAAAAGGTGACGCACAAAATATAATAAATAAGTATATTTATTAGTAAGCAACTGATTATTTTCTTATATCAAAAAATAGTATAAGAAAATAATATTTATTGTTAGAAAGATCACTTATATTTTTTAACTTCAGATAATTAATTTAAAATGTCAAGAAAATAAACGAGGTTTCTTGTTTTATAAACAACTTTTAAAGTTGAATGTGATTCTGTTTCATTTTAATGAAGCTCTCTACAATAAAGTTTCAGAGTCTGAGGAAGCAAAATATTTTTGGCAAGTACAGTGTAGAGTGAATGTGAAACTATACAATCTGTATAATCGCCAAATCTATTAATAAGCTGAAATCATCGTTAATTTGAAATGTGTAGCATTTTCAGTATATGATCAGCAGATAAAATATATACGTACACATTTTGAAATAGAAAGATACAAAGATAGAAAGCAACTAATATAAAGCACAGCGTATGACTTATATAAGTTATATTTAGCGAATTTATTTCGTGATTCGTCTATTTTATACAAAATTTGTTATTGCTAAATTTATTTAAAAAGAATTTAAGCTGTATCTATAATTATATAATACATACTAATATAGACTAAAAACAGATGTATGTACTTACATTTTTTGCGATGCACTAGACTAGATATATATTTTTTATTCTTTGCCGAGCTGTGAATATGAATACTTGTGTTACTAATCTATTGTAACTGCTTATATTAAATTACAAATATTTATAATATGAAAATAGCAAATTTAAATGCCACAGTTTCTTTGCAATATTATGACAATTTCTAATTTTGGGATTAGAATTTGAAAATAGCTTATTCTTTACTGGAATCAAAAATTTAGATTCTAGGTGTTAGTGATGAATTTCTTT
The DNA here is from genome assembly GCA_035582975.1 of Ormyrus labotus. Taxonomy (NCBI): domain Eukaryota; kingdom Metazoa; phylum Arthropoda; class Insecta; order Hymenoptera; family Ormyridae; genus Ormyrus; species Ormyrus labotus. The sequence continues at coordinate 9,714,019 of JAWWEO010000036.1, forward strand.
TAGAAAGGCAGTGAAGTTAAATCTCTCACTATCTGACTTTTGAATATTTAGCGTAAAATTTAATGAACTAACTGATATAAGTCTTGAAATGTTAGCAAGAAATATTGCATGTGAAATGGTATGCAAATAACTTGGATAACAATACAAAGTAAACCAAACAAGACCTTACAAAAACATCTTGCTTATTATACATATACGCTGTTCGCAAATTCTTAATTTCAAAATTTTTATTAAACTGCTCATTTTGAAAAATGAAGTTTTGATGAATAAAATATCTTCAAGAAGCTAAGTAACATAAAATCTTTTGTTTTATAGTTCTAAAAGATCGTTTTCTATCTTTTTCTACAGATAAAAAATGAAAAATAGAAAGAGAATTAATGAGTCACGTTGAAATTTTTTTTAAGTAATAAAACCTTTATTATAAAAAGTTTAACAAAAAATTAAGCTTCATAAAAGTATATTAAAGATTGAAGCCAAATAGACTCACCTTAACTCTTAAACGCAGTGCTGCGGCTGATGCTCAAGACGAAAAGCTTGCGCGCGTCGATGACAAAGACCTCGTTGTTGTGCCTAGAACTCCGCCCTTAATAATTTTTTATTATGCAACCACTAAATGCAGATGCTAAAAAGTAGCCTTCGAAGCATTTTTGCACCCTTGTGTGCCTTCTGAACGTGGTATCTTGCAGAACGAATATAAGGACTCTTTATGGCTGACGCGGAGATGCACTTTTACTGAAGCAAAGGTCCCTGGGCATGCTTTATTCCGAGTGTTTGCTAGTGTACTTATGCATAAATTGCAGCTTTCCCCTATCAGTGCTACACTGCACTCTTCTTGCAGACTTTACAAAATCTCAAAGGTCTTTGCTAATTTCTCCGAAGGGATCGTTAAAATGCTTTGCTTCTTCCTCACAAAAAAGAATTTGTGAAAGCAGCACCTTCTTGTTGTAAAACTGACAAATGAACACCACTTTATTCTTATTTTACGCACTAGCAAATCTACTGATTCAAATTAAAATTATTTTAAGTATTATAACATTATTTTTAAGTATACATTTCTTGAGAAGAATGGCAGCATCTTTAATTGAGCTTTCACGGAAGACAAATTAGAAATTGTTTAAGTGATGCTTATAAGGTTTTTAAAGATAAAATTATATTTTTTCCATTACATTCTTCGAGAGCATTTTTCCTGAAATTTTCAGCAATATTAAAAAATCTAAAAAAAAAATGTCTATTTTAACGAAATTTTCAAGTAAATGAAGTCAAACATAAAAAGTTCTGAAATAAAGCTCAATATTTTTATTTATTTCTGCAAAATTAAATTGTAAAACTATATTATAAGAAGCAGAAAAGTATCGGTAAGTATTTGAAATAATTTTCTATAAATTAATTGCGTAATTTAAAACTAATTTTTAATGCACGATTTGTATAAAAATCTTCAAACTAGAAAACATTATCTTCAAATGTGTACTTCTACACACCATTTATCATTTAAATATTTTTAAAAACATTTTATGTGGATAATGTTTCATATCCAGTGATTTATAAACATTATTATTATGTATAAGTAATTTTAATATTATGAATTTGTTATTAAATGTATATGAAATGCATGCCTTAACAAAATATTAAGAAACTTATTGTATTTACGTAATGCAATAAATAAATTGATTTACAAACTCTACACGGAACAAAGTCTAATCAAATTCAGCATTAATTATACATATTTTATTATATTTATTTAAAAGATAATAATTTCAAAATTTTTATTCATAATAATAATTTCTTTATAGAAAAATTAGAACATAAAATAATGAAAATATTCTATATTCTTCTATTTTAAATTTGAGTTATCAAATTTACACCTCAGAATCAATGATTTTATATAAATTATGTATTTAAAAATAGAATAAGTTTTGTTTCCAGAATAGAAGTTTCCAAAATAGAACAGTTCAATGAAAAAAATTTCATTGAACAAATATACGGAACCTTTTATTTTTACATTTAAAATTTCATTCGATGTAATGAAATTCACTAAAAGACAATCTATTTAAAATAAATTGAAACAATTCTTAAAATTTTTTGTGGCTTGAAAATACACTGTAAAAATAAACAACTACAACAATTTTCAATATATATGGACAAAATTTTGAGTATTCTTAATAATATTATATTTAATTATTAAATCAAATGGTTAATATATAAAGTATGTATAGAATTTCAGAAAATATGATCGTTTAATTTACTCAAATCGTAGGATCAAAATCGAGATGAAAAGTAATTTAATAATCTAATTTATTTAATTAGAATAAATAAAACATTTGATTGAAATGAAATTTAAAATTATTAATTAGTATTTAAAAGAATACTTAAATGTATTAACAGAAAATTGGTCAGAACAAAATATAATTAGTTTGATTTGCTTGAAGATCCTTAATGTAAAGTTTTCAAAATAGATACCAGCGTCATCTGCCTTAGAGCTTTTAACTCCAAATAGTATAGGACGTTATATGGTGCTTCATGAAATCTTCTTTACCATCAGCAGGTTCCAAACCTTAAAATCTTGAAGACTACATTATTCATCTTCAGTACAGTAGAGAACTTCATTACAGCTGATGGTAACGTGAAATACAATGGATGTGATGTCTCAATGAAATATTTACAGATGTCATTAAGAAATAATTCCTACAGCAAACTGTTTTTAAATTATAATAATAAAAGTGATCTTATTCTAAATTAAAGTTGCAAAAACAAAGTTTCTGTAAATATACAATAATAGAGACGCAAACAAAACGAAACAATATTAAATAAATCAACAATTTTTTCATAAAATTGATTACATCTTAATGATAATTTTTTTATTCAAACTTAGCATACTACACTTATCAATAAGATTGCCTTCAATTGTAGACTGGGATTTTGGGTATGATTGATCAGGTAAAGGCAAAATTTAAATCAAAAGTTTTTGATTTTTTTTATAGAAAGGTTGTTTTTATCAGCTCTTTTTGTAGACTTTACAAAACCTCAAAGGTCTTAAATAATTTCTCCGGAGGGGTCGTTAAAATACGATGCATCTTCCTCACAAAAAAGAGTAGGAAACGTCATGAAAAAAAGATGACAAATAGTTCATTCTAAACATTATATAAAAATTTTTATATAAGAATAATTATACTCATTAATTTATTTATTACATATTTTTATTAAATTAAAAAGCTTATTTTTCTTTTTTTTTCCAAGGACCGTTTACTTTGACCTTTTTTAGAATATTTTTAAAAAAAGTCAAGGTCGTTCTTTGAGTAATTTTCAACAAGAAATTCAATGGTGACTTTAAATTTGACCTTCAACTTAACTTTCTCAATCTATATTAGAATACAAAGAATCTTCTAAAAAAATTACTTTCTCTTTCTGTCAACGATTACTGAACTTTTTATCATTAGTGAGTTCAAATTTAAAATATTTTGCACTGTACAATCCACATATTTAATTCATTTCCCTCAAATAATTTTCAGTAATTAAAGATTTATCCAAATTGCCATTCGATATCCAAGCATTAGTATTACATAAGCGTTCTTTATTGTAGGATCTTTTATCTCTCCGTGTTAAAAACAAGGCCAAAGTAAATGTCATGTATGGTACATAAATGTTATCATATTTTACTAATTTGAAATTGTAAATTACATGGGCATATATTGAATACAATTATTGCTACTGCAAATGTAATAATAGTAAATACCTCGCAATCATACAAATTTCAGTCACGAAATTAATTTTTTTAGTGTCGAAAACGAATACGAACGAGCCTTCTTGCATTAATTTCTTTATAATGATTACAAACAATTCTAATAATGATTATACCGATTATAAATAATTATATATTCTAAAACTATTATGATTTTATATAGATAAAGTATTATTACGAATAAAAATACAAAAAAAAAATTTTAGTCGATATATCGGCTCCTGTGGTTAAAAGGGTCAAAACGATAGTTATTAAGGAATGTTTTGTTTAGTAAAGAGCAGTAAAAAACATTATACGTATCAACGATCATAATGAAATATTATTTTTATCAAATGATCATAATCGTCCACAATCAAATTTGAAATTAAAATTCAAAAATATTTGTCATTACAAATTTTTACGATAAAATTTAAAAGCTTAATTTATAAATTTATAAATTATTTAATGACATTAGCAATCTTCAAGCAGATATAACTCTTTAAAAATTCGTATTAAAATAAAAATTCAACAAAAATATTATCAACCGAGCGAAGTTAGGAATGAGGTAAATTTCTCTAGTTCACAAATTAAAAGGCAAATTACCTGTAAGAAAACACTTAGTTATGTGAGCGAGCAGCCTTCTGCGTAAAACGCACAGGTAAATCGATAAGAAGGGAAACATGAGCGGCATTAAATTTCTGATTCACGGCGTGCAAGAGTCGAATTCCTGCTTACCCTTTCTGCCGATGCCGAGTGGTATGAGCGCCGGCCGTTCATACAATGTCGATATGTATATCGACTTTATGCATGAACATACCAGACACGTATATATGCAGATCTCCCTAGCCGCTACAGAACGTTCGCCTGCTAATCCTGATTCAAATGACAGCACACGGGGAAGCCGTATATCCATACTCTGCTGTTACACCCCGCGTGTACCGGCGCGGCGCGGCGGCGACGGCAGCAACGGCCCGCTACCATGGCTGGACACCCCGTTCGAGCAGGGCTGGCTGAAACCTCACCGAGACCCCGCGGTATTCCTTTGTTTCTCCTGACGTTTATTCCCAGTTTTTAAACTCTTGCTTCGCTCCTCGGTAGTCGTCGGAATTTTAACTGGAAAATGAGTAAGGGCTTTACGATTCGGTATTATTAAAACGTGTTATAAAGAGTCAACGATGTATTTAAGTTTTATGAGTAACGGTTGTTACGTCTTAAGACGTATCTTAATAAAGTAATCACTCTTAATTACATTATTATTTCATTTAATGTTTTATGATTTTTTTTTTACATAAACATTTTGAATGGAAATTTTGTGATTTTGATGTTTTAATTTTTTTGATTATGCTTGTTGAAACAAAGTTCATCATTTAAAGCTATAATAAAGTAGCAAAACCTGCAGATTAATAAATAAAATTTATATTTTCATCTGGTTTTTAGTTAATTCAAATTTTAATCAACATATTTAATTTTTCAGAACCTACTTAATCTCACGAGTATGCAAATATTCTTATGGTATTCGCAGCTGAAATTAGCATATGAAATTAAGAAAGAAATTTTTCATTTCGATTAAAAGAATTCGGAAAAGTTTAATAACTTGAGAATTACAACATAATTTTAAGTATTTATCAGTTTATTTAAAGTTGGATAATGATCAATGACTTCCCTCCTGGTTAAGTATAACTGATGTCTAGTTTTATCCAGAAATTAGTTTGCTAAGCAACCCATGACTTTGACACGAAAACATAACTAGGTTATTTGGGTGCCGTCATAGTTAATTTTTTAATGGAACTAATAGTCAGCAGATTGGTTGTTGTCATACCTTATAAAGAATGATAAAATATGATAATAATTTAAAAGCACGCGTCAATCTTTTAACTTTAACCAATTCTTTTTATTACAAAATAATTTCTAATTAATCGGAAAAAAGTAAAAATCAAACGTAAGTTTAAAAGCAGATCAATTTTTCGCGAAGAAAATGAAAGTAAAAAAAAAAAAAATGTGAAATCGCCGTCATAAAGAATACTGAAAAAGAGTATAAGTAAAAGTTTGACGCGCGCCGACGGTACCGCGCGAGTCTTCTTAATGTAGTTACGGCCCTGCCGGTAAGCCTCAACCCGGGGGTGCTTGCCCTGCAGATGAACGTAACTTGGACAGTAGACGACTAACGCTTCGAAGACAGCCGTCTCTTCGGGTGCACATTTCGCGATTATTCGCCTGCACGTTACCCTCGGCGACCTATTCATAGCTCGTGATTTTTCACTCCAAGATTCTCCGTTACTCACGCCCGAACAAGACTCTCTCGCGCTTTAATAATATAAATTTGGCGCCTCTCCGCCGAATCGGAGGCTCGGGATTAATTTTTACCGCCGACTGTGTACAGGAACGAAGCCGCGGGGCGGCAAAGAGTGTGCTGAACGAGCGAGGAATCGAGAGAGAGAAAAAGCAGGCAGCAAAGCGAGCAGAAATCCGAACTGGCGGAGTAGTCCTGTGCGCGGAAAATCGATTCGTCTTCCATTTTTGCGGCACTGCGGCGCGCAAACACCCGATCGAATTTAACGATCGCCGCCGACATTGTAACGTTGTATTACCCGTGGTCCTGTCTCTCCCTGCATGAATATCATCGATGCGCCGCTAGCCAAGTGGAATCGGAAGATCTTACCTCGGAAGCACCACGACCCGGACTTTGGATACGTTCAAGAAATTTAAATGTACATCAGGAGAGGTAAAACATTCCATAGTACCTGCAATCTCCTTCTTTCCCTCCGCGGGAGCGCGAACGCGATGTACAATGTGTGTTTGCGTATTTTTACGTAACGAATGTGCGACTGCCTTTTTCTTCTCGGGTTTGAACGAATTTTGGTCTTTTGCGTTACATAAATCTGTTAGTTGCAATGTAATTTTTTTAATAGTTTCACTCTTCGCGGACGTTGTTGAGAAATTTTTCGGTTTGAATCGACGTAATTTTTATTTGCGAAAAATTGATATAAATGTCCGCACATGCACACTTCTTCGAAGCTGATGGTTAGAAAAGACTCTTAATCAGTTTTAAAGTCTGTAAAGGTTTAAGAAGATTTACATCCTAGATATCGAACGGAAACGTTGACAATACCGATACTGTATATATTAACATTGCAAAACTTAACATTTTTAGAATATAAATTCAAAAATAAAATATTCTAGGATAATATTTAAAATAAATATTTATTACGAATATTTGTAAATTTTATTAAAAAGTTCTAAATTTGGTTGATAATTAAAAACAGCCGTTTCCGCGATAAATGAACGTCCGTCGCGAATCCTAAATATAGTGAGAATTAGCTATTTTAAAGCAAGTGAAATATTGAATGTAGGCCAAGTTGAAAAGCAGAACCTAATTAAGATCATCAAGTCTAAATTTAATTTCTTCCATCTACATTAGCATCGTGTAATCTATCTATAAGTAAGAATATAGCCGTTTACTACTTCCTATAAATGAATATTTAAGATATGGTTAATTACTTGTTACCTATAGTTGGCCAAAAAATGATTTTGAACAAATATTTACGGTATGGTTAATTACTTGTTACATACAGTTAACCAAATAATGATTTTAAATGAACATTTAAGATATGATTAAGTACTTGTTATATACAGTTAGCCAAATAACGTCTATATTATTAAAAAAACACGAGTTTTTAGATTTAAAATCAAATTTTTTAAATTTTATATCACAAAATAAATATTTTAATCATCAATTTTACTATTGGAATAAATTTTTTTCGTTTAGATCTACTAACGAGAACACTAATATATACTATTACACAAAGTACAATTATCATACAAAAAATTCTCAATTTGCACTAAATGCTCTTTATAATTCTCAATTTAGAATAAAGCCAGAGGCTTAATTTTACTTTTATAAGAGTGTAATAATGACAAAATTTGGTATATTTTGATAAAATAACATTGAGTAGAAATAATTAACTTAATGTAACTCGAATGAAACATGTTTTACTTAGGAGAATACGTAAACTCGAGGATGTGGATTCACTTTAGAAAATCTTTACCTACTAAAATATAAAAAAGCAAATAATCATTAGCACTTATAAAAAGCTTACAATAATTTCTCTAGATAATTATTAATGTGTATAATTTGATTCTTCGGAAGCATTGCCTCTGTAATATGCCTGTGATTTCTTTATATTTCTACACCTAAAATATATTCTAAATTCCGGAGTTTTTATAATCTCCTAGTTGTTAAAATTACCTTTGTTAATATCGCTTCTCTCATTTGAATAAAAGATTTTTCATTCAAAGAAAAGCTGACAAGTTAGATTTCTGAAAAGAGTCGATTAAAAGGAAAAAAGCTGTAAATAAGCTCCCCCTCGGTTATCGCAGCGAGTTAATAAGAACTCGGGAGCGCGGTCCGAGTGTCTACACATTCACGAATTCCAGTGCGACATGAGTCTGCAGAAACGAGTGCACGAGTAAACGACAACAGAGACTACCGATGGTCAGCAGCAGCAGCAGCAGCAGCAGCAGCTCTCCTACACGCACACTCACGCAGAGCTCCCACACACTCTCGTCCAGCGGGGTTCCACATGACGCATGAGTTCGCAACCTCCTTTCGCTTCCGTTAACTTGTCACTTTGTCATTCCCCGATCGGCCCTCGACGACGACGATCGTGAGGGGTCGGGTCGATCCTCTGCGCCCGGCTCGGAGAGTGTTGCGCGTGCATGTGCGTGCGCATGTGTATTCGTTCCCCCGGTGGGCCACGTTCGCGCGTTCAGCTTTGAATTTTGCACTTCCCTTCGTTCCCCTTTCGCTCTGTTTTCCCGCACTTTCGCTTCCGATTTCGATCGTTCGCTTCGCGCCGATCCGCGTCTGTGCGCGAGTATTTATTTTCGCCTCTTCTTCTGTTCGGCAGGACATGGGGCCCGCAGAGGCATATCACTACCTCGTCGAGGAAATATCAGGTGAGTTATAGCGAGAGGATTTAACAACCCTACACACCACATCCTCTTAGTGTTCATTAATCTTTCGTGCATTATACGCCACGCCGCGGGCGAATTATCTCAGCTAAAAATATTGCGCCGAAGAATCAGACCGCTGAAGGATGCTTTATTGACATAACTTTTAAACGGGCTATCGGATTAGCCGCTATTCAGTTCTTTTTTTTTTTTATCGAACAAGGCTTCAATTTACGCGATAATCTTTAATTTAGATTTTTGTGATGAAAATTATTTTATTCGATTCAATAAATACGTTTTAATCATTTTAAATAATCAGTTGATCTCTTCGTTAACTGAAATTCAGAGGAAATCTGAATATTAATATTTTAATTCTTAAACATATATCGTATAATAATGGCAATCATGTAGCTGATTACAATTGCTAATAATCTTTTAATGATTCATGCTACATACTAAATTTTGATAGAAGTTCGATTAATTAAAATTGTTAAATTAATTGGTGTTTGAGTAGGTCGTAAAAGTTAATGTTACACAAAGTATAATAAAAATTAAAAAAAAAATATTTTATATACAACATTCACTAAAATTTGTTTAAATTTAATTAAATTAATTTGACGAAGTAACGAATTAATTACTGTAAAACTAGACAACCAGAAATAAAAAAAAAAAAAAAAAAAATTATAATACGATATTTTTGTACGCAGACGAGTTTAATTTGTTTCATTATACTGAGTAGGCCCCACGTGATGATTACTGTTAGACCTGACGTAAAAAAATTGTACCACTAATTTTAATCCCGTGACATTAAACAAATTGAATAGACATAAATACTTCTCTCCCCTTATTCTCAGATCCAAGGGTGGCTGATTGGCCAATGATGGCCAGTCCGTTTCCGGTATCACTGATTCTCCTTGCTTACCTACTCTTCGTACTACAAATCGGTCCGAGGTACATGCGGGATCGGCCACCATACAACCTTTACACATTTATGATTGGCTATAATGTTACCGTTGCTGTTTGTAGTGCAACTGTTTTTTACGGGGTGAGTTTATTTCTTACACAATAATGCTAATCTTTCAAAATTATGCCTTTATTTTCAAGTGATGCCTACTTTCAAAAGATATTTCAATTGCATACTGAAAAATTCAACTTATTTTGCCTTAATTAATGTAACGTTTAACGACACTTTCGAAATATTTAACAATTAATACTAATTTTTACAAATATAATTGTACTGGTTGTAAAAATTAATTCTTATCTTGTTAATTTTTATTTTTAGCTTCTTACTTCAGGTTTTACAACAAATTTATCGTGGGGCTGTGAACCTGTTGACTACTCTTTAAGTCCCGAAGCAATAAGTGTAAGTTCCTAAAACAGTTAGTAAAAATGTCACTATTTATTAATTAGAAAATTCATTATATAAATACATCAAAACGAATTACAGCAATTATTTAAATTTTGAAAATTTAATTTTAATTCAATAAATGTTTTCGATTTCAAACTGTAATTGAATAATGAGAATAATAATAATTGAATAATTGAGAATGGTAATAAAAGATTTTGGCATTAATTACGATTAATATGTAAATGCAGGAGTGAATTAATATGATCCAATAAAAGAGTACAGTTAAGAGCACAAAAAGAATCTATCTCTCGATTATTATGTTACTTTTCATCAATATTTAATCTTCGTCAAAATTTAGTTGAATTTATGTACTGTGTATTGTACTGTGGCAATCATTTTATCCATTAAGAAAGTCTTCATTTATGTATGCCTTCGACAGTTTGTACTTTTTTCAATCGTCACATGACGATAACAATTATATTTTGAATGCAAGCTCATTATAGAATCAACTTATCCAACATTCTAAGGAATTTATTTATTAATGCTGTTTACCCTATATGTTAATAAAGTAATGCAATTTCACATGAATTTTAGATGGCTAGATGGGTCTGGTGGATCTTGCTTCTAAAAATTGCGGAGCTCGGGGATACCGTTATTTTCGTCCTCAGGAAGAAATACAATCAGTGCTCATTCCTACACATTTATCATCACGTCACCACCGTCAGCCTCGCTTGGATTGCCTGCAAATATGCTCCAGGTGCACAGTCATCAAGCATTAATAAACTGCATTAAAATACTTATGTTGCTTGAAAATTCAATTTGATTCGCTGTGAAGATTAAATTGAATGATTGCACGACTGAATTAAAATTTCACGGATTCTATAATTTAATTAAAACACATACGAGCTTTTATTTATCAATATTAAAATATTAAGATTGTTTAGGTTTAAGACAATTTCTTGATCATTTCAGGGGGAATGTGGACTTTTATAATGATGCCGAATTGCCTTGTACATGTGATTATGTATACGTACTACCTCCTAGCCTGCTTGGGTCCGAAAATACAGAAGAAAATCGCACCGTGGAAGCCATACTTGACGATGCTTCAGTTGGTATGGGTCTATTTTCAATTTATTCACTCCTTACAAAGGCTTCTGCATGGCTTTACCTACCATATTTTACATTTATTTTTATACATTACAAATCGTCTTTTGAAAGTTTATTTTATCCTTATCGATGAAAAGTTTTTTCTTTTGCATTTTGAAAGTACTTGAAAAAAATAACAGGAGTAGAAAAAGAAATGTAAAAAAAGCTGACATTCATTTTAAATGCATTTCAACGAATCACATCAATCGATGAACGAAGATTTTCTCGCCTCATAGATTTTTACACTCTTTTGATTTTATCTACTTATGCTTTCTTGATCTTTTTCTTTCTTGATTAGTTCTCGACTTCGCCGATGTCGTAATAGCAGAAGAGGCCGCAAAAGACCAAGTCGAAAGGAACCGATAACGTGATTTCAGACTCTGAATTACAAGCTCACTTGATTCAAATCTTTCTCGCACTTTTTAAAGTATTTTTCAATTCACTTTTTCTCATTGTGACTAACGCGTAACCTCGAGTTTGCATAAATAAAGCCAAAAATAATATTTTAACTCGTTTAAAAAAAGAATATTTTTATCTGATACTAATATAAATATTACAATTATTGCAGATCCAGTTTGTCGTTATGGTAATACACACGTTCCAAGCACTACTACCATCTTGTGAGCCCAGAATGAAGCCTCTAGCCTACATTTACATGTCCAACGTCATTGTTATATTCTACATGTTCTGGGATTTTTACAAGAAAGCGTATTTATCAAAGAAAAGTGTTTAATTGCGAAAATGAGTTGAAAAATCTGGAAATAAACTGAGCGTAATCGAAGATGTAAACGTGCCACAAATTCATATCCTACACAAAAAAGAAACTATTCAGGGAGAGAGAGAGAGAGAGGGAGAGAGGCGCAACGAAGAAAATTAGGCGAATTTCGAAGCGCAACCGTCAATCGTGAAATGAAGCTTTGGTATAGATTTTTGTACTTTCGTAAAGTATACTCTCTGGTAATTGTTTGCTTCTCCGCAAATCCGCCTCTTCACGCAAGAAGTCACCGGCGAAGTCCTACTAAGAAATTCTGAAAAAAAAAAAAATAACCGAAGAAGAAAAGAGTGCGCGCGAGAGAAAGGAGGAGTGGAACTTAATGCAGCGCGTTCGCTTTACACTCGGGGTGGCAATTTATCGTACAACACCTCTGCAGGCCCTTGGAGGAGGCAGCTTACCGCCTTATTTCCCCTCGCATGCAGAGCTTTATTACTGGTCATTTCGCGCCCTGTGCGCTCTTGCTCCCTCTTTCTCCGGCGGACCCGCGGACGCGAAAGAGCGAGACGGAAGTTATAAGCGCGTATGCATGGAAGCCGCTCCGAGTAGCCGCAGCATTTTCTCCTATGCGCGGGTCTCTGCAAAATTAGCATGGAGGCTTGGAGGGTGGGAGGAGATTAGTGTGTCGGTGGCTATAAGTCGACACGCATGGCCGCTCGCCGATAAGACTTTATTAACACCGACGGTATCGGTATTTGTCCGCCCACTCACACAAACGCAAACATACACCCACACACACACATACACATACACATACACACACACACACACACCGACGCTGCAGCACGTGCGCCGCTGCCGCTTGTGCCGAGTAGACGTGTAGCGTACGTGCACCGAAGTGTGCCTTGCTTTTCAAAAAATTATTTCATTCCTTACACGTAGTAGAGTTTCAACTGACTTTTACCGAGAGTCAAATTTTTAAGCTGCTCTTTTACGTTGTTCATTTTCGACGGTGATACTGTAAATGCTCTTTTCGATCGTGTACTTTCCTAGTCCAAAATGTCAATCGTTTTCTTGGGTTGTTCATGCGAATGATTTATCGATGGAATTGGCCGCAAATAAAACTCTAAGCATGATTCTACGTAAATTTTTTAGAATGGTTGTATTGATAATAGTCTAGCGTCTTACTTTTATTTAATAATATCTTTATAATCAAAAATACATTGTTATTTCATTATTTAATTACGCACTGTAAACAAAAGTATTAATTGTATAATTGACATAAACTCATATAACTTTAGAAGGTGTTTTGGATAATTTTAAAAGCATTTTTTTTTTATTTGGTAGAGGGTCAGTCAAAAAACAATTGGTTATGGATAATTTTAACATGTGCGTTACGTTTAATTTGATTATGAATACTTAAAAAACTATTTGCGATTTCATTTATGAATATGAGTTTAAAATAATGAAATTGTAAACTCTTTTAATATGTGTCACGTCTTTAGGAGTCTTTTATTTTGCGGAAATCAAAGAAAGAGCACCCATATATTATTATGTAATATTTTTTCAGTGCATCATAAAACGTAAAGAATTGTTAAATGATTTATAGACTGTATTCGTAACATTATTGTACAAAAATATTATTAAGGTTGTTTGAAAAATTATAACTGAAATTAATACAAACTACTATAAATAGTTTTTTGCATAAAAATATTTACCTTTAGGGTAACGTATTGCTATAAATCAGTGTTCTCATACAAAGAAATTACCACAAACCTTTATCAGTTATTATTATGTAATTTACACCACTGTATTTTACATTCTCAGGACATCTCTAAGACAATCTAAATTGAGATTAAATCTACTAAACTAATTGATTATATAAATTATTTCTATTGGCTTCAATTTTTAAATGCATATCAATTTATACTTATTTATTCTTTTAATATTAAAAATACAGTAATTTACAAGAATGTAATTTACAATTTAAAAAGCAGAAAAAATAATATTTTAGAATATTTTTTGTATGATTAAATAAAATTGTGATGTTAAAATTGGTTATTATACTCTACCGACTTTCAAAATTCTTTTTGATTAATAAATTATTGATACAAAAGAAATATCACCTCCAAGTGTTAATAAATAATTTTATTATTATATCCTATGTATACCACATGTAGTAGAATTTATTTATCATTTAAAAGTGTAAAAGAAGTAAGAAATGTAATAGAATTGCAGAGACAGTTTAGTTACTCTTTTATTCTACTAGTCCAATATTTTAAAATAATTTTATTTGTAAAATATTAATGTATTTTTAAACTGTGTATAGATAATTTATTTGAATATGCTTGAATATTTCTTAGAGATAATATAATCACTGGTTTTCGTAGGCAGATTGAAATATCCAAGTTTTTATAATTTTGAAGCAGGAACTTTTGAATTAGATATAGTTCTTTATTTACGTAAATTCAGTCTAGCATGCATAATATACATATCAAATAAGGCGCAGAAACATTGCGCTCTAAGAAAATAAAGTGTTTTAAAAAATACTTCATTTTATGAATAATGCAATAATAACCCTTACTTGCAATACATCAAGATGATATTATAAATTCACTTTCCTGCAAAATTTAAAGTGTAAGAGAGCAATTTAAATAATTTTACATTAAGCACAAAAAAATTTGTTCGAAACTACTTCTACAATTTCCTAAATCTAAATTTTGTTCTTGAAAAAATTAATATTTGCAGTAGAAATTTGTATTCCTATTGTTATTTTTATTCTTAAAAATACATTAAACATAAAAAATGAGAACTTTTTATTCTAATTTTTTTATTCAATCATTTCTAGAGTAACTGGAAGATAAATTTAATGTAATACGAAATCAAATCTATTGGTAACATAAATTTTACTCGGCTAAGTTTTGTATCATAGAAAAGATACTGGACAAAGAGAGGAAGACCAGGGCAAAAAAGCCACGTACAAATTACGAAAGCTCGTGTATTAGAATTTCTTGTTGGCAGGTGGTGCGCGCAGTCCATTTTTTTTCTTCCTTTTCCGTGCGTTCGAAAATTTTAATCCCCCCCACCTAACCAACCAACCAGTTAGCCAGCTTTTTTCCTGCTGTTTTTCGTAACTCCGTTTCCTTTCTTTCTGCCGCGCGTCCAGCATTTTTCCTCTCCATTTTACCTCTCGCTCTTTCGCAGCGCATTAAACCCTCCAGTCCCTCTCGCTTCCACTCTTTTCTCCCTGTGTTGTCCCCCCCCCCCGGCGTTTTACGCACTGCACACTTTCCTGGAAATCAGTTTAAAAAGAAAGCCCAGCGCGCAAATTCGTGACTTTGCGATAGGATGTAATTAAGTGCTTGTTTAAATATTGCAAGCGCCTGGCTGCGAGCGCCGATACCCTTATGTGAAACCCGCACGTGCGCGTCCCGCCTGTATTGTACGAATAAACTCTGTTATTTCGCACGCTGGATGCGGAACTAGTTTACGCGCGCCCTTTAACAGCGGCAACTGCAAACGTTCCTGCTGAAATTGTAATTGCTTTTTTCTTCCGTGTAAAAATTGCATTTTTCTTCATATTTTAGAGCTAGGCGGGAAACTGTCGTTTCCCCGCTGCTGTAATTATTTCGCCGCTGCAAAAGAATTGGAACAGTTTTTTTTATTTTCCGCCAATCGAAGCTCGTTCTTTACCGACGGTGGCGCTTATTTGAATTAAATACAATCTTTATACATTCTTGATAAATCTTCAGTCTATTTTCTTTTTATTTCCTTCAATCATCAACGTTTTTTCAATTATATTTTTGGGCTTCGTAAGAAGCATTATATTGTTTACAGAATGAAGACTGTGCGCATAAACGCTGGCCAAACCCGGGCGACCAGCAGCGAGAGTTAGGGAGGCGTTCGCCCTCTGCCGGAACGCGATAATGGAGTCTCTCCGTCGAGTTTATGCCCGTTGTAAATAGTGGTCGTTCGGAAAATATTTCAAGCGCGCGCATTCGACACAGAGGGGCGAATCGGCGAAGAAGTCTCGGTAAAAGCGACGGGGACACGGACGGGTAAAATTTAATAATTCCGCCTTGGTGGGCCATTCGAGCTGGCTTGAATGTAATACTAATTTAAAAGAGATTAGGTCTGTATCCGCCACTAGACAAGGAGCCTCTCTGCTGCTGCTGCTCCCTCCTATAGCTTACGGCTGACTCGTCCGTTGTGTCAGCGGGGGAGGGAAGAGAGAGAGAGCGAGAGAGAGGAGGGAGTCAGAAGCAGCGAGGAGGCAGCCAGGCGCAAGCGGGCAAAGTTCCCACGGGGCAAGCCGCTTAATTAATTGAACTTAATTTAAATTTAATTTAATTTCAAGCAGTAGCCTCGAGAGCACGCGTATACGACGCGAGCAATATAGCGGCAGGCACTGCGCACGAATGACTAGAGCCTGAACGCTGCACCTCTCCGCATCTTGATCCTTGCTGCGAACTTGCACACGCAGATTACACCGTTACTCGAGTCGCCTGCGTTGTATTATTGACGTTCGCGTCGATCGTGGTGTGTAATACGCCTTTTCGCAATTAAACCGCAACATATCTTAATAAATAAGTATGGCTTTTTGGAAGGTAGACTATTATAATTTACAAGTTATCTTCTTTTTACGATTTTTATTAAATTTACGACGATAATTAGAGAGCAAATATAAAAAAAAAAAGATAAAAGCCTTCGTTAATTTTCATGAACTACTCTATACAATTTTATTAAGTCTATTAATGTACATTAAATTAAAATGTACGTCCACTCCAAAGCATCACATTTCAGCAGAGGTTATAAACGTAATTTATTTGTAAGAAGGGCGCTGTTAGGTAAAGAGAGATTTTGCTCTTGAAATAACTATAAAACGGCTCAACTAATGAGGGAAAGGGCGAGCAAATATAAAAGAAAAAAAAACGAAGGAAATTTTAAGGCAGCAAGAAAATTCGTTAAACTTTTAATAAATTTATGATAAATTATAATTATTTAAAAGCAAAAATAAATATTTCTTCCAAGTTTGATCTAGTAAACAATTTATTGAAATTTGCATGCTATCGCAGGAAAGCTAAACAGCCTTATCTATGAATAAGTTTTATTATTGGAGTGTTTAGAAGAATCTTCAAGTTGTTGAACCGAGTTCCTTTTTAATACCGGCGAACTTTCCTTATTTTGTCGTCCGCCAAAAAATACCCAGCCCTTACTTTTCGAACGGGAATTCCGTAATCGTGCGAGCTTTCTTCGCGAGCGGAGACAGAACTTTCCGAAGGGGTCTTACGGAACATGCACCCTTTAAGAGGGAAGTATAATATCGTTATAATAAGCGAACGGAACTGCGCACGCAGAAAAGAAGGGGGGGGGGGGAAAGAGATCTTAGTAATGTTTTACAGCAAACCAGGGTGGCGCATCGTAGCCGCGGATCTTTTCTGCCTTCGTGGACTCAAATGCGTTCGCGTGGGCGTTAAGTGACTCCGAGTGGAAGTCCAGATAGCGGAGCGCGATATTGCGCTCGACTACTTTTTCCTTTGGACACTTGAGCGCATCTCGCGGCTGCTCGCGTCCTTTTAAAAAAGAGACGAAGAAGAAGGAGAGAGAGAGAGAAAGAGAGAGAGAGAGTACCGGGCAAAAGGACTGCACAAGAAGGCGAGAGGTTATGACTTTCGTTTTAGCCGCCGTTAATCTTTTACCCGGGTAATTTTGCGAACTCGTAAAGCCGGCGAGGAATCTCCGCATAACATCGCGAGATACGCGAGAGCTTTATTTTCCGTTTGCTCTTTCCAGCGGGGCGATCAGGAGGAAGATAGCCGCCGCGCGCGCTCCAGTCTGTCAAAGAGAAAATTAATTCTCGATTAACGCCTTGGCCGCCCCGAGTTCGATGGCTGCTTTATTCGCTCACGGAGAAACGATTTATCACGCGATAATGGCGAGTACGCTCGCCCGATAAAGAACCGGGAGATGCGCCCGGGAAGCATTCCGGCTGTGCTCTCGGCGCGCGATTACGTGTAGCCGTAAAAAATATCCTGGGAAATAGGCACTTGCGCGGTTATTCCCGTTTAATCTAGTGGATTTCGAGCCGCCGTCTAAAATTTCGTCGTTGCTACTTTGTGCGCAAGACGTTTAAATGGAATTAATAAGCTGCCAGACGTTAAGCGAAGTCGGAAAAATAAATATTAAAAAGCAGGCTTTACACGTTGAAAACAAGACAAAAATTTAATTGAATAACCGGAGATTATTAATTGGATTAGCTAACATTGTAGGTTGGCTATGTTAATGCCCATTTACTATTCAGTATTTGCACAGTTGTGATCCATAAATTTTAAATATTAGTACTAATATAAAAGGCATAAATCTAAAGAATGATTTTCATCTACACCAATTACGAGTGCATTAGCAACAAATTATTCATTCTTAAAAATACAATAGTTTCGAACTGACTTAAGTTTAAAAATACAGTAGTTTCAAACTGACTTAAGTTGAAAAGAAGATATAAAGCATGAAAGTTGAAATTTTTCAGTATTTTAATAAAAAAATAATTGCCTAATACATGTAGGTAATTATTCTAATAATGATGAACGATTTAGAATTATTCTTTCCCAAATTTTCAGTAATGATTCTCGTTACTAAATAGTACAGCATAACTAAAAGACGCAGCATTACAATTCACGGCAACATCTTTGAGAAAAGCCGCTTACACCGGATGTAATATAAGGCAAAAAGTAAAGTAGTTTTCGCGAGTCATTTGCTTGAGCGCAGCAGATCGTTCGCAGTGTCGCAAGTACGAACAGTCAGCCGTACACACTTTTCCCAAGTATTATGAAGAATAGAACTATTTATCATGGTTAAAAGCTCACCAGTAATAGACCGACGACGACGACAAAGTCGTACGTAATCCGTAAAGACTTCCGCAATGAGAGGGAAGAAGAGAAGCGGGAGCGGGGGAGAGAAGGTAAAGGAGAAAGCAAGTCATTGTCTCGAAAGCATGCAATTCTCCGGGAAGCGAGGCGTATACAAACAGCGTGATTGCGGGCTCATCTAGATTTGGGACTGGCGGACGGGGCTCTTAACGGCCAAAAAACCTCATTTCTTTGTATTTACAAGAACAACTGTATCGGTCGATAGTACGCATAAGTACCGCGTCTGTTATGAAAGCACTTACGTTAGGTCCAATGGCTTTTCTTGATACAAGACATGGCATTGTTTCAGGGCAGTTTTATTCCAAGTGTCAACACTTGCAACGTTTACCGTGGCCTATCAAAGGAGGAACTTTCGTCGTATTTGTTTTTTCCTGCTCGGTGCCCCCTCAAGAGGTAGAAACATCCAAAAGGGAATGTTGAACTTTTGGATTAACTTTGTCAGATGTTCAATTGAATTTGGCAAATGCATTTGTAAAAATTACAGGTTTTTTTTTTTAATAATTAACAAAATGAAGTAAATTATTTTGAAAATAGCAAAAATAATTGTTATTGTTTATCGCAAATTTTTTGACAGAGATATTATCACGGTTTCGTTTAATTGATAAGAAAATGTTTGGAAACAATTGTCTTTTAATTTGAAGAATTAAATTAAAAGGAATAATATAATGACAACTGTTTCCAGCGAATGGTAAAAGTCGAAACCTTGCGTAAGCCGTGTGCACGGCGTTCGCAGAGGATCGCCCGGGGCCGCTTTCTTCCTTCAATGATTGTGACATGATTTTTTATCATGAAATAAGTCAATCAGTAAATCAAGTAGAGGCTTTTTTATGGTCACTTATTTTTGAATGGAATATCGAGCAGTTGCTTAGCAAACAACAAAATTTTGATAGACAATTGAGCGAATGCGTTTTAAAAAATTATCAGACTTTGCCGAGACTCCGAAGCGAAAAGACGCGTTGAAAACTTATACTAATATTGAATAAAACATTTACAAATTTATTTAAAGTTCTCTCTAATTTTCTTTGAGCGCGAATCTTTAATCCTTTGCGAATAGTGACAGATATTAATTAGTGCCTGATTGATTCGTTCGAATTTTAAAAATTTAATAAGCTTGAGATCTTTAATTAAGCAGAAGTAAGAAAAAAAAACTGCACGGAGTTGGGCGTGCTTCCTCGTAATTACGTGCAGCAATTACGAGGAAGCGTGCGATTTGATGGGCATACTTATCAGCGCGAGATTTGGCGAAAAATCAGAGTCCAGCCTTATAATGGAAATAACGAATTTTCCAATTTTCCGAGTAAATGAAAATTCGTTATCCATGTTTTCTCAATTACGTAGTGTGCGGCTCGGATAATTGACACGCGAGATGATTAATAGATTTTGATGAGTCCGGGGGAAGAAGAGGGCGAATCAGCGGAGCCGCAAGCTGGTCAAACAGCAGCCGGAAGGGAGGGCCAGAACATGTTGCCCGAGCACGCCGATGATCGATGGAAAAAGCAGCGTTGTGTCAGTACTTATCGCGTGCATTCGTATGGCAATTATATCTTCATCGGCGACTCGCTGCCCGCTGCCCTCGGAACTCGATACATCATTCGGCGCACGCGCCCTCCGAGAGCAGCAGCAAACTTTTTGGCCGAAAGTCAAGATTTATGACGGGCCTCTTTCCTAGTTTCTTTCGCGGGAGCTTCCCCCCTCCGCAAAGATATACAACCGCACAAATCATCTCGCCGGAGGAAAGGAGGAAGAAAAAAAAAAAAAAACTGATCCGCGGGCCCTTCGATAACTCCGTGATAAATAAGAGAGCGACTTTCGTCAAGATGCGCGCGCACGCGGCAAAAAAGGCGGCTCTTGGAATAATTTACTTGGGCTGCTTTCTTTGGTCACTGGCTTCTCGGTAATGATTTATGGCTCGGGGGAGAAGTTCCCTTTTTCCGCAAACAAATCTACGCAAAGTGCGACTGTTCGCGGTGAATTATAGCCTCGAAGAGGTATAATTTTCTATAAATTTCGAAGCGGATTATTCTGTCGTCGCAGTAAGAGTGGCTGGCGGCCGCTCCTTTTGCCTCTTCCCTTGCTTTGATTCTTTATTTTCTCTATGTTTTTCACTAGTATTGTTGCAGTAAAAAAATATTGACCATTGCAGCCCGTCGTAAAACTAGATAAGCCGGAGCAGCGCGTAACGCGTGTTAAAAAAAAAAAAAAAAAAAGAAAAAAAAAATGAAAAACCGAGTCCTGCAGTCATGCAGATAAAAAGGGGGTCGCGGCGCGCGGGTGAAAAAAAAAAGAAATAGGTTGCTCCAAAGTTAATAAAAAGGTCGACGCGGCGCGGGAAAAAAAGAAATAGGTTGCTCTAAAGTTAAATCGGTGAAAATAGAAGCCGCGGTGTCTCAGACAGGACGCTTTGGGCGCGCCGACGAGGCCATGAATTAACGATTAGCAGGTCTTTTTGATCTACCTCCGACTGGTACGCATCTTGTGGGGGGGCCGAGTGTCGCGACTCTATTGCCCACTCTATCTGCCGCGGCGATCAGCTCTCGGGGGCTGCGCCGCGCGGAGCCTCCCTTTGTGGCGGACCCTAACAATCAGGTCAACCAGCGCTGCAACGTTAACGAACCGGAAGAGCTCGCCGTAATGATCTATCTCTTTACCCGAGCCCCGGTTCTTGCGTATGTGCACACGACGCTACCTTTTACCTATTCCGCTCATTTTGGCGTTGCTTCAATCTCTTTATAAATGATGGAATACGGTTTACAGTTTGGCCTTTGCAGCTAAGCGCCTCGGAAGCGGAGGCTCCGAAATAGATATACGGGCGGCTTCTGTTTTGCCCGGAAAAATTCTTTTCTCGCCCGCTCCTTTCAGACCGATGTTTGATCAAATCTTTTTTTTTTATAAAGAAACTCGGCGGCGAGGGTAAAGTTTAATATTTCGATGAAATATTTGAATAATTTCATTCAAAGGCGCGATTCATTTTTGGCAAATGAAACGCGGCGAAGGATACGTTCGTTATCTTCGCGATGTCGCAAATGATAAACGAAAGTCAACAATCTAGAATCGGAATGCACGAGCGGATGAAATTTTCCGGAAAAACGTGTGTAAAGATTGAGTTAAAACGAGCGGAAAAAGAGGCGGATTCGAGTGGGAAGCGGAAAGGCAAAAGGTAAGCAGGAATTGCAGGGGCATGAAAAAGAGCAAACGTTATCAGGTAACGATCTCTTCAATAGAGTCGATAATAGCCGCAGTGCGACACTCAAGCCCAACTGCAAAGGCACTTGAAACTGTGTACAGTGGGAGGCCGCGGAAGCGTCGGGGGCTCGTCAGGATATTCATGGAATGTCTAATTCACTGCACACACTTTGTCCAGAGAGAAAGATTCAAAGCTGGGGCACTTGAGCAGCATTCGTCATTTGGTTTTCTTCGACGAGAACTGCGAACCGAGGAGGGCAGGTATATACGGGGCGAGTTGTCTCCCCACGGCTCTAACCGGTGTACTCAGGGATCTTGTCATATTTGCCATCTCTTTTTGCGCCGGCTAACCTCCGCTTCATTTTGCTCTGCCGGCGGAGTGTATGAGTAGCCTGCCTGGGCTTTCGCTCCCTTTTCTCTCTACGG
The DNA here is from genome assembly GCA_035582975.1 of Ormyrus labotus. Classification (NCBI taxonomy): domain Eukaryota; kingdom Metazoa; phylum Arthropoda; class Insecta; order Hymenoptera; family Ormyridae; genus Ormyrus; species Ormyrus labotus. The sequence continues at coordinate 9,736,425 of JAWWEO010000036.1, forward strand.
GGGGGTACTATCTGTTTTTTTGAAAGAAACTCAAGATAGGATTTTAATGAGCCGCTTCTGAGACTCGGCGCTGCGGCGACAAATAGATTCGCTGATATCTTTCTTTCGCAAGGAGAGAGAGAGAGAGAGAGAGAGAGAGAGGAGCGCTCCACTTGAAAATGTCGAGCGTCAAGCTAGTCGCGTTCCATGGATCGACCGTACGAGCCGTTCTATCTGTACCGCTCTTCTTTTTCTTTATCCCTGCGAGGCTTTCTGCGCCGGTACTGTCTCGGGCCAGACATCTTTTTCAGCAGGGAAATTGCCTGCAAACTCCGCGCTATCTTGCACCAGTAATTTCTCCTTCACTTGGGGAAATGAAGCCCTCGCGATGTTTGCCGCATGTGTGAATACGCAACTTCAATGCGAGAATTTCCACTGTATCTTGATGACGAGCCTATTTGCGGACACTTTTTCGCTTATTGCTTGCGTCGGAGCGATTGTGCAGCTCCGCCGGATTAAAGAGAAACGGGCCGATTATCAGGGTAAGAAGGAGTGTTTATGTAGTGTCGACTTTTACAAATTGAGCCTTTACTTTTTCTCAAACATCCTATAAACTCTAACTAAAACGTATTTTGATTTACTTACCTCGAAGTATTCTCGTATTAAAAATGTTTCTGTTCTTCGGCCGTTCGTTAAGTAATGGAAGCATGTAGGGAAGCTATTTTGGAATGTTCAAGAGTGGCCTCTGCAGATGCCTCCACGAGTGAGGCAGGAAATGGATTAGTTTGAGTTGGAAATTTCACAGTGTCTGGCATATACCAAACCTGAAAAGTTTTTCCCGTTCATCACATACAGTCGTTCGTAAGTAAACATGAGTTTCTTCGATATCCAGTAGCACGTCAGAAAAAAGTTTTCGAAAAAAAGTTCCCTTTCGACTTGAAAAAATAAGTATTATATTTGTAAAAAGTTCAATAGAACGAAAAGTTTTCGGGTGTCAGCTGGTTTGTCGAAAAGTCGATCGAGCTCTTTGAGTAGGAAACAGCTGTTTGCGGCTGAACTTCCGTTTTCTGCTTGTCAGCTCTTGTTTGACAATAGTACATGAATGTAATATAACAGAAATGACAAAAATAACTAATCGAGAGAGAGAGAGAGAGAGAAGATTAAAATAACTTAAAAATGACAAAAAATATACATAAAAATACGAGGTGACACTTAGAAGCAAGAAATTTACGTAAGTAGAGGGTATGCGTCTCGGGTAAATCGGCGCGTCATACATTTCAAATCACGAGAATGGTTCCTCACTCGCCTCCCCCGGCCCGAGATAAGCTGTATACGAGTTCGTCCGGAAAATGGAAGTAATGGCTTAGCCGATATTATCAACTATCCCTTGCGTACCGTTGGTCCGGGGCAAGTTCGGGGGGGAAGTAGCAGCGGCCGTTACCGCAAGACTACTGTCCTATATCACTTTAAAGGCGCAGTGCTTGCGACGAGGTACCGCGGCGGCGGCGGTGGCGGGCGGGGCGTGACATTCCCGCGTTTCCTCGCTTCCTTCCGCTTATTCGCGAAATGCACCGACGCGGCACCGCCGCCACCGCGTTAAAATTGCGTACTACTTTGCGTAAGTGCCCCTTTTAAAGGCTACGAGTGTGTTTTCGACAGTCCCGAGTCATATATTTCCGGCCCGAGAGCCGAATTTCGGCTGCTTACGTCGAATTAGCCTCCTTTTCCAAGATTAAGCCGATTCCCGGCGTTTTTTTCCTCCTCTCCCCGAGGTTCGATCCGAGGACTCGAGGTCGATGCAATTAAGCCGGGGAGTCGGACTGGCAAAGCGTGCGAGTAAGTTTAATTTCGATTTTTAGCATAAATCCGGCGCAGCGTTTACAGCCGGCGATATCATAAAACTTGCAGCGTCGTAAATTTAATATGAAACTTCCATAAAGCATAAGCATAAACCGTCCGCCGACGTAGCTAGAACGGAAAAGTGGCAGAAGCTGTGCGGTAACTGACGATGGCAGGCTCTAAAAAGTCGGCGGGAGAAGCAAGTGCGAGAACAGTAGCAGGGAGCGATAACGGTTTCATTCGGCACGGAGCCAGTGATTTTTTCGAATAGTCAATAGGTTTTTTATGGGGAAGTAACAATTTGGATAAGATAGTTAAAACTGGACTTTGCTTTTGTAATTGGAAAGCTCCCAATTTCACTTGCATTATAACTGGACCGAGTGGTATTGACAGTATTAGCTTAAATTTGTTAAAGATATGTGATATTTACATAGGCATTTTTCCTAAAATTTCTCTACGTAGTATTTTCTTCGAAAAATATCAAAAAACAAATATTGACAAATGAAACATAAAAAACTTTAAAGTTAGTAATTGAGGCTTTACATAAATATATTTTAGTTTTAATTCTACCTTATTTTAAGTTTAGTTTCAGTTTATGTACACCAGACTTGTATACAGGTAATTTTTTTTCTCTGTTTTTTTTCATCTTATTTAACGTCGACTTTTACGTTACCTTACTACTTGCCAAATCACGACGGGACAAACGGCTTATAAAGGTGACTTCCGAATCACCTGAGCTTTGATGTTATTAGACACTTGTAAATAAATGCAATGTTGTTCCAATGTTAATTTTGCTGGAGACTGCGGGATCGAACCAGAGACCTTTTGGTTAAAGGATCGGTACTCATACCAACTGAGCCATCGCTGCTCAACATCGTTGCTGTACAGGTAACTTTGATTACTTCAATAGGATGCTTGTTCCGCGATTATATGTATATGGTACAATGTGATGTAAACTTGCATTATCTCTGTACTCTGGTTAAATAAATACAAATACAAGTTCAAAAATATAAAAAGTTCAAAATCTAGTTCCTAAAAAACTAGAAAATCTTTTTCAAAATAAAGTAAAGGTGCAAAATTCATCAGTCCAGATCAGTATACCCTTACAAACAGCAATCCTCTTGCGACAGTTTGAGTTTTGGTCGGGCCGCCCGTAATACCGCAATAAATTAGCATTACCGATCTGACGGACAAATACAATCGATCAAGAGTCGTTTTCGCTTTTCTACACCGTAGGTAGGGGGGACGCGAATAATAACCGGAAACGTAAATAATGCGGACCGGACGCCGTGCGCTCGAAATGAACTGTTCCCCGTCCGGGTCTAGATAATTTGTCACTTTAAAATCCGCGGGGATTATTTGTCGAGCTAATAATGCAATGTATGCAATCCCCCTTTCTCTCTCCGGCACGCGCGCATGTATAGTGCAGTTCTAGCTCGGGGAGCTTGTACATCGCTGCGTGGCTATACGATAAAATCAGTGAAAATACGCCCCCGCTAAATAATTGCGTCGCTAAGCGTCGGCTATTTGCGGCCGAACTCTACAAACCTTGTTTCGCTTTATAAGAGTGCGCATTTATTTATATGCACCGGCTGGATAATTAAAAAGTAACGACTTTACCGTGAAAAAGGGCTCTGGCGATTCTAAACTTTAGAGGGCACATCTTGCGCGTGCACGCGAATGTTAAAATACACTTTGCGTAAAGAAAAATGTACCGAATTGTGAGATGTTAAGATATATTGTTTCTCTTTATTCAATTTTCTGTATCTAAAACTAGCTCGCGTATAGTTTACTTTTCAGCAAGATCCTCGCCTTTTTTGTTTTTAAATTATCGAAATACTCTTCCAGCTATTCATACAGTTTTATTATACAGCTCGCAAATTTAAACAATTAAACGTGTAAATCGAAAGCGTATTAATCTCTTGGCATTGTCAACACTTCTCAGCAAGCATAATCCACCGCGGACAAATCCTTTTATAGGTTGATCGACGTGCATCCCGATCCGAACGAAACAGCCGCTAAGTGGTCTCGGGTGCCGGCAAAAAGCAAAGGCGATCGCTTCTCGCAACACTTCGTCATTGGAGGCGAAGAAAAACAGGAGAGCGCGTAGACCTGGGGCAGGGATGTAAGACTGATCATTACAGCTAAAATGCGCGCGGGGGGAAAGCTAAAGTTACAAGCACTCGGTCACGGGCTGCCGACTGGCGAAGTAAGGAGAGAGAGCGGCCCCCCCGCACTTAAGTGCCTCTTCTCGCATCTTGGCCTCATCGGCCCCGTTTCCAAGCCGCGCGCTCCGCGCTCGCGCCCAAGCAACGAACATTGACAAGCAAGCGAGAGCAAAGACGATGAGCTCTTTCTTTTCAGTCGGCTCGATTAAGATTGTCCACGTAAACACACTCTCGGGCCTTCGGTGACGCTGCTGCTTGGCTCTCCGAAATTTTTATTCCTCAATCTCACTTGACCTTTCGGAAACTCAGTCGCGAACGAGCGAGCACGAACGTTACACTTCTTTATTGGGCTACTTTATTATATACTTTTTTATGGCCTCTTTATGGGATATTCTTTATGCCCGGTTATTGATACGTTTCACCCTTGATCACGTAAATATCGCAGCCATTTTCTTCGGTTTACGTTTAGAATGATTAATAAATTTAAAGATGCGATTAATAATTGATGTTAGTCAATAAAAGAAGGTAAGAAATTTCTTCCAATTTATAATAAATTGATTTTGTGTCGTTACCGAAAGCTCAACAAGAAATTTAGTTTTAAAATTAAAAGCTCCAATTAATTCATGCAAAACGGTAAAAAATTGGGAAGAAATTACTTTCAGAATTAAAAGGAAAAAAAGAACTTTTAGCATTTTACTTGGAGACTTTTTCTTTTACAATGAAGTTTTTCCTTGATGATAAAATTGCGCAAAATATAAATTTTGTTTTACGCCTCGCCTATATGGTCTAAAGAATAAACAAAAATAACTTGATTCTAATTTTCGTGAAAGTATATAAAATTAAAGCACAATCCCCCCTTAACGAAGGAAAATTGAATAGACGATAAAAATAGCGAAACTGCTATTTAATGAAAAATGTCAATTTAGCTTTCAGCGGATCTTTAAGGAATTTTCATTGAATTTTAAGCCCCGAGCATAGTCATTACTTAAACGTTCATTTCATCAATGGAAAATATGAAAATTTTCCGGCTAAAACGAAAGATTAAAATAAAAAGTATGAACCGTCCGTGACGTCGCAGTCTGCGGAGAATGAGACATCTCAAGCTTACGAGAAATGAAACTTTCATAAAACACGTTGCTCGACGCTATTCCTGTCGGTACGAACTCCCGAGCCGTTTCTACATCTCTATATCTCTATCTATATCTCACTCTCCTCCCTCCCTCCCCGTTCACCCCTGCGTCTTCTCTTTTATATGTATATATCCTACTTTTAAATTTCATCCTCTCATTCTCGCACGTTTTCCACTCGACCGCCGACTTTTAACACTCAGACGTTCTAGGGGGAATTCAAAAGTACACGCATGCAGGTAGTAGGGTGAGTAGGAGCTTGGCACGTGGATATTAAGAGAGTTTAAGGGAGAACGAGGGGGGAAAGACGGGGAAGGACGAGAGAGGCAGCCAAAGAGGAAGAGAGAGAGAGAGAGAAAGAGAGAGGGAGAGCGTGTGCCCCAGCGTTGGCTTAACTTTTAATAGTCCATGGAAAGCCGCTACTCCTCACTCCGCAAGAAGCCGAGGAAGAAAGAGCAAAAAGAGCAAGTGAGGGGGGGGAGAAGTGCAGACCGAGGGAAGAGAGAAAAGTATAGAACAGCTAAACCGCGTGAACTGGGAGTTCGCGTCTGTCTGCGAGCCTGTGCATGCGGGAGAGAGTCGATTTTCACAAATACTTAACTTTTGAATAGTGAGAACTGCGAGCTCGTTCCAACTTTAGCTGAATGTTGGTCAGTTCGAATAACCGGACTTTCTTTTTTTTTTTCTGCCAAATTTCATTCCCCTCCAGACTTGCCTCTGACTCTCGAATCTTTTTCTCGTGTTCTATCGGCTCTTTTCTCTTTATTAATTTCGAGGCAAATAGCGAGCGCGCCGCGGCGGCAGCCTCGCGGTATGTTTAGCGAAGATTGCACTTTGCGCACGATAGAATATTACGTCGAAGGATTCCGAGAGCCGCCCGGGACATTGCTGCACTCGAGTGATTACTTCTGTCATGGAGTTCCCGTTTAAATAGGGATGACGCGCATTGTTTCGTTAATTAAGTGGCTTTGGAAGAAGACTAAAAAATTAATTTAAAGGATTAATGCTGTCGCGACAAGCTTCAAGAATACTCAACGTCAATTTGAACTTATAGTATAGAATATAAAAAGATGAAAAATTGCAGCTTCGTTCAATATTAAATAATTAATTTAAACGATAGCAATTGTTATTTAATTTTAATAGAATTTAATTATATGCTGATTATAAAATTAAGAACTTTAAGGTTTTAAAGGTACTGATAATACTATTCTTAGCTATATTTCCGGTGTTTTATGTCAAATTAAAAAAAAAATTCTGAGACTTGTGTATGTTGGAGCAGTCAGTTTGGCAACTCAAATACGTGCATTAAATTTGTGAAAGTAGGAGCGAACTACGACACCTGGTTTGCTCATCTCGCTGATTTCTCTCTTTCCTTTTACGTCTCTCTCTCTCTCTCTCTCTCTCTCTTTTCTGCAGAAAATTCGTTAATAATTCTACGACTTCGTCGACGTCTGAACTTCTACATTTCGACTACGCTTATGGTATTTTGCTTCAGAAAGTCACGTCGCTAATGAACAGGAGAGATAAGTGATGGTAACGTGACTGCTCGTCATCGCAGAACATGGAATTTCAATCTTTCTACAAAATTAGTATTTTGAACAAGCCAATTTAAAAACTTCCCTAGTCGTTTGCAATTATAATACTGCATTTCTACATTTCGAGGATTGCTAGCAAAGTTATTTTGTTATATAATATTTGATTCCAATGCAAAATCCATCGAATAAACAGATTTGTGGAGCGAAAAAACAAGAAAAGTCCAAGTTCTTGCGGAGAAGTAAGAAAAAAAAAAGGCTTGGAGACGAAAAAAAAGGGTTCGCTCAAGATAAAGAAAGCGAAAGACATATAAAATGAGTGAGGCGGAAGAAAGGTTTGGAGAAGAGAGTCGGTGGAAGCCAAAAAAGGGACGGAGAAAGTAGCAGCGCGGCGTAGCAAAGTCAGGAAAAATATAAGGAGCTCCTTCGTTTTCATTAATAAAAGATCCTGCGGAAGACGAGTGAGGTTCTTTAGAGAAATACAAAGCAGTAGTGATGATGGCGGCAGGTTCTGGCTCGAAGGAAAGGCTACTGCCATCAGCCACTATCAGAAAGGTTAATGCGGAAGGGGGAAGGGGGGGAGGGGGAGGGAAGCGCCGCGGGAGGAGGAGATTGAGAAGCAGTGCAGCAAGTGCGGTGGTGGTTTGCGACTATTTCTGAATAACAACGAAATGCAAAGTAGCAGACACTCGTGGCCCGTTCCTCCTAGCTATGTGCGATTCCTCAACGTCCCTCCCCCCTCCCCCCGAATATCTCCAGTTCCTTCCTTCTCTCATCTTACTCTCGCCCCGTTCGCCCATCCTTTCCCCAGACTTTGGCTTTTCTCAAAACTATGCAGGCTCTAGACTGCGGGGCCTTGCTCTCCTCCCCCCTTCTTCATCTTTCTTTCTTTATCTTTCTGTCTCGCTCATTTTCTCTACCTCTGCACCTCTCCTCTGCCCCTTTTTTCCCCCTCCTCGCTCTTTCAATCCCTTGCTCGGGGTTAATCCTTCGCAACGGGAGCGAAATTATGCCGTCGCGCGGAGCTCATTTCTTTAGTTCGTACAATGCGAGAATGACTTTCGGGATAACGGCGAACCTGGTTTGTTGGCACGAGATATTGTCCGCCGATGCGCTGGTTTTTTTTTTTCTTTTTCTTTTTGCCCGCAGACCTCTTACCCTACCCCACTTCCGCTTTCATCCTTGTACTTTTCTTCCATACGCTGGAGTAACTTGAAAAACCGAGTATTTTCTGCTATTGGACTTCCATGACCCGCTAATTTTTTCGTGCTTCATCTTATAGGTTTAACCTTAAACTACATTCAAAAAGTTCACTTTATACTGAAGTATTATCGGCGGTAACGAGTAGCCATTCGCTAAGATTATTAGACCAGCCCTTTACGCTGAGCAGATGAGCGTGAAAAGTTAATGTGGATGGCTTGATTGTACCGGACCTTATAAAGCAAGTTATATCTCAGCAAGGGCTTCCGTTACTACTTCTTCCTGTCACTCAACAACTTTGATAGACATTGTAGTTGCAGAAGCATTATCTCGCAAGTAATTAATGTTTAATGCAATTTAATAATAGGAATCAATTCTGTTATTATAGATGATTACGAAAGTGCGTAAATAAAAAATGTCTACCAGATGGAAAAGGATCCCGCAGAGTAATTTAGTGTAAAATTCCGTTGACAGTTCAGTTTTCGGCTGAGCGATCAAGCGCGGCTCTCTTTTTAAAAGAAAAAACATATATTATTCACGCGCGCCTCGAAAAAGGGGAGAAGCAAAATAGAATCTCTCGCTTCGACATCGTTCAAATAAGCAAAGCGCAGGAGGCCGAAATCTTAGGTCTGTATTTCAAGGGAGAGTTTCGCTGCGCGCGTATCTTCTCGGGGTCCGTTTTAAAAGCTGAATGCGGCTGCCGCAAGAGGCAGCCGCGCGCACACACACCGGTAACTGCCTCGCCGCGTCGCGAGCAAGTGCGCAAAACGCAAGCCTTCGCCAGTTTGCTTTCTCAAGCGCGCGGCGCCGAGTTTTCTCGCGAAAATATATGCACAAAGAGAGAGAGAGAGAGAGGGTGAGGAGAGAGTGCGATCACTGGGGCGTGCTTCTGGGTATGAAGACGCTTATGCCTGCGAGTTGCTTGCCGCGGAGCCGAGCGAGAAGCTCGGAAAACTGTCTGGAGCATACTCCTTGTAAGCGAGGCGGCGAGCGCGCGGAGCGGCGGTACGATTTCGATCAAAGTCAAAACAAAACTAGCTGGAAAAGTTGCCGTTACAGGGAGCGAGCAAATGCCACCGCCGTGGTTGCCGCCGCCGCTGCTGCTGCTGCTGCTGCTGCTGGTTGGCTCTTGATTCGGCAAATATTTGTACGTTACCGAACGCCGTGAAGAGAGGTTGCAGTAAACCTTAGTTTTTTCTATCCCTGGCTTTTATACATGCCTGCGTATGCAGCTGTAGACGTTTCGTCGAAATGGGAAAGAAACGCGTTTTTTTATTAGAAATCAATAAGATGCGTATAGCAGTGATCAGTAACTTTGACGATAGCGTTATTTTTACAAATACCCTGGTAGAAAGTGTCCGATAATTTCCGATAATATCATTAAAATCTAGCAAAATCTTTCGACCAGGGTTACTAAACCGGCAAACCTAAAATAATTCTTCAACTAAATAATTAACGAATTCAAAAAAGCTTCAAGCGCCCGTCCAGCTTTCAGTTTTTACGTAATCTAATATCACGCAGCAAAAGATCTTGCAGGCTCGAGCAGCAAACTGAAATAAATCACCTTTAATCAAGCGAACCGAGAGTGATTATTCAATTGAATTACAGCGGCGTTTGCATTCGGCGAAATTGAATAAAGTGCGACGTTAATTAACGCGCCGGTAACGAGATTATGCGACTCGAGGCGAGCGTGCATTGGCAGCGGCGGCAGCTCGGCGCATAAGAAGCGCCAGGGTACCTCAGACGTGTGCACACTTAACAGTCACACAGGGGCGCGCCGTGAAGCTGTTGCGCCGCAAGGACGGGGCTCGCGCAGTGCAGTGCTCTCATTGTCTCGTGCAGCTCGCGCGCGCATTTTAATCAGTTCCGCTTGCACTTCGCCAATCCTCTTCCCTTGCGCGCGCGCTCAAAACTCTCTCGACTGGCTGCGGCATCGAAAATCGATTCCCGCCGCCGCCGCCGCCGCCGCGGCAAATCGTAAGCCGAGCAGACAAACAAACATCGCCGCGCGTAACGGAGAAGTGATCCTGCGAAATTGATTACGCGCGCACTAAGCAAACGACGCAGCCCCGCGACTTATCGTTAACTTGGATTTTCAGTTTTTCGATTGCTTCCGCGGGGAAGCGAAGCGCCCCCCGAGTCGATCCCTAAATTCTATTCCGCTGCTTCGCTTCGCAAAATTCGTAGCGATCGCTTTTTGCTTCATATTCGTGAATTGTTGTACCTCGCGAGCAATAACTTGACCCGGGAACGGATCTATCACTTTGGAAGAAAGTGCTTGCCTCGCTTCCCCGATAGTTTTAAACTTGGAGTACTCGTTGCTCGCCTTCATTATTTATCTTCTTAGTTTTGCGAAGAAATAATCGAAAAGTTCGATAAATGAAAATTACGATGGAATTAACTATTGGGTCAAGGATCTAGTACCCCAAGATCGGTTCTAATCCCTAAAAAGGCATATCGGAGATATTGGGATAAAGTGCAGATATTGGCCCTGTCTGGGTCATAATACGCCACGTAGGCAATTCTGACGGTACGTCCAGCGACTATTCCGGAGAATTCAGCCGCGCGGCCGTTCGTGCATACATCTGCCCGTCGCTGGACGAAAGAGAGGCGCAGAGAGAGAGAGATATAGTCCCGAACCGATGGAGAGACGGAGAGAGAGAGAGAGAGAGAGAGGCGAGAGGCTGATCTCTTTTCAATTGGGAGCACGTATCGCGGGCACGACACGCAGAAACAGATCCCAATGTCAACATTCGCCGCAGGTCCGTCATTTGCGGATGTCGTTGAAACTTTTACTCGTAAAATCGAACAGTCCAAGTTGAGGGCGCCGGGGATCGGGAGTAAGAGCGAGAGAGGGGAGAGCGAAGCGGGACGGATCCGTCGCCGTATAAAATACCATAATAACGAGAGAGCGAGCGCGCGCCGATCGAAATCAGGTGCAGCCAATTTGGCTGCCACCCAAAGCCCGTAGCATGTAAATTCAGTCCGGGCACTGGCTGCTGCTGCTGCTGCTGCTTGCGAAGCGCCCCGACGTCCTGCCTCGGTGATATCCTTTTCAAATCGATGAAAGTCATCGGCGTTACCGTTCGGGAGATCTTTTTGTTCGCACCCCGCGGGAGTATTGAAGTCGGGGGCAATTGAAAACTAATTGGCTTTTATGAAGTACCGTACCCTATTAGCTTTTTATGCGGATTCTCAATTGCCGGATCTGCGCTACGTTTCAATTAATCATTTTCGATTGAATGATAATGATAATGAGTTCATTCGTTAATTAATGCGCGTAAAAAAGAATTTCATATAATAATTTATTATTTGTTACGGTAATATTAATCGATGAATTTACATTATTTCTCCAGTTTCAGTTGTTACAAATTATAAACCTATATGTCTGTATATTGTTTTAAAACGATCGATGTTATATTTTTGGAAAGAATAATACTATTTAAAAGAAGACAATGTCCAATATTATGTAAAATCGACGAAAAGTTTAACCGCCTCTTATTGACACTTCCTCCATGATAAAACGGCTACCCGCATGAAAATCTGTATATATTCCGTAGGCATTTGGAAGGCTCCTCGAAATCTTTCTTGAAAGCGAGGAAGCAATTATAACAAGTGAAGCCTTTGTAAAATTCCACTTGGGGGTCTTTCATGTCTTCCTGCTTCTTTACAGCATTAATAGATTGCCACCTATTCATGCGACCTCTCTCTTAAGTCTCTGTTTTGGCCCTTTGTTCTTCTGGCTGCTTTTTTCAAACGGCGGGGTACCCACGTAATAACGCGAGGACTGATAGTGGTACGAATAATTAAGTCACTGCTCGAGGGCACTCTGAATAATAGTGCGTGAGAGAACGTTTTTGAGATATGAAAAAAAAATTCATTTATTCAAAATTTAAATCTTGCCGTGTATGCAAAATTAATACGATGCGAAAACAATTAGAGATTTGTACGAAAATCGATATTGTGTTCGATGACGCAATCCAAAACAGGATCTACAAAATAAAAAAATTTACTAATTTTATGGTTTGGGGAACGCGCACTTACAGAAATGATTTATTAAAATATTTTTATCGAAACCTTAAACATTGTTAATAATTTTAGCTGAAATTACTATAAAATAATTTACGTCCCGATCGCTTTTAATAATAGACTTTTTCTACTTCTCCCCATAGAAAAATCTTGACGGCATCATACAAAGAGGCGAAACCTGGCTTATTTGCTTTTCCTTTATACTTTCCCGAAACTTATTGAGCGTGTCTTGAACGTAGCGGAGAGTGTGCGTACGGGGTTCTGGCTGAAAAGAAAAGAAGGAGCAATAGAAAGGAGAGAGAGAGAGATAGGAACGAGAGGAACCCTCACGCCAACGCGTAAGGCTCGGCTTCTCACAGAAAATTTATTACACGGCTGGCAAGATTGTCGGAGGAGGGCAAAAAATAATGTGACGCTCTTTCTCTCTCTCTCTCCCTCACCTTCTTTGTACGCGGAGGAAGGGTGATGGTCGGATATGCAGCGGAAAGAGGGACGAAAGCAATATCCGCAGACTCGTTTCCGTTTGAACCGTCTTCCACTTCTCTTTCTCGCTCTCGAGCGTCTTTCCGCCTTTCTTATGTTGTCCCTCCTTGGCAGCTCCTCTTGTATTATATGTGAAGATAACGATAGAGTAGAGGAAAAAATCCGTTACTGAAAGCTCGTACTTATGTACAAAATATTATCGAGATTTATTCCACGCCACATATTTTTTCGGCCTCCATACTGGAGGAACCGCCGAATTAGCATATAATTGATTTAAATTAGATGCCGCTATTGGAAGATCCGCTTCTTTTATAGCGCGCATTTTTCTCAAAAAGAATATACTTTATAAGGAAAATATCTGATTTATGGTTTTTTTTTATCCAATATTTGCATTGCATAATAAAATTGTAAATACTCACTGGGTTCTCGGTACTTCTAACAATTCTTAATTTTTAAATAAATTTATTTATTACTTTAACGGTACTCTTGAGTTTTTTATTTTTATTTGTGTCAACTTTGAACATTTGCACTTTACCATATTCTACTATTTATATTTGTAAATTGACGTACTTCAACTGAAAAAAAAATACTATTGAATTAATAATAGTACTTTTCGACACTGGTGTGGAAGTTGATTATTTACCTCGTGAGACATTTTTCTCCCGAGCGAAGCGAGGG